>OX104060.1:34276885-34303325 GCA_944474145.2 Dicrocoelium dendriticum | reverse complement strand
AATCTTTTATATCGTTTAAATGCTAGAAGACACCGCAAACACTCCATTGGGTCCACTCTAAAATTCGAACGATTTTCTTTCCTATTCGATGACGTTGTACAAAATGATCAGGCACGCACTCGGTCTGTGTCTTGCAATGTCAAGAAATCTTCATTTATTTATTATTACATTCATTGGTGGGCTCATGGCCCAGCCTGTTCTTTGTTTAGTTTCCGTAATGACGTACTTGTAAAACCTTGCACTGGCACTGGACTCTTGCAGTTCGGCCTTAAATTATTCTCCGATAATTGCATGGGTTTGTAAAGATTGTACAATAAAAATGGCTGTGATGGATCTGTGCTTGTGGCACCCGTGTAGAAGGTGTCAATTAACAGTCACCAGGTGCTAACCCATTTCTAATGTAAAGATTCGGGAGCGGTAGGCCAAGGTTCTGCTGTAAGCTGGACAAAAAGGATTGGGAATCAATTTATCTACATCCTCCATGGCAACATACTCTTAGTTATTTCGGTTACGCAGAACTATCCTTCCCTCTTATCTGAAGAATGAAGTATGTAAAACAGTATTGGTTAACTATCCCACATCAATACTTGTGATGGAGTTGGCCTGTCTGAGTGGAATGGATGAGGCAGTTGAGACTGGCGAACGCAGAGGTAGCTTCAATTGTCTTCCTGTTCAGCAATATTTATGGGGCGTGAAAACGCACACCCATTAGGATTTATCGCAAATCTCCCATATAGTTGCGAGATTGTGAGTTGGCGGTGGCAAACTGGATGCTGGATTTTCTAGAACCAGGACGTTGCTTGTATGCTTGGATTTCAGTTACGGAACGTCACTAGTTTTTATTCGGGTTTTTGTTAGTCTGTCCAGCAGATCTAAATTAGCACCTAGGAGTCTGAACAGTTTTCTCATTAGATAGAAATTCTAATTTTGCTCAGCGAACTGTCACCAGTGTGATTTTGACCGCTGACATCCGAACTAGTTTCCATAATTTATCAAACATTTCTCACTCACTTCAGCTATACTTCATGTAGCGGTTGCGCACGAGGGTTTTTCTCTTCACGTTACTTCTTCCCAGCAGATTCAGCTGTCTACCTGTGTTTAACTGTGACGAACCTACACGAAAACCTAATAAAGCCCCTACTATTACAAATAATCTGTAGTCGCCTTAGTAGCTTACACGCCACCTCGATTGGTGGCGGCTTGCAAAGGAAGTCGTTGCTCTGGGGGCCAGCCCTGTCCTCTGCACATTCATAGCATGCAAGACAGTGGAGGATGAGCCGCGCAGTTAGATATCAGTTATGGCGACCCGCTGCAGTTGCCCATAGCTCAGTGACATAAGTCGCTGACTCGCAAGAGTAAGGTCCTGGGTTCGAATCCAGTAGGATTCGGCGGGGTGCACGCTACTGATGAGTCCAATTAAAACGAAAAGGCCGTATAGCTCATTCCTGGCTGTATAATGGCTGTCTGCCTGTGTCTAACTGCGACGAAGCTACACAAAACTTATTCAGTTTCATTCATGTACGATCAACCGCGCACGAATCGTTCGATATCATAGTTCATTCTTTTTTCTTCATTAAATAGCCTCTTCCTAATGCTTCAATCCAAACTCAAGTTCCTTCATCTCGATAAATTGTTCCTCCTGTGTTCTTTGAAGTTAATGAACACCGTCGTTATGCTTCATCCTCTCCGTCAACTGCCGGTCATCTGTCCATCGAGTGCACTTTTATCCACTCTGCTCCGCAGTTGTTGCAATCTTTGGTCGTTTCAACAGCCAGCCAAAGTCAGCAGATTTGCTGAAAGACATGTTTTGCAAAAATAACAGGTTTTCTCTTGCTGCGGTCGCAAACGGACCCCCTTCCACTTACCCCTGCAACTCACCACTCATGGAGGTTGTGGCATCAGGGATCAACACAACACCGAAAGGTGATAGATTTGATGAGCCTGCGAACAAAGCAGCAGCGGAAGAAATCCATGAAAAGCTAAAAACGGTCTTGTTCGCTTGAATTGGTAGCTGTCATATGGTGCCACAATAGTAGGTATTCATCCGTTGCTATAGTGATATGTTTAAAGGTTTTTGAGCCGTTTTGTCCCTCACAGATGTTTGCTCTACCCATTTTTATTTTATGTTATCTAGGCTCATTTGTTAAGAAATGGTGTAATAAGAAGGATCTGAACCTGGTGTTCCTAACAGTTATTTCGCGAACACGTTATTGTCATTGTACGATTTCATCAGTGCGGGAACCAAAAGCGAAGGGGTTGACCACCCCGTTAACTCGATGTATCAATCCCTTCTGCGGCACACCTCTGTTGCTTCTGGATATTAGCTTTGATAAAATCATTGCTGCGCTTCCAAAGCTGCAGAATGAAGTTATGTGCGTATGTTCCCCTTTATTCATTAGCAAACCTTCCGCCAAAGGTGGGTCTCCTTTTCCTGCGGGCTATAAGTTGATTCAAGACTGTCACTTTTTGCATGTTTTAAATTTTATCAACTGTTATGCTCACCATTTCACATACTGTCCACGTTCAACATTTTCCTGTTTGCTGTGTTGCTGTATCCCAAGATTGCATTCCAAGATAGGATTCGTCCTTGTTTGGACTCAAGGTATACATATGTGGAGTCGAGTCTAGAGCCTGAGATTTGGTGGTTGACAGCTGGTGCCTCGATCGCTATACTAATGAGATCCGCAAGCAACTCTTGAACCTGCGTTCAGAACTTGACTGGTAGTATTTAGGATGTCAGTCTTTGGTTTTGGTTCCGACAAGCAATCTCATTTGGGGCCGCAGTCTACCCTATTGTATACCTCAAGCATTGCCACCACCCCCTAAGTGGATTCGATGACAACTTAGTATACGGAGCAGGATGAGCGTCTTCTTCCAATTTCTGAACAACACCGGGGAGGACGCTTGCAGCCGACGCACGCCGATTCCTGCAATTGTGCACTGACCACAATCTTTATATTAGCAGCCTTGCTTTCCAGTACAAAAGTTCACACAGCACCACCTGGTGCCCACCGAATTCCTTAATCATCTGGACCCAAATTAACAATATTGCCATCAAATGCAAAAGCCACACATCAGTCCATGTCTGTCGGTCAATATGGAGCATGTGCCTGGATTCCGACTACGCTCTAGTGCGCGCACCCCTGGAACTCACTCCGCCCTCTTCAAAGACAAGCTTATCTTCTACCTTATAACTCGCCAAACGCAGTTCAACTACATAGTGACAAACTGGCCCAACAATCGTCAGTGATGAACGATGTGGATTAGTCGAAAGCTGACTGGTATCGTCCCAACTGTGACATAAATAATGCCTTTTACGCTTGTTGTACTCCCGACTTGAGACGCCTTTTCTGTCAACGGGTCACTAGAGCATCCATTATTTTGATCAAAGCTCATAAACAGGTTCCAGTGGGCACTGAGTTTCAGTGTATCCGTAACTTCCTGAAAAGACATTGGACAATGAGTCTCCGGGTTGACCAGAAACGTTGGTGGGTTGCAAAGGCCCAGTGCGATGGAGAAAGCTAGCGCAATTGGAAACAGCCGGGTGCTATTCCAGCCCATCCGGAACACGGGTCCGAGAAATCCATCAGCTAACGAGACAATAGCTGAGTAACATGGACTGTTGAACCATTCTCAGCTTCGTCGATTGGCCCGTTGGTCGGAAAATTTTGAGCAGCAGTTCAGCAGACCTGCTGCGACACCCAGACTTGCCGAATTACCTGCATGAACGTGGGGAGTAGATGTCACACCTCCCACTTTGGAATCGATTCGAAATGAGCTTTCCTTGTTGAGACGAAACAAGACTCCTGGACCTGACCACCTTTCCCCTCCTGTACTGAAAGATGGTGGTAACCCTTTGTTGGCTGGACTTGCTTCTCTTCTTAATACGAGTTGGGACATTGAAAAAGTGCCTTCGGACTGGTGACTATTAACTTTCATGTCTATCACCTAGTAGGGTCTGTTACGGGGGTTCCTTGATTTGAAAGCCTTATTCGCTTCTGTTGATCAAGAAAATTTGTGGCACTGCTTATCCTTTAAGGGCATGCCAGCTAAAGTCTTTTCCACCCTGGACTACGCCGTGACTCCTGAGGCCCTGTAAAGGTCTACGAAAAACTATCTGTTGTCAAAACGGCCACTCACTTTTAAAGAACAACAATTCTCATCAGAGACCTGAACTAAAACTACAAAGACGCGACAACTACTGAGTTTCTGGCATGAGTTGAAAGCGCTTTGCATTTCAAGGAACTAGAGGAAGAAACACAGAAGGAAATCAGATATATATTCGTCCCACCCATGACGCATGTAAAGCAACGCAACCCTCTATCCCGACAGGAGGAAGAAGCATTACAAGCTCTGAAATCGAACGAATCAATTGTTATCCCACCTGCTGACAACGGACGGATGCCAGTTATTATGGAAAAAGCAGAATACATTGAGAAAGCAAATGAGCTCCTGAACTATACTACAACCTATCACTGCATTGAAACCGACCAGACATTGCAGCTATGCAAAAAGAAAAACAGAGCGTTGGCGAAGCCTTAGCAGTCGAACGAAATCACGGAAGTGGAACGAGGTAGAACGAGGGTCCGATACTCGAACATGGCACAATTCTAATGTCTTCCCAAAGTGCATAAGGACAGAGCACCGTTATGACCAATTGTGTCACTTCCAGGTACACCCACCTACAATCTGGCAAAGGAACTATGGAGGCGCCTCAGGCACCTAAGCAATAAATCACAACACTTCATAAACAATGTCCAGTAAATCTTGAGGAAACTCAGAGACCTACGATTAGACCACGATGTCTTTCAATGTAACCGCCTTATTCAGTTCCGTCAAGTTACAAGTGGCCAAAGAAGTTATCGTAGAACGTCTGGACAACAAAGGGTAGAGCATTGGGAAGATGACGACCAGAAGTGTGTGCCAACATCTTCACTTATGTCTTTCAACTTAATTTGCGTTTAACGGAAAAATTTATAAGTGCAAGGTGCACTGATGGGATCGCCATATCCGGACTCATCGCAGAGACTGGAGGATCTACTACCAAGGTTGCGTTCGCTACAACCTCAAACGTAGTCAAGTATCAGTTGCACAACAACTGTTTAAGGACGCTATGGGCGGCATCCAGTTTGCCATGGAATCTAAGAACGAAAACAAACTCCCTTTCTTGGATGTGTTAGTAACCAGAAAGATGGACGAAGAATTGCAAGCATCAGTTCACAGAAAAAGCACTCACACAGATCAGATTTTGAGGTTCAACAGCAACCAAACAGGCTGTCACAAAATAAGCGATATACAGGTAGTTTTCCGTAGAATAGTAACTCAATGCATTACGACGGAAGCGAAGCGAACAGAAAAAAGCACTTTCCAAGGGATATGAATGCCAGAGATATACACCCAATTCCCTCCGAAGATGTCTAAACCGCAAGCGCTCCAAAGCCGAAATTACGTCGGCTAAGGCGAAACGTATGGTTCTGCCGTATATAAAGACCATATCTAAAATTACCGCCGGATGGTTCAAACAATATCATGTTATCGAATCCCACAAGCCAGTTGTCACTCTGAGCAAAACTTTGTCAAAGCCGAAAGGAAAACAAGAAACACTGAAACGACGGAATGTCATATGTAGAATAAACTGCGTAGATTCTGAAAATCACTATGTGGGACAAACAGGAAGGTAGCTGTCAACAAGGATACCGGAATTCCAAAGAGCGTGCAAGAATCTTACACCATTTCATTGGTTTCAACCCACGTGGAGGAAAAGGGACACAACTTTGACTGGAGCAAGGTAGAGATCTTTCTTCAAAGAGATATACTAAAGGTGATGGAATTTCTCGAAGCCCGGTTCTCAACCATGGATTCAACCAGCATGCATGTCGACATCGATCCAATATACCAACTGCTGAGGCAAGGAGGGCTCAAGAGGATGAACTACCTTCTGTTCGACAAATTTTAATCCAACACCAAGACACTAAACAGTATGATCAAAATGAGACAAGCCTGCTCACCCACGTCCATTGCACCAATTCGAGTGCGACATTCCCAACCACTTCGCAGCGACATTTAAACAGCCAATAGCAGTGCCTCAAGCATGACCGCAGAACACAATGAATCACCAAACAGAACGGGGCGAACTTAATGGCCTCGTATGCTTATATAACGAACGGAGTAGACGCTGACAGTATCCATCATTATTGTTGACTTCCACCAGCTCCAGCTGACTGCTATCAATCCTGTGCTGACGTTACCAACATGAATGGTGGCGAAACGTTTGCAACCAAGTTGCCCAGCTCGGCGAACACTAAAAATGAACATGCCTCCCGAGCTACCAATATTACAAATTATTTCAAACTGTCTCTTGATTTCCCCACAAATGGTTCACCAAGGGTTGTACCATATCTTCTTTTCGACTTTGTGATCAAAATGATCATGAATGACTCGGTTCTTTCAGACTATTCTGCAGTGCAAATTCTGCCAGGCGACCGACTGACAAATCTGGAGTATTCGGACGACATATTTTACCTAGGATCTGACTCATTGACTATGCAAACACTATTGCACAGACTTGTGCGTAGCGCTGCACGCTCCGGCATAGACTTTGCACCATCGAATTCCAAGTGTTGTTGCAGGAGTGGGCCGACACGATTCCGGTTTTAGCTATTTCTGAACAACCAGTAGATGTGATGGATCGGTTCAATTACCTTGGTAGCTATGGTGGTCACATCACTGAGGAAGTTACTTCGCATATCAGCGAGGCAGTGTGACTTTCCAGCGACTCAGCCATCTATGGAGACTGCGGGATATCATCTTGTTAGTGAAAGGTATGGTGTATAACTCTGCGGTTAGATCAGTCTCAAAGTATAGAGCAGAGATTTAGCCATTTCGTGGCGAAGACATTAAACGCTTGGCCGTTTCTGACCACGGTGCTTGTGAAGTATTGCCCTCGTTTGGTAGGAAAATTTGGTGAGCGTTGCTGAGTTCCTCCAGCTGGATTTTGGCGAGAAATCTTCTGGTGCCTCTCTAGAGTATTCGCTAAAACTTAATCGTTTACGTTGGCTAAGCCATGTCCTCCGTTTGCTCCTTGACCGCCTTCATCGGAGCACATAATACTCTGTGGCCTCACTAAGCTTGGTGACACCGCGAAGTGGCCGATCGACGACACGGCATAGATGCATAAAACACTTGAGTGGGAGAATTTCTCAGGCTGGTCCGTGCCATCTTGGTGGACGGGGGAAGCGTGATGGTCCACACCACTAGTTGGAGACCGTGTCAGACATGACGCAGTAATGAAGTCAGTGTCATTCCTGCATTTGGTTGCTTACATCTAGTTGTTAATTTTGGTTTCATTCTGCTTCGTCTAACGCACTCCCAACACGCTTCCGTTTTCCCTACTTTCTATTTGCCTTTAACCCCACTATCCTGCAGTTGTTACTTATTGCTATGCTTACGTCATGAGTCATGGCAACTGGATCCACCATACCTCGGTGCTCGGGGCGGAATTGTTTAGCAGAACTTAGTTGATCTGAACAGGAATCAGGACAATAAATTTTCGGTTTGCCACGATTTGCATTTAAGAACTGCTGTGCGCACAGCTGGATTTCATGGCTCCTAGACTTCGTGCTTTTCTGCATTCCTTACCATTCACCCTCAGCTTGACTATCTGCCAATATGAGCTGTACTTTGGGATTGAGTAGATGATATCCCATGTTGAAGTCGAAGAATTCTGTTGTATCCCGAAGAAGCATCCGACCAGTGAAGCACCGGAACGCATGTATGGAGAAAACGGTCTGCACACACGCGCAATACAAGTAACTCGATAAGGGTTCGAATTGCTCCCAATCGAATGCAAGATCACATGATAGGCCAACGATTGCTAAATAGAAGTGTGAGTAGGATAAGCGAATCGAGGACATAAACAAAGCAAAATATTTGAACAAGACATTGTTCCTTCCTCTGTTCGTAAAAATATAAGCACTACATGTCCACGAACGATATAATTTAATGTCAGCACCCCGACGAATTGTCATGTGGTGTTAACCAACCGAAATGTCGTCAGTTTGTATTAGTTTGTACCGAGCGCTTTGTTGCAGGTGTGTTCATCTGTGTAAGAACAGGTTGTGAAAGCGCTGTATGCAGCCGTCTTACATTCACCTTTGTCTCATCAGCCAACTTTTATGTTCCTGGCGTGCAAACAGATTCCACAAGGGTCGGGGGTCCGAACACAGTACGGCCTCTCCGGGAAGAGTGTAGTATCACTCTAACAAATGTCCCTGAAGGATAGGTTCTCCCAACGCTTCCATATTTAGCCTGATAAACAGCATGTATTTCGTATTCTGTGTGATCGGTGGTTTATTCGGATGTAAAGTTTGTATTTAATCGAATTCGAATTGTTCGCACTAGCATTAGCTTCGCGGAGGTACTTGCCGTAGCAGTATGTGGAGTGGTTCTGTATACCTCCAATGCAGATGCCAACACATCATCCCAGGATTCTCCAGAAAACCGAAGGACTTGTAGAGATTCTTTCAAAGTATGATTTAGTCGTTCGACCGGTCCATTCACTGCAGGATTACAAGGTACAGTTCTCGTGTGTCTGATACCATTGCGCCTTAGGAATTAAGCATACTGGTTACCTCGAAACTGTTGGCCGTTATCATTGGCCATTTCTTCTGGCAAACCAAGCAAACAAACCACGGAGTCATTTTAGGATGATGGTTGTAGTTACTTCACCGCATAGAATAGACTCTGGCCATTTGCTGTAAAACATGTAGCCACTAGCACGTTTCGCTTCTGCAGGGGTGCTTTGGCAAACGGGCCCATAATATCGATGGTAATTTTTGCCCAATGCTTCATTGGGTACACGAGAGGTTAGGCTGGAGCATTAAGGGGCCTCGCACTCTTATCGAATTGTTGACAGACGTAACATTCCCGAATTACCGCTACAAAGCTGGGATTAAACTTCTGCCACCAATAGTATTGTCGTATTCCAGCATTTGTGCGCACAATCACTGCATAACCTTCATGGCCACATGCAACTACCAGAGAAATAAGGGTTACAGGGACAGCGAACTGCTTACCTCTAATAATGCAGTTGCTCACAGTAGAATGCTCGTGCCGTAGGGTATAGTATGGAAGTAACTCAGGTTGGATCTTGGTACGACTGGGCCATGAAGTTGATATGTACCCCCGAAGCTTCGCTGTGACAGGGTCTTTGTCAGTGTGCTCTCGGAACAGGCCAAATGTTATCGTAGGTGTTCCGTCTGAGAGCTGCGATATCATTTTTACCCCCTCTAAGTCCTCGATTTCCCATTCGTTGGACAGTGGGAGTCTCGACATGGCATCTGCAAGTTGGTTAAAACACCCTGGCACGTATTTTATTTCATAATCATGGTTCAATAAACGTGAGTACCAGCGACTCAAGCGTAGCGGCTTTTGGCCTTTGTTACCGCGACTTAGTAGCGTTGTAAGAGCAGTATGTTCGGTACGCAAAGTAAATCGAGGTCCGAATAAGTAAAAGTACCATTTCTCACATGCCCAGACGCATGCGAGGGACTCCTTGTTGCCGGTAGAATAATTTCTTTCAGTATTAGACAAGGTACGTGATGCGTATACAATCACTTTCTCCTCGCCATTGTGCGGCTGGCAGAACTGCACCCAAGCCGACATCTGAAGCATCCGTTGAAACAAATGTTGGACAGTGCTCAGTGAAGATCGCTACCGTAGGAGTGGATCGCTCGCATGGTCATGTAATTATTGTCTTGTTCAGCGGCCCAAGGAAACTCATGGTTTTGGTGCGTCAATCTCAGTAACGGCTCGGCAATAGTCGCAAAATTCGGTAAATGGCGAAGATAACAAGAACACAAGCCCAAGAAATGTTTCATCTATGTAACGTTGCATGGTTTTGGACAACTGAGAATGGCTCTGGTGTTCTGCATATTAGGCTTAATACCCGAGATAGAAATAACATGTCCAATAACCTCGACCTCCGTTACATCGGACTAGCATTTGTTGGTATTCAGGCGGAGATTTAGTTCATTCAGTCTACGCAGCACACTATGAAGGTTTTCCTTATGTTCGGTGGGGTTATTACCAAAGACACAATTATCATCCATATACACAACACATCCTTTGAGATCTGATAACGATAGAGCAATAAATTACGGCCAACCTGATGGGGCAATACTAAGGCCCATCGGTAGCACTTTGTGTTGCTACAAACCGTCTTACGTGAAGAAAGCAGTCAAATGTCGGCAATCTGGAGTCAGTGACATGTGGTAGTATGCACTGCGAATATCCAGCTTGCGAAAAGTGTGGCGTTTGAAAGCCTAACCATCACTCGTCGAGAGAAGGCAGAGGGAACTTGTCCACAACTATATGTCGATTAACCGCTCGAAGGTCGGTGCATACACGAATAGAGCCATTTTTCTTTTGATTTGCAACTAGTGGATGAACCCATTCAGAACACTGTATGATTTCTATCAAGTCTTCTGTGACCATATTTTTCACAGCTTGCGACAACGCTTCTCGCTCGGCCAGAGGTACAGGCCTAGGTTGAGAAGTGTTATGCGGTTTGTAATCCGCATTCAACCGAATGCGGTGCATTGCTTTTTGGGACTCTACCAATATCCGGAAGAAAGAGATTTGGGTAACTGGAACGTAACTAATGTGAGTTGACGCTGACAATGTTCATCCGGCTGACACATGGCGCTACGTTTAATAACACCATGGTTTTACGTCTTAATAGAGGCATACTACCAGTTTTAGAGCAGTAGACTACAACAGTACGCTTCCTGCTGTTAATAAGAAACATTGAAACCGTAACAAAACCGAGTATGTGGACATCACCATTCGAGCAGCTGCTGAAAGTGTAGGCGGGAGGATTTACGGTTAGGTGATCCAAATGCTGTTTGTAAAAACAATATGGCACAGCTGTGATCGGTGACGCGGAATCTAGTTCCATGTCTAGACAAATGGTTTTGTATCTAACTTCAACAAACACTCGACGAATGTCTGGCGAAGGCAGTTTGGGTTCTTTAGTTGGAGACGAAAGTGGATGTTCGCATTCATTAACGCCATATGTAAATTAATCAGTGATGACCGGAGAAGCTTCAGAGTCATTTGCAGAATCAACTAAAGAAATAGCGCATGAACGATAAACCCGAGCAAAATGACTGGTCTTACCGCAATCCCGGTAGATTTCACGCTTTGCAGGACATGAATTATCATTTGCACGATGTTCAATATTTCCACAAAGGCAACACTTATTTCTAACTGAGGATCGCGTCAGACAGCTTGTAAAATTCAAACGGTCAATTTCGATAGTTCCTGTGCTAGAGAGTAAAATTTTGTTTTGTTCGGTGACTGAGACCATCGCGCGAGCCACGTCACAGGCCCTGTCCCATGTGAGTTTTTCTTCATTCTCCATTAAGAGACTCTCTGATCCGAGAATCTGTGAGACCGGAAATCAATTGTCGTATTAGCATAGTTCTTTCCACTTTTTTGTTGGGAATACTATTGTAGTCACACTTTCGAACAGAACAAACAAGAGGGGAAATGAATGCATCCACTGATTCACCAGATGCTTGTTTCAGCTGCGAAAAATTGTACCGAAAATTATTGGTGTTCACTCGAACAACCCAATGTTTGACGAGGGCCGATACGGCCTCTGTCAACGTGGGTCTCTCTCGCAGGTGTAGAGCATCAAATACACGTCGACCCTCTGAGCCGAGGTGCAAGCGTTAAAGCTTTAAAGTATCCACAGTTTTTAGCATCACGGATGCATTGAGAACTGGCAGCACAGAAATATAATCTGAAAAACTAATTTTCCAGTCTTCCCAGCATTCTGCATTTGGGGTAAACGCAGAGTCCGTCCAGAACTGTAAATGGGCAGTAGCATGCAAAGATATCGGTAACACGCGAAGCCAATTTGTTGTGTCCCGAAAAAGCAGCCGACTAGAGCAGCACCGGAACGGGTGTATGGCGAAAACTCTCTGCACACATGCGCACTACAATTAAATCGAAGGGGTTCGAATTACAACCAATCAAATGCAAGAGCACATGATTGACTAACGAGTGTTAAATAGAAGTGTGAGTTGGATAAACGAATCGACAGCAAATCAAAACAGTATTTGAGCACGAGAAATTCCTTAGAGTAACTTATTGTGATATATCCCCTTTACACAGTGTGTGCCCCTCCTGGCTCCAAAAAGCAAGCCTGACTTTTGTAAGGTAAACACAGATTGTCCGCTTATATTTGCATCGACACACCGGTTATCTCGGGTATTGCTTTGCTTCTAACAAGAGTGCTGCGATTTGTTCGCTCAACATTGTATTTTGTGACCTGAATTTTCGTTGGATCAGCTTCCCGCACAGTCGACAGATGTACCGCTACCTAACTACTAACTTACTTTTTACTTGCTTTGCTTACTTACTTCTAACCATGCACATTTTAATAACCTGAAGCTTTTGTTATTTTTATTTCTAACGGCGTTACTCCTTTCAATTTCAGACCACATCACATTCAGTCTGCAACCTCTGTTCCGCAATATACCAACAAAACTATTCAACTTTGGATTTTCTCCGGTTTTGCTCCTGTTTGAGTTGCGTTTATCTGTTGTGTAGTACAAGCGCCGCTTGTCTGGATGATTTCTTGCCACTTCCACTAAAAATGACACTGTCACACACTCGAACGCCTTACCCTCCATTTTATGGGGACATACTTTGTATTTATCTCATACCTCTTTTCTTTTCCGTGCTTTTACTTTCTGGTTTCACGGTTTAGCTCTCCTGATAGCTTATGTACCTTGATATTGTGCTACCACTCGTGTCTTTTTGAATTTTTTTTGCCTGACATACAACATGAGCTCAACGTATTTTTCTGTACGCGCTCGGTTACCATTTCTGTTCCCGTTTAATCGGCAATTCATCGTTGGCGTGCAGATGGCGACGTTTGATTTCGATGCCTTCCGGTTGCGTTTTTTTCAGACTGTCTTCTGTTTCCTCTTATCCGTCTGATCTGCATACAGTATGAGACGTTTCATTTAGCTTGAAAAAGAAGCGGAATACCAACAGTAAGCAATCGATCTTTTGTCTTCTCGATATCCGTCTAACCGGCTTAAATCACCCCATAGGCGTCAAATCCCACACAAGCTCACCCCACAAATGAGGGCATTTCTCATTGTGAATTTCGCTTCCTGGGTTCACCGTTTGTGCCACGTTTTACGATGCAAATTAACGGTCTCCAACTTGATTCTCTGTCTTTCGACGACACTACATGAAGCACCAGAAAAGTTAGAAAGTAGCACATACTGGGTAACCCGATCACTTGTGAGTGGCTTCGGTGTCTACGTATCCAGTAGAATTACTTTACATCCTCCATGGAACGAGTTTTAAAGAAATTGTTTGTGATCATTACACCTTATTGCTGGAATTGACCTCCTAACCTCTTGTTGTATGTTTACTCTCCACTTACTTCAGCAGTGAACCGCCGTAGTCCGCAATGGTTACATCAGCCTCGCTCTAACTTCGGATCTGGATATTTGGGGAACAGTAGATGGTTCATCGCCTTCTACTCTTGTCCAACGTGTTTTACCTCGAGCTCAACAGAATACTTTGGTAAACTCCTTTCTTTCGTAGAAAGTAGAAGTCACGATTAAACTCCACACAATAATCTGCCTCGACGGGGAATCGAACCCCGGTCCAACGAATTTCCGGTCCGCTGCTCTACCACTGAGCTACCGAGGGCTGATGATTAGGTGCGCAATTTAATACATGACTTCTGCTTGGTGAGCGACGTATTGCCTATGAGCTCACGGTATCTGTCCTGGTGTTGCAGATTGGCTCAGTCACTCGTCACTTCCCATTGGACCGAAGCAACTGTCCTTCTGATGTATTAAATTGCGCACCTACTCATCAGCCCTCGGTAGCTCAGTGGTAGAGCAGCGGACCGGAAATTCGTTGGACCGGGGTTCGATTCCCCGTCGAGGCAGATTATTGTGTGGAGTTTAATCGTGACTTCTACTTTTTACGAACCTTACGCTACTCACAAAAACATCCTTCAAGTAAACTCCTTTCTGTTTTCATGGGGAGCTTCCACCAGGAAATTTCCCGGTGTTACTCACCCCAAACGTTGAACCCCACGCCTAGTTTCGTACTTCATTGAAACTTTCAGATAGAGATAGTCGGCTCGTAGGGTTTTACGTTTGATGTGTTGATCACTAGTTCATAAGGTACCCATCGGTTGTCCCAAAGATGGCAAAACCAATCATGGAACACCTTGTCGAGAGTGAGCAACATCACATGAACTCCACATTTCTGCAGCGGTCACAAAAATTGTTTTTAAGGGAGCTATAGTTCACATTGTGATTGCATGTCGCCATCCAGGCACACGATTGTTACCCCAGAAACAAATAATGAAGTACTGATAAAGCAGGTAAACCAAAAATTAGCGACGGGTTGTTGCATGCTTTTTGGTATTTATATTCGTCCTTGTTCACAATGAAACTGGGAGCAGTGTTTTGCCTCACATCGGCTAACTTTCTAATTATTGGTGGTAGACTACCTTGATGTCTGGGTTTCCCGCATTGAGATTGGCAAGCGTGTTTTGGCCTAAGAGATATGCGGCCCTACTTCAAAGAACTTGCTATTATTTCGTCATGCGTACGACATTGTACGGATATCAGCATAAACTTAACATTTCTATACTCGGACTATCCGGTATGCATGTTGATCGCAACAAGCAACCTCTGTCTTGGCAACCTTTTATTTTATACTGTTCTTCGTTCAGTTCGGCCATTGAGGTTGTATTATATGAAGTAAATTTTGGATGTTGCCCATTACTAAGACTGCTCTCTGCGATCGGCATGGCTCCTACTGTATTCTAGGTAAAGCCAACTGAAATGGAACCACGGCCTGGAGTGACTATCTCACCCGCCGTAGAGTGTGATGTTGGGAGCCACTAGTACCTGCTATTTGTCGTGGACATTGATTTGTAGCTTGCAAGCCTAGGATTGGGGCTTGAAGTAACATGATTCATATGCTGGATATAACTCTTGAAGCTTGGGTGCTTGGAACCGCTCTTCTCAGTGTTCAGGTCAATTGGTTCGACCTTCCTAACCACGCTTTCACTGATCGTTTTCGTGGACTCGTATCCCACGTGATTTGAATCACTGCTCCTCTGCTCCCCCATACCACCGACATCCATCCCCCACCCGTGCCTTTTTCACCCATCAAAGCTCCCGACCGATTCTGAGACTCAGTACAACAGTTTGAAAATCACGGAAAGAAGACGAAGGCTGGCAGATATATGCATTTCGTATTGTCTCCTCGGTACCATTAACAAGAATCGATATGCATAGATATAGCTAACAGTGCGTGCAACCAGACAAGCTTAAGGTGCAAAACGAATGACGAAAGTTCACACCTACGTCCAACGCAGCTTTAGGCTGACAAATAATTGTTTCCGTGCTTTTCAAAGTGTTGAAGTGAACTAACTGCTTTAAATTTCTGAAACTCAGTTCAACTGTTTGGGGGAGGAGGGGAGGGAGGGAGTTACACTGTGATCAGCCTGATGCTGCTCTTGTTGATGAAATACTATTCCTCTCATCAAGTGAACTAGTAGCTCCATGGAAGTTCCATTCACTATCCAGACAAACGGCTTTCAGCTCCATAGTATATCTGGAGATAGATGAAACTTTAGAATCTTGACGAAGTATCTGGTGGGCCCACATGTCTCAGGAATATGAGTAAGCAGGAGCTGCTGTTAACCACTGCGGGTCCTTCTAGGTGATGCGTACTAATGGTTTCAGGAATCAATATGTAGCTCCATTCTCAGAAACAGTTCCAGTGCATCGATTCATGATACGGAATGACGAATAGTTCGTTAAATGAACTTTCAACTGGACAACTTCTTACTCTGGTGTGGCAGGTTGAAGCGTGACCCGTGAGTTTAGAGACCTGTCAGAAGTAGATTTCAAACGTCACCACAACCTTTAATCCTTTTCTGGGTGCCTGTTCAACTCCCGCACTTTTTGTGGTTGGTATTGACGTCCTCTGCCAAAGAAGAGGACATCCCAGCTAAAGGGCGATTGGATCATAGTGGCAGAATACAAGGAGAGTAGTGTACTCGCTTGCGCTAACTGCAAGAGCATCAATCTCACACTGGTGATAGTAAGGTTAACTGCCTCAATTCTTGTCCGTCGACTTACTGCTATACGCGAATCTCCAATGCACATGGCATAGGCAGGGTTTCGTCTGAGACTGTGTTGTATGGATCTTACCTTGGTAGCATGTGCCGCAGCATTGTCACTTATCACGCTGCCCGGCTATAGTTGTATTCCTCTATTCAGTGGCTTGCCTCATCCTTTTCGACACCATTACTCGGAAATATGTTCCCTTGAAATTTGTGAATTTTTGCTTACTCTCTTCTGCCATACCACAAGCCGCGTCAGTGTCCACGGGGAATTGCCGGACACCTTTGCGAAAACAAATGGTATTCACCAGAGTTGTTCAGTTTCCCAAACTTCATTGTGAATTCCATCATAGACAATGAAGTTCATTGATTTTTATTAGGCATACTTTAATGCTTTATTGTCTAACAATGATGAATCACGGTGAGACGATTAACACTGGTAGATGCGCAAATTTCGAGCATTCGCGTACATTCGTCTCCTCACTACGTTATTCGGATTACTGAAGTTAATTGAGCATGTACCCGTTGTTGTCTCATCGCTGGGCTTGCACTTCACACCTTTAATGTGCAACATGTTATTGCAATAGCCCTCGAGCTATAGTGGAAAGGAATCGGATCTGATCATTTAATTTCCTTGTGCTGCAGATCCATTAACATCGAGGTGTGCTGGATTTCTGAAGCCAATTCACGTATTACAAACAGTAGAAATGCATTCCTCGACCTGTGGCACCGGGACGTGCTTTCCGTTGACCTGAAACCACGCATATATGATTGGCTGCTTCCGGTTCTGGAGTTGTCTGTCATTGTGTCCTCCATGTGGACGGCCATAGGACACCTACGCCTACAGAGGGACATAGGTGGTCTGCGCTTCGCCACCCACAGTCACATCCGCACTTTCCATATCCTGTGTAAACCCAAAGGAATAAGACTGGGGAGGCATGTGGATAGGAGCCACGGTTCATCAACGGAGTTAACCTCACGCACAACATCGACATTTCTATCTAATTTGAGAGTAATAATAATAATAATGTGTCAGCTGTAGGCCGTAACGGCGCTTCGTTGCCGTGCAACCACTACTAGTCGCACGCAGGCTGACTAGACCGCAAGGAGGCCCACCCCTACGCGGATTCGCACACGCGCCGCAAGATTGCGAGGCAAACTCTTTACTTCTAGAGTACGACCCGAGAATCATGTGTACCCGACATACCCAAGGGGGTGCCTGGACCATAGCCCGTTCCACACAGGATGGAAACATTTTGAGCCTAGCGCACTCACGAGGACCATGCATCATGTCCTTCACAGCAGCAATTAGCAGTCTCCTGGAGCCAATCTAATTGTGATGGAAAGTAATAGGCAGGTAGGCACATTTTCAACACGCTTATCAAGCGCAACAATATGAGGATATCAATAAATAGCTAACCTCTGAAATGCAAGAAACTCAACACACATGCACACGTACAGACAAACTGCAGCGAGGATGTAACCTACGTACCACAACCGCATTATTGGCCTATGTTATTAAGGTGATTGAACCGGAAGCAGCGTACTGATGATGATTACATATTTAGCTTACTGTTGTTCCCTTAGATTTTGGCTCCATGTGGTGACTTTGGTGATTGGCTTAGGCACTCGCGAAAGCATGTGTTACAGCACAAATCGCTCGATGTCCATTGGCTATTGGAAACGAGATTTCGATGCGCATCTTGAAAGCCCGTCTCGCCTTCTCCAGGCGAAAGCTATTATGGCGCAGCCATGACATCCGTCTCTCCAGCAAAGAACGGGCAGTCCGCGCTATACTGTTGTACGGTTGCGAGACTTAGTCTGCTTTTACCGATGACCTGCGCCAACTGCCTGTCTTCAAGAATCCTTACTTGCGGTCCATCGCCCGTGTGTGGTGGCTACACCGCGTAACCAAAGTTGAAGTCAGACAGCGTGTCTTCGTTGGAGTCTGCCACTCCCACGAGGCGCGTATCTCGATGCGCCAACTACAATGGCTTGGACAGGTACTGCGTATGCTCGTTCAGCGTCTTCCGCGTCATGACTTGTTCGCGGTCATTGGACAGGGCTGGAGGAGGCGGTGTGGTGGACAGCCTACAACTTGGCGAAGTAGGACGAAAACTAACAAAATAGCTGGCCTCGCTTGGCTCTTCTTGCCTCTTTGGATGGGGTCTCAAAGGTGCTGAGGGCCGCCGATTGGAAATATTGGAGGTTATTTTTTAAAACTGAACTCAGTGGCGGTTGTGTATCTCTGCTTGTTGCGGTGATTCCCCTACCTTCCCCCAATTATATATATATATATATATATATATATATATATATATGTCTATACCTACCATTGGCGTTTGTCGCTTCCTCGACCGACGTTTCTTTTCCACATGCAGTAGCGTTTAGTTATGCACCTAGGCAACCGTCCTCTTTAAATGCTCTCGCCATCGGCGCTGATCTACTGCCATCGTTTTGTAACATAGCTCCGTTGTTACAACATGCCGCTGCCCTGCACGCAGTTGGTCATAAAGCAACTGGATCGAATCCATGCGACAAACATGTCCTAGTCAACTTAGGCATTGCAGCAGAAGAATGCAGTCCATTGCATATACGTCACTGCGGTGCAGGACTTCCGTGTCTGCAACTCGGTCACCCCAGCCTAAACGCCGAATACTACGCAGGCAATGTTGTTGAAAGCGCTCCAGATGAAGGACTTCCGGTAAATCGTCCAGGTTTCCTTGCCCTTTAAGGAAACGTACAGAAACATCGACTTGTATATCATCAGCTTCGTCCCAACAGTGAGCTGGTAGTTTTTCCACACTCGTGTTTGCAACTGACCAAATGTAGCAGCCGCCTTCCATATGCGGACGCGCACTCCGCTCGTCATCTGCAGGTCGGTAGACAACACGCTGCCTAGGTAGCAAAATCTCGAGGTGAATTCCAAAATGTTTTCGCTAATGTGGATTTGCGACGGGCGCACGGATTTCACTTCTGCAAAAGGCCGGAAAAGACAAACGGTCTTGCCATTGTTGTTGGTTAGCCCGAACTGGGCCACTATCGAAGCGAGAGCCGAAGTCATATGCTGCAACTCATGTGCTGTGTGTGGAAACCATTCAGTCATCAACAAACATCAACATAAGGTTGGTTATTGGAATGGCTAGGTAGCATACAGAAACATTCAACGTGTAACGTCACTGACTAAAAGAAAACGGTCAAAGTTCGTCTGACGCTGGGCGGCATTCCGATTTGAGGAATGTGGCCACCATCCTCTCCAAGACAGGGCGAGGCTGGCGACGACCTCGGTCTGTTTACACAAAGGTGTTTCAGCCGCCTAATTGCCGAAGCTTTAGCGAACTGTAGCAGGCTAGCAGTGCTCTGTCGGTTTATTATTCTAAATGATTTACGTGGGTTTTCACACCTAGGGCAGTCAAGTAGGTAACAAGCGATTGAACTGGCGAGCAACTTCAGACCATTCGCAGCTAGGATTCGCGGAATACGCTCTAAAATCCTTGCAGACAGTTCGGCCAACGTACTCGCTATCGCAATTACAATGAAACAGATAAATGCAGGAGGCGGTAACTCGAGAGTCCTGTTTGTCCCGATTGGATTTAAACAACAACTTTCTAATTTAGATGATCGTCTAGCCCACTAGAGTTCTCGTCCCGAAATGACCGATGTTCAGCAACCCACCAAATGTGACTGGGGCATGTTGGTCGCAATGCATGTGACGCGGATGCGGAAACAGCTGCTTTATGGCTAACTGCGTGCAGGAAAACAGTGCTCCACACGGACACCGTAATCACAAGCGGCATAAAAGTACAAGACCTCATAGTACGAAGGTAAATAGAAAACAGGGCAGGGGCTAAGACACAACCTTGCTTCAAACCAGAGACAATAACAATAATCCGAAGTTTTTCCACTCATCTGCACCATCGCACGCATGCCACTGTGCAGACATACAAATAAACTTACAAACGTACTCGGCTAACTAAGCTTACCAAACCAGGCACAGTGCCGCACGGTTCACTGTGTCAAATGCCTTTGTGAAGTCAACAAACAGCGAGTACAATGGCATTTATTTTAAAATTGAAGAGCCGACAACACCATATATATGGTGCTGCTGCCTGAAAGAATTCCGCATTGCTCTTCCGACACGTTCGATTCAATGACCTAAGCGAAGAAGCGGTTGAGCAGGATTCGGGCGGTCACATTCCGCACACAACCTAACTAGTTGATGTCATGATACTTCATGGCATATCGCTCGCTTCCTTCGACCGTTTACAGTGGTAGCACAAGGGAATACTTCATTCCAGTCAGCACCTCCCCTTCAATCCACACGCTTTACCCCAGGTGGTGCGTCGCATACATCAGGCTGTCAGCTTTTTTCAACACTTCAGGCGGTATCACGTCGGCACCGACGCACTTGTCGTTTCTCGGCTGAGCAATTGCTCCCTGCGATTCATTCATTTTCGAGGTGTCGGCTAGACACAGCTTTCTCGCTTGCTGTTGAAACCAATGCAACGGAGGCTAGTCACTAGCTGAACAATTGTTCAAGTGATAGTGCGTTCGCCAGATATGCATTATTTCTGCAGTCAGTGTGAAGGCAACATCTGAAGTAGCATCGATCAGCGTCTCAGCAGCTCCAACTTGGGTCCATACACCGCCATCAAAAAGGTAAGAAATTCCCTATGTTGTTGACGTTCGTCGAAGCATTCCATTTGCTTTATCTTCTCCAATCATCATGCATTCTTGATGTGACGGAACTCTTGAGTCAATTGCCGGCAAAAGTTTGCGAAAAATGACTCGTTCTGTGCATCTAAATGGCCTAGCACATGTGCAGCGAGCGCTGCATTGTTCTCCGACACCAATGCGCCCATGGTCGCACTGTTGTCAGCAAACCAATAGGGCTTCTTATAGCTTGCGGACCCGACCGTTTGCTCGGCAGCAGCCGTCACATGTTCACGGATGTGATGCCACAGGCAGCTCGCTGAGTCGATGGATTCGATATCGCTAAAGTGGGTAGCCATCGCGCTCCATCCTTCTCTCCGTAATACCTAGGAAAATAACAGTAAATGTGCGTCGGTTGACAGCATATGAGCAATACACAGTTACGAAACATTTGTGCAATTTCGTCCGCACCAACTTATGCTCAGTGCCACAGTCAGCTCCACGGCGTACATGAGTCGTGCACATATCACTCATGTAATCTTGGCGTACGATTGCATAGTCTAGCAGGTTAGTGTGACCACTTCATAAGCGCGTCCAAGTAACGATCTCACGCGCACCCAGTGCAAACTGCGTGATAGTGCTCGTCAGGACGTGAGTGGCACTCAGTGAGAGCAGACTGTCACCGTTCCCATTCGCTGTGCCAATACCATGCGGACCGCTTACGTCTGTCCACACCGCGGCATCACGCCCCATGCACACGTTGATAACACCTAGCAGAAATAGCCGATCGCTCGGCAGAGACCGTATCACGGAGGACATCTGATTGTATAACTGACCCCTAGTGCAAATCCGACCCCGTGTTCACTTTGTGCTGAGGTGGAGCTTTCCCATGCAGTAGTACGTGCAAGCAACACCAACCTCATACATCTTGCCTTAGTTAGTGAACCAAGTCTCACAGATTACATCAAGGTTGATCCCGTAGAGCGCAAATTCCATCGCGACCAGTGCAATGCGTCGCTCGGGTCGCTCACTGGTGTGCCGGTCGGGTAATGTGCGCACATTCCAACACCTGATGTTGAGCGCACGGGGCGAGGCAAACAATCGCTTGTGTAGTGAACTGTGTTGGAGGATGTAGTTTGTTAAATGAAATGGGGATGAAGAGAGTATGTGAAGGTAAAGAAGAAAGGAGGCATCAGCGGTAGCGTCTTTTCGCTCATCCACCCCGCTGTATGTCGTAGATAGTGACGCGTGTCCTAGTGCCACTGTGCGACGGTTAATGCAACATATACTTCTTATTATTGACCTGATTCATGCTTAGGGAGTTGAACTTGGTTACTTCGAGCTCGTCCACAGCTGAACTGAGAACGACTCGAGTCCTCAACTAAAGCTTTCGCGTAAAATCGACAGCCACAATGCATCAGGACGTGGGCCATGAGTCAGTGAACTGATGCACATGGAATTGTGTGTCCTGACGCTTAGCTTGAAGAAGAGTGTAAACAAACTCCCACTCTTCGGCCCCCATGAGGAGGCGTCTAGGACATGAGTTCACGGCATAACATTGGGGACAGCGCTTCAGCTATCTGTCAGCATCTAGCCACCACAAGCCTGATTGCTCCATAGACTCTCTCGCCACTGGTGCTAATATATGGATTGGTTGCATCCGGTTCCGGACTTGCCTGTCATTGTGTCCTCCACGGGGACAGCCTTAGGACTCCTGCACCTACAGAAAGTCATGGGTGGCTTGCGTTTCGCCACTTCTAGTTCTGTTCACATATTCTATATCCTGTGCAAACCCGAGGGAATAATACTGGGGAGGCATGCTATTGGGAGCCACGGTTCACCAACGGAGCTAGCCCACAAGCACAGCATCAACATTTCTGCCTATATTGGGAGTCATGCCTACCAGACGTACCCAAGGCAGTGGCTAGGCCATAGTCCGCTCCACACAGTAATGTAGTGGTAGTAGTAGTATTAGTGCTAGTAGTAGTATTAGTGCTAGTAGTAGTAGTAGTAGTAGTAGTAGTAGTAGTAGTAGCGGGTCAGCTGTAGATCGCAAGGGTGCTTCGCTTCCGCGCGACCACTACCAGTGGCGCGCGGGCTGACTATACTGCGAGGACATCCACCTATGTGGATTCGAACCGGAGAAATTATGGCTGCAAACCAGATACGCAAACAACTCGGCCACCGGCTGACCCGTTCCACACACGATGGGAACACGCTTTGTGTTAACGAAGAAGGCACCTCTTTGCAGCAGCCCGGCACATTTGGCCATGACGCAGGCCGAAGCTTATTGGCCAACTAATGAGAGCGGGCTAATGATGACGCTTCACCTTGAGCGCTGCCAATAAGGATGGTCTACACTGAAGCCCGCCAGTGAGCGTTACACCATTCCTTTATTATCTGTTGATTCGACCCGCTTATTTGACTTTCTTATTCTGGTTGCCGGGTGCGCAATCCAGTTTCCGTCTGAGGCATCCGTCTTCTAATCTAATAAGTTGGCCGGTCAGTTTGCGAGGTAGCAGTAGGTTATCCATATAGTCAGCAGAACCACAACATTTGGAACCCAGCACGGTCACGTGGACCGTGTATTCCGTCCTTCACAGCAGCAAGTTGCGGTCTCCTAGAGACAGTATATTTGAGTTGGAGTGTAATAGCAAAGTAGGCACCTTGTCAACATTCACCTCAAGCGCGTTGCAAGGCATTGTATATCAACCGGGGAGTTTCATTCGTCAAACGTACGTCCAACAGATAGTCAGTCGAGATTAGCGCGACTGAGACAACGAAGGACATCATAGGCTTCGTGAGCCTTGATTTTGCCAACTGCACAATTGCAGTGCGGATCCATCATTATCACGTGCACTCACATGTATTTGTCCACACTTGTGTGCGGACTACCCCAAACTGAATGGAGAAACATTGACCCTCATGGACAACAATACAAGGAATGTGAATTGGTTCGGATTGTGGGTAAGACTAACAGCCATATTCGTCAATTTATGGGAAATCGTCACTTTATGGGAATAATTGACCAATAAGATCTAGCGGTGTTTACTTAAGGTCTAGATGTGAGCTTAAATGACAGCCATAAATTTAGTCAGAAGCATTGGCGTCAAGACTAGATAGAGATAGTTAGGAGAATAGGGAAGGGAATACTATCAATATGACTACCAGGCGGAGTAATGCAAAAAAGGTACAATAAAACGGTGGTGCTTTATCGAAGTGTTTGGTAGATACCGTCTCCAATATGTGAAGTCGGTCTTGCAGTTGATGAATGTCGCACAGCGTAGGAATGAGGTAGGGTTGTAACTTTAGTCTCTCTGTGTCCCTGCATTCTATTGGACCGGTCCGATCGCCTGATGTCCGAAGTACGTGCGGGTTCATGTATAACGTCCCTTGCTCCACCTAACGCATAAGCAGCTGGTAGTATCGCACATTAGCTGACGTCCTTTTTGCCGCAACCACAGCAATAATAATTCCAGTAAGTCACGTTGCCCACTGTCAAACACCCGACTTTTAAACAAATTTCTCAGAAGAAGCATGATTGTTAGCAGATGTAGCTGTGTACTCCACTGTGGCGAAAAGCTTTTGGATAACGATCTGTCATCGTACGTCTGGTGCAGCCATTCGACTGTGAAATGGCTCTTTTCTGGTGAAATATAGTTGGCGGCATCTAGTTTCGGATTTGCCTGTCACTGTGGCCAGCCACAGGACGCCTGCGCCTACAGAGGCACCATGGGTGGCTTGCGCTGCACCACCCACAGTTCCATGCACACATCCCACATCCAGTGTAAACCCGAAGGAATAAGACCGGGAGGCATGTGGATGAGAGCCACGTTTCATCAACGGAGCCGGCCCACACTCCTTCACATGCAAACACAAGCATGCTGTATTTAGGGAATTAAGTGCGCACAAGACGGTGGCTGGACAGTAGTCCGCTCCACCCTGAGTGGATGGAACCACTCTACAAACCAAGCACGGTCAAAAAGACCGTACAACTCTGCCCCACCAGCAACGACCAACTGTCTCCAGGAGCCAGGATGCAAGAGTTAGTAGTTACAAGACAGGTAGGCACCTTGTCAACATGCACATCAAACGCAGCCACACCGAGGATATCAAGCAACAGCCAATCACTTGAAACGACAAGATGAAATAAAATAAATTGGATATTGTTTACAGATAAGGCGGCATAAACCTTCACTAAATGGGTGTATAAAATAAACTTCTTAGCCACAAATGAGCGATAAGTTCCAGAAGTCAGAAAATATAGTTTAAGGAAATGACACAAACGCGAAAATGTTATCGAAATTAACTACAACTAACTTCAGCTATGTGTGCACGTTTATCGAAGATAGTACAGGTAGACATTAATACGAGCAAGAAAAGCATTAGGACAAAATTGCAAACCCACCATCTGAAATAAAGCAATTTAGCATGCAAGCACGCGGTTAGTAAACCGTATGCAGCATACCTAAAAACGTTGCGCCGGCTCTGCCTACGTTTTCTGCAGGGCCCGTCGTCGCTTCGGTAATGGTACAACGTAGCCTCGCTCGTGGCTCACTAGACCTGCCTGACCCCGGGACTCGCGACCGTATGTGCTACAGCACCATGCGCTCAATGTCGATGGAGTAAAACCCATCGCATCTGACGCTTCTTCTCGGCATGTATGAGGACTTTCACCCGCACTGCTGCAACTGCCTTCATGATCAGATCGCGCCATGCACGACGATCAATCGCGTTCCATTCCCATGACCTGCAATCAAGATTAAGAACGTAAGAGGATTATTTTGATCATGTCCTCGTAACGAAGCCTAGATTTTCCCACATGTCGCTTCCCAATATTCAGTTGACCAGACAATAGTTGCTTGGGTATCCGCGTCGAATCTATAGGACTCACATGACCGAGCCACCTCAGGCGTCTCAGTAAAAGTATGTAGTTCGCTGCATACATTCCACTTCGACGCAATACTTCCGTGTCCGCAACTCTGTCGCACCAAATATTGCGCAAAATCCATCGCAAACACTGTTGATGGAACCGCTCGAGATATCGCACATCCCGCCGTTACATCGTCCACGTTTCACTGCCGTATAGAAGAACGGACAGCACTATGGATTTGCACACCATCAGCTCCGTGCCAATAATAAGCTGATGGTCGTTCCACACTCGGTACTCTAGCTTCCCGAATGCCGCCGCTGTCTTCGAGACGCGGATACGCAGCTCACTGTGTAGCTGCTGTTAAGTGGACATCACACTTCTAAGGTAGCAGATGCGGGAGGTGGTTTCCAATACTTCAGCACCAATGCTGATTCGCGGCAATATTAAAGATTGCACCTCCGGTGAAGGCTGAAAGAGGCAGACAGTTTTGCTTGTGTTGATGGTGAGCTCGAATTTGGCCGCTGTCGAAGCCAGAGTAGTAGTCATGTGCTGCAACTCATCCGCGCTGTGTGAAAACAACGCACAGTCGTCAGCAAACCGCAACATAGGTATAGTTGTCTCACAGACTAGGGTTCTCGCACCGAAACGACGGATGTTCAGCGCCCCACCATCAATATGGTGCCGCACACGAACATCGTAAGTTAAAGCAGCGTCAAATGCACAAGAAA
>OX104060.1:34168492-34276386 GCA_944474145.2 Dicrocoelium dendriticum | reverse complement strand
CACGCAGTACCCTTGTCATGCGCACTTCACGCATATCACGCCGACGTACGATTACATAGTCAAGCAGGTGAGCGTGACGAATCCGTAGGTGCGTCCAAGTTGCTATAGCAATCACCCTCAGTGCAAACCGAGTGTTCATGATCGTCAGGCCGTGAGTGGCACACAGTGAGAGCAACCTGTCACCGTTCGCATTCGCTAAACGAATACCATACGGACCGGTAACATCTGTCCACACCGATGCATCACGCCCAACGCGCGCGTTGAAAGCACCCAGCAGAAATAGTCGGTCGCTCCTCGGCACAGACCGTATCACGGAGGATAGCTCAGTGTAGAATTGATCACGCGTGTCACCAGGATAACACATGGTCGGACCGTTTGTCCTTATAAAGGTGACAAACTTCCCTCGTCCGAGTCGCAGGCGAACGGTCATCAGTCGCGCGCTGATGCCCCTTGTATCACACACCAGTTAGCCATGGAATCGAGCGGATATTGCAAATCCGACGTATGATCATGTGGTGCCGAAGCGGCTTTGCCCACCCAGTAGCATGTGTAGCCAGCACCTGCTTCATACAAATTACCCTGCTCAGAGAGCCGGGTTTCACTGTGCGCCGCAATATCGATGTGGTAGCGCGGCAGTTCCATCGCGACCAGTGTAGTGCGTCGCTCACGGCGCTCACTTTTGTTCCGGTCCAATAGTGTACGCACGTTCCAGCACCCAATGCTGAGTGCTTTGCGCGCAGGCATACGACTGCATGGGTGGGCAATCGCACGCGACGTGGCGGATGTAATTCGGTGGTTTGCTTAAGCGACTCCGCCCGGAGCCTTTGGCTCAATAGCCTGACCCACAAGGCAGTGAAGAGCAGATCCAACTCGGGAGTGTAATTGCAGAGACAGAATGGAATCAGCTTGATAGCCGTCACACGCAGTCTGTGAGGGACTGGAACCATTCATATATGTTTTGCGACCATAGTAGAATACACGTGCGGCCACGGCCAGACACAGTTGGGTTTTGGCGGATTTGCCACAGTTTGACCAGTGGCTGCCTGGCTTTAGGCGGGCAGTAGCAAACCATTAAACACCAGGAGGTGCCATCCCGCTATCAGAGACAATGCGTAGCGCTCGTGCTCTAAGCCAATCGAGCTGTGAGCTTATAACACGTAGACCTGTTGTCTCCCATGGCTAGGTTTTACGGGAAGAGAGCCATCGACCACTTCCTAACCTCCGAAGAGGATGGACTGGGATACTGGCAGGGTGCCCACACCCGACAAGAGAACGACTCGGGTCCTCAGTCAAAGCATTCGATTAAATGTACACCCGAAAGGCAGCGTGTCTAGCACATGGTCAGTTCACTGACTTATGCGGATTGGTGTCCTGGATCTTAGCAGGGAGAATGGCGTAACCCAACTCCCATCCAGCGGTCGCCACGAGGAGGCGACCATGACATGAGCCTATGGCACATCAGCAGCAGCAGACGTGGGTAGAACATCTGTCAGGATCTATCCACCGTGAGCCTCAGCGCACCATAGGCTCTCCTGTCACTAAGGCACTAACGTGCCATCTATACTGACCTTACCTTCTAACTCTTCCAGGAAGATAGGCCATTTCTAATTCAACTTACAGCAAGCGCCTATAACAGCGATAATAATTGTCTTTTCATAAGCTTGGCTAATTGTAGTATGTCGAATAAACAACGGGAAATATAGTTATGCTCACTCTCATGACTAATATGTGTAGCAGAACATGATAACCGCTAGTCTGCGAGTATTCGAAGTTATTTACTTTCGACCGATTTTGTATGGCGATTTTTATTGTGACGGGTGGTCCGAGGTGGCCACGCAGAGGAAAATGGTTAAGCCTTATACGCCAAATTGTATGTTCCACACGAAAGCAGGGAAACGTTCTTTAATGGTTACTGTTAGAAGGTAAGTACTTTGTGGCTTTCATTCACATGTATCCTCCTAGCTTAAAACGTATAAACCGGAACTGGAAACAGGCTCAATGATTTGCGATCCTATACCAATAACTGAATTCACTCGGATGACTGTGCGAAATGGCTTTTACTGACATGCATGCACACACGCCTAATACGCATGAGGACATGTAGGGATTGAACCTTTTTCTTTCGATGCACTAGCTATGTAAGTTTCGTGCTATTATTGAGCAGTAGGTCGAGATAGGTCCATGCCATCTGCAAAACAATTTTAAAGAGCAGATTATACGTAGAACAGACTTAGACGCGGCGTCATGTTGTCTGACGTGCAATGCCATGGAGTTTATATATTGATGTAAATCATGGAAGAATAAGAAGATGCCGTGGCTCTCCGTCTTGGCATGTCACTGCAATAGAAGTAACTTTTGCAGGTATCAAGAATAAAGACTTTGTTGGGCAAACCAGCGGCTGGGCAGTAGCCCGTCGTTCCACACAGGATGGAACCATTCTTTGAACCTAGCACCATCACGAGGACGGTGCACATACTTCATTACTGTAGCACTCCCAGTAAACAGGCTAGAATGACCTCCGTAGCGTAGTCAGCTGGTAATCCAAACAAAACCCTGGAAATGAGCAGCAAATCTGGTCGTCACAATGGTCTTTAAGATGGAGGCTGCCAATCTTATTGTAAGTAGCGGCAAGCCATTGCAGCGCATGCGGACGACCACACTAGGTCAGGTGTCAGTTAGGTTACCTGCGAGGTAGACGAATCATAAACCATTAACTTGCACAGACGCGCCAATGGCTGGCTGAGCATCTGCAATGCAGCTACTCTCTGATATCAATCCTTTCACTCAAACGCATGGTATGGGCCTTGTCACTAGAATCACCTGACGAAGTTGGTGCCTGCTTCGAGAAGCAGCCGTTGACAAGCTTCAAATTTGTTAACCCAGACGGTTTCTCTCAGAACGATACAAGCACGTTGCACAACAATAGTCGAACAATTACCATACCAGGTTTGAACGGTCTGACAAAAAGAACGCGTCCCCTCTTCTAGGGGAGAGCCAATTAGTGTCCTAGTCTTCAAAGGGTTCCTGTACTTGATGAAATAATCACCGTGGGTTCAGTATGGCGACAATTGCCTCCTATCTACTAGCATCTATCATGGTAAGCAGACTATTCCCAACTCCTGACGCATACCATCCTGAGTATCAGGCTGATTCTCACCCCGGTCGATGACGTGTGTATCAAATATCCATGCTCCGTCAGCTCTCCCTACATCGTTATATCAGCTGCGAACTTTGCATGGTCGTTCGGGCAATACTCGATTCATTCCATCGGCCTGTATTACAGTATCGCATAGTAAGGAACAGAATTCTCGAAATGTACATCGCTATTGCTCAAACACTATACATGCATACTAAATGTGGTGAAAACCTAGGGCAAATCTCAGCAGTTTTCACCAGCAGTGTTCAGAAAGGAGGTCACATCTCCCTGTTTCTCTTCAACTTCAAGATTGTAGATATCCTGTTAGGAGCTTTAGAATAGTTGTGACATCAAACTCATACCGGGTAATCGCCCAACCGACTTAGAAAGCGCCGCTGAAATCGCCTTGCTCAGTGACGACTATCATTTCATGCGATCGAGCCTTGACCAGAAGGTGGATTGTGCTTTACCCCTTCCAAAGTTAAAGTTCCACTACAGGATTAGTGAAAACCCACTTCTCCATTCACCATCGAAGACACGCAGGTTGAAAAATGGGGACAGCTATGTATACTTGAAGATCCTGGTTTCCGCAGATTGCAATAGTGGAGAGGAGATATATCTTCGCATCGCTAATGCTCGATTAACCCTCACTGATTTGAGATTTGCCGCAGTGTCGAAACGTTTCTTTCTTCTTAAGAGGCAGATATTGAAATATCCGGGTTCACGCAATACTGTTGCCTGGAAGCGATTTCTAATTGATCCGTGCACATGACACGTACGTGTCTTCTGGACATACTCTGGACGTAAACTCGGCATGCTTAAACACAATTCAAGTCCAGTCAAAACAAGCTTTGTGAATCCTAAAGGGGTTCATTTTCAGAATTTACGCCACCACTGCGGACATACTGTATGATAATAGCAATAACCATACGCAGAGAGAAGAAAATGGAAAATAGGCACAACTGTCACTGCAACAGGCGCTCGCGCAGTAAGTTTATGGCTTTCACTGAGTCAACAAGCAAATGTGACGGATAATGCAAGACAGTATTACGGTACGATGACGTACGGGAAGATAAAATTTTGAATTTCGCACGCGTATAAGAGAAAAATAGCGTTTTTATCAGAGCACTGTGAAGTGGATGAAAACGAGCAGCTAGTACCTAGGAAGAACAATTATTGCAAGTAGCAAGATGTCTAGAAATGCTCAAGTCTTCTAGGGAATGTCTAGACAAGCAGCTGAATCTAGAAATCTGTTTTATAGATCGTGCTCATAAGTTATAGTCTCTCTGAAGAAGTCCAGGGTATATGACAAGAGAACAGTATAACCAATGGGGAATAATGCAGGATGTCAAAACTTAAGTAATAATGTGTGGGACACTGAAATCACCTTAATTCTGAGGGCATGAAAAGAACGTTTTCTGACTTTCTGGAAAATTTCGCAGACATGCGTGGACCAACTATAGTTTTGGGACAAAAGGAGGCCGAAGTACTTGACCGTGTTTGATCTGCGTATGAGAATTTCGTACACGGTAAGTGTTGGGGAGATATCTGCGAAGGAATGCCACTTATCACCGCGAAAGAGAAACTATTACATCACTGCATTTAGATGCGTTATGTGTGATGGATCTAAATGAAGACCACTCCACCGGATCTTCTAACTCCCGTTGAAGTGATGAGGAATCCTAAATAGCGGGAGCCAGACATCCCAGCAGAACATCGTCAGTATATTTTCATCCCATAAAAGTGATTTGTCTAGGGAGACTTTCAACATATAGGAAAAATGGGTAAGGTGATAGGGTCGTTCTCTATAAAACATCACAGTCAGCAGGGAGGACTGAGGACTTCTTTATTTTAACTTGGTGAATTGAGTACGATCTGTAAAATAGGCACACAACAGGTTAAACACACCCGGATGAACTGCCTTCTCGAATAGCATGTTAGGCAAAATTGACGATTTAGGCTCCCAAACACATTTGAATAAGCAAGAAAGAGAAGCTCTACGGAATTACAATTTTTGTCTAATGCCGATGCAACCTGTCTTCTTTCTGGCTGCTCAGAATGGGCTTTGGACAAGCGTAGATGTCATTTCTCGTGTACATAAGGCATCCGCCACCATGATTAGCAGCTCGGAATCTTCCTTGGCTGTTGTATCCTGCGATCTGATAGGCAACAGGCGACTTAACCACGTCTCAGTCACCAAGCTAATGTGCGAGGGAAAAAGTGAGCTGACCGTCCGAAATGATCAATGTTTATCCAGGAATTTGCGGGCGTTTAGAAGTATAACATAGATGCTGTGTTTTTGTGTGGTTTGTTTATATACACCTAACCATTAAGGATTCGCAATCTGTTGTGATTTCTCTATCATGAAAATGTCCACGTTATGTCAGCTTGAAGAACGTTAGGGGCACTTTTCTTTGTCTTTGCCATCGAACTCCATTGTTGTACAGCGAGTCACCGTAAACAGTTGCAACTTGTATGTGTGTATGTATGTAATCACAACAGCCTAGAAGGTGAGTTAATGACAAACTCATGTTGATTTCAGGTGCTGCGAATCCAAGGCAAATTTGATCGACGCGAATTCGGTGGACTGCTCCAAAGGGCGGTTTCTCAGGTGCCGGAGAAGGCACTTTAGAATAGGCACTATGGAATAGAAACACCATGAGTATGTTCCCATTCAATTTACTAATCCAGGCCAATAAGGCGGCGTATGTGGTACTTTTGCCTGCGTGATGAGTAATCTTGCACTTCAGAACTAGATGTTGCTTGAGCTCCCCGGTGTGCATGCGCCTGGTGTGAATGTTGACAAGGTGCCTACCTGGCTGTTACCCACCACCTCGTCCATACTAGCTCCAGGAGACAGTTGGTCGTCGCTGGAGGGGACGGAGTGCACCGTCCTCGTGACGGTGCTAGGCTCAAAGAGTGGTTCCATGCAACCTGTGTGGAACGGGCTACGGTCCAGCCACCGCCTCGTGTACGTCTGGTGTGTATGATTTCCCAATTAGGCCGGAATGCTTCCGTTCTGCTTGTTGAAGGAGTGTGGGCCGGCTCCGTTGATGAAACGTGGCTCCCATTCACATGCCTCCCGGTCTTAATCCTTCGGGTTTCCACCGGATATGGGGTGTGTGAGTGGAAATATGGGTGGTGAGCGCAAGCCACCCACGGTCCCCTTTGTAGGCACAGGCGTCCTGTGACTGTCCCCATGGACGTCACAGTGACAGGCAAATCCGGATACGGACGCCGCCAAATCAAATATGAAGGGCAGGGGGTACTGGACTGACCACGGGGTCGTTGTAAGATATGGAAATTTTTCGCGGCTCAGGGCCAAACGTAATGCTTGACAGGCTACACTCAGCTGGTTTAGTGGGAGTGGACGTGGTGGCAGCTGAGGAAACACTGTTGACGGGAAAATGGGGTGTTAGGGGTACTGGAGGCAGGACTATTTCGTGTAACAAGGGGTAGTACGCTACGCTGAGGGTTGCTTATTCTATTAGTGCATGATGCTTCTGCTGCATTTGTAGATTTACACCACGCACCCAAAAAGTGTTTGTATGTATCTTTAGACCATCAAAAGCATAAGTACGAGAATCCAACCTATTGAAAAACACATGGGATAAGTCAGGAATTTTTCGAGAAGTAATGAGATCACCGCCCAATGCTTCTAAGGCAAGCTGCTCTGTAGAATCCAGTCTAAGTGGTGCCGGATAAGTATGAAGCTTTCCGCAATCATACGGCTCTGACCGTATGAGGCTTTATACTGGTTGCTTCGCAGAAAGTTTTACGGTATCTTGGATTTATGCGGAGTCAGGGACACTGAATGCAAGAACACTGTAAATACCTGACTGTCTGTTAGGCCAAATGGGGTATACGATGATATTATTAGGTGATTTCGTTTGATCTAGCCATTGAGAGACGGCTTTGGGAAGTATACACGTGGTCGTAGGTTTATCAGTATGTACGGTGTTCCTAAGGACCTGCTGAAAGTTGCTATGGGTGTTGTTTGGTGGAACCCCCATTTACACATGCTGAATTTTGTGGTATCGCATAGTGGCCCCCAAGTAATGACCTAGCTGTTAGCCGCGTGTTAATTTGACACCACACGCGTGACGTGCGTGTTCCTGGTTCATTTGGATGATTTCCCTCTATCCTCTCTCCATCTTCTCTCAGCGTTGTCACTGTACGCTCATTCGAATCGGATTTACCAGCCCGACACAGTGATCCATCATACGTGGAAATATCTTCTACAATTAGAGTCTGTGCCATCACTAACCTTTTTCACTGGCATCCGTGATTAAGCGCAAGCAAATAACTCAGTCACATTGAACCGATTGCCTTTGTGTGTGACACCACTTGATACAGAATTCTCGAGGCAGCCCGAAAAGCTTAAGCTTGTTTTTGATCGTACGTTTCTCAACACGACTGTAACGGAATTTGTGATCTCTCAATCTGTGCTCAGCATTGTTCTCAGATTCAGTTGCACGTTCTAGTCAGTCGCCATTCCCTGTGACCTATTCAGCCACTGTGTTTGCATAACCCATCACACAGACCGCGCGACCAGGTGAACTGCTCAGTTAATCTTGCAACCATAATGCTCTCCTGACCGATGTGCGCCGCTCTCAAAGTTGGAAAAGTACAGAACGCTAACCAACCCACTGGGTCAGGTAACGACACCAGTTGAATGGCAGAAATGTGAATCAGAAAAGACTCCAAGCAAAAGGCATTTATGGGTTAGGAGAATGTCATCGGTTGGTAAAGTCAACCTGGCTTGCTCGCACTGTTTGGAATGGTATCATCCGAAATGTGCAAATGTGTCCCAACAACAGGTACGAGAGCGAAATAGCTCCCAAGCTGCACTTTGGTTCTGTACTGCGTGCTCCACCATCCCACTCGTTAAGTGCTTGCTTATCCTAGTTCAGAAGTGCGACCGGTTAACCGCAGTAGTCGAGCAGAGGATAAACGATAAGATTACTTTAATGGAAGCGAGTATGCACCACGGAAGCGTAGCGGCTTCTAAGCAACGGAATGCTGCACAATCTGCCTCCCCTGAATCGCAAGCAGACACGTCCCCATCTCCGTTGTCTTCTCAACGTTGGTAGAACACCGGGCGAAAACTGACCGTAGATATCAGAGTCAAACAGTACTCATGGCAACGAAAATCAGGCACCATTCGAAACGTCTGGTTAAGCAAATTCCACTAGACCTGACATCTAGCATTAACAAGGATGAAGCAACCGAACACCAACCCTCGGTACCTGTAGCTCAAATGTCTCTTGTCGAGACAAAGCCCCCAGAACATCAGTTACGTATGCAGAGATTGCTGCAAAGGTCCGCCGGGAGGCCGCCGTTGCGGCCTCTTCTGTTGTAAAAACCGTTAACGCAAATAGGGGGACAAACAGCAAACAATCAGTACTTGTCAGTAGGTCAGGACAAAGGAGCATCATACTTTCCGAATCAACGAAAAAGGGATCCAACAATAGTGCCCGGACTGTTCTAAGCTCAAATGTCCCTGAATCTACCGCCATCACATTGCGGGATAAGTTATCGGATGATCAAGACCAATGGAACTCATTGTGCGTCTGATAAATATCAAAGCCATGCCCATAATCCTAATCGTCATCCGAACTCTGCACACTATGGAGAACCCAAACGTATTCCAGTTACACTAGAATCATTCATCGACGTAGAAAACATTTTGCTCTCCGCAAGCACGCTTAAAACACGGATCCTGTGGATACACATCTATATTGATGTCCTTGGAGCGCGCGACAATCCAAAAATAAACACCAAAGATGGACACAGCAAGCAAGACCGCCTAAACACAATCTTCATACATGGCGTGCCAGAACATCCTTCTAACGATGTTCAAGAGACCGGAAAGCATGATTTAGAACAGTGGCGGTTCATTGGTGAAACACTTTCTTTGGATAATATTGTGGCGCTATCGCTCACCAAGATATCTCTCTCAGCAAATTATAGAGGATGCGGCCCTAGAATCCTAAAACTTGTGGTTCAGTCAGAGCAACAAGCAACGGATGCTTTGGATCGATGGCGGAGACATCGGTAACGTCTACCTTCTGAACTTCGTTTAAAGGTCGCAGAAGCTTTGCACAGCGCAAATATTAAAGCAACTGAAGCAGCAAGCATACCGACGAATGCAGAGAAGCGCAAATTGACTGCTGCTTTAATTGACTCTGACGTGTGTCTAAACGAATGTTGGGACGCACCTTGACCGAATCAAGTTTCAGACGAGGTCTCATTATCTCATCAAAAAGAGGAGTAACTGCCGACCTCCCATCTGTCGGCATTCTCGCACACTTGACACCTTCACCGTGGGCTCCTAGAGACCGAGAAACTGACCAGCTTGTATACGAATGCTCAGGGTCTTTTTAATAAACTGGCCGAACTGAAAGATCGCCAAGCTTCCGGGTCATATGATGTCATTGGTATCACCGAGACGTGGTTGCACACAGGAATGACGGACGCTGAAGTTTCGCTACCGGACATGTCGCTGATCCGGAACGATAGGCTCACAAAAGGAGGAGGGGTAATCCTGTATTACCGAAGCGACTTACAGTGCGAAGCCGTGGAGGATTCAGACTCGCAGTTCCTCGACTCTCTTTGGTGCCGCTTGCAGTTAAAAGGCAGGGACGCTTGCTTTATTTTCTTGGTGTACCGCCCCCTAATCTACCTTCGAAACAGACTGCCACCTAGCGGCTTCTTTAAGATGCGGTTTTACTGCGAAAGCACACTCACATACTTATCATGGGTGATTTCAACGTACATTGTGTAGAAACTCCTGCCACGATCGGAGAACAATTCAAAGCCGATCTACAAGATCTCGTAAGCACTGTTCCTCTTTACAACCACATCACTTTGCCCACTCGGTTCAGAACAGGTAACAGGCCATCTGTGCTGGATCTTGTGCTTACCAACGAGGAGCATTTGATTGATGTGTTGGTTTTAGACTGCCCGTTGGGTCGCAGTGATCACGCAGTCATCAGTTTCAACTTCGTGTGTTATGCGGAATTTCGGAATGAGAACGATAAGGCTGTGCGAACCATCACAAGCTATGATCGATGAGCCCAGTTGATCAGCGCTACAACTTGGTCGTTCCTTGCGGAAAAACCCCCGAAACTTGCGTGGCTCGAGTTCGTCAAAAAAATCAGTCAGCTGATTGCAGAGGCTTCAGAGATAAGAATTTGCAATAAGTGTACATCAGTTTCTTTCGTTAGGAGCAGAACTCGAATATGGATGACAGTACGCAACGCAGCATGGCGAGTGTACAGAGAAGCTCCAGCAAAAGGAAATTGGAACAACTACGTAGCCCAACGTAACCACAGCACTTAACTGCTAAGGGAAGACAAAGCCGCCTATCAGCAGAACATCGCAAAACCTTCAGTGCTAACCACAAACTGCTGTACAAGCACGTTAATAGCCTACGAAAGGTAAGGCAAGGATTTCCTCCACTCAGGACGGCTGATGGCTCAACAAGCACGGCTGTGGAAGCAGCAAACGCGTTGCAGATGCAATACGCCTCCATGTTTCAAAGGGTCTTGCCACCAAGCGATCTACCAAGGTTTGTCTTCTCCTTGCCAGGACTAACCCACATCACTTTTACCGCGGAGGCTATATTGCAAAAGCTGACGTCTCTACGCAAACACAGCTCGCCGGGTGTCGACACCATTCGTCCGGAGGCACTGGAAGCAGCAGCAAGCCAACTGGCAGGACATTTAGCTCAGTTTTTCCAGCGCTGCTTAGACCAGAATCAAGTTCCAGCTATGTGGAAGCTTGGAATAATAACTCTGATTCACAAAGGTGGAAGCAGAACTGATCCCTCCAACTACCGCCCAGTATCCCTTCTTCCTATACTCTACAAGTTCATGGAATCCATATTTGCCGATGCATTGGTGTGCTAGCTGGAAAACTGTAACATTATCAAGCCTGAGCAGCACGGTTTCCGTCGACAGCGGTCAGGGAAAACGAATTTACTAATCGTACGCAGTCGTTGGACCGAGTCAGCTGACGCTGGAGTAGGCCTGGATGTGATCCACCTGGATTTTTCGAGGGCTTTCGATCGTCTAGACCAGCGGATACTACTCTCCAAGCTGCGGCATTACCAGATCGGCGACTTACTTTGAAGCTGGATTGTCAACTTTCTACTTCAACTGCAATTAGTGGTCAGAGTTCAGAGCTCTTTATCGGACCCATACAAGTCGATTGTGGTGTGCCTCAAGGCTCACTTCTAGATCCACGTTAGTATTTTGTTTTTAGGAACGACATTGCACAGGGAATCGCTTCAAGCTTCCTAATGTTGGTAGACCATCTCAAGATTTGGCGCAGGATCCAGGCAAACGCCGACCAGCATCTGCTTCAAAGTGACCTAGATACGGTGTATCAATGGTCAACCCAAAACTTACTGCCTTTCAACGTCAGTAAATGCAAGGTGCTTTCCATCCGACATCAGAGCATCTACTCATACCGGCTCGTAACGAACATACTACCACATTCAACTCTCAAACGTGACTTGGTTGTCCTGGTTCAAAATGACTTGGGATGGTCCAGACAATCCGAAAAGGCCTCGAAGATTGGGAACCAACGCGTCGGGCTGTTGCGACGTGCGTTTGGACAACTAAACAGCTCCATATTTCGACAAATTCTTAGTGCGTATGTTTGTCTTTATGATGAATACTCAATGCAAGGCTAGCATCCATGGCTGAAACACGACCTTAATACACTGCAGCAGCCACAACTTTGGGTATCTAAGAACGTATATGGAATGCGCAATCTTTCATACCAGGAGAGGCTGCAACTATTGGGGGTATTCTGTGGAAGCTATCGCAGACTACGATGTGATCTGATTATGACATACTTGATGCTGCGAGACCCACATCATGTGCGCCGCCCTTTCCTGCGACTAAGAACCAATACACCCCTTAGGGGCCACACATTGAGATTCGCAGAAAAATACAGCCGTCTGTAGTGCCGCAGAAATTTTTTCCGTTTGTGTTTGTCACCCGTGGAATGTTCTCCCAGAATCGGTCGTCACTGCACCAACACTAACAGTATTTAAAAGACGCTTGGATGATGCACTCACCCACTTACACTTTGTCACTTAGCACCACGTCTCCATCCTACATCTGAGGTTACCAGGGAATTCTTTGACGTTAACTGCGGGTGATGTGAATCTAAGCGGATTGCAGGACTACGTCGCAGCAAACAATAAGTCCTTATTATCATGTTTGAAGTACTAACTGTTATACTATCATTCTTATCATTATTGTTATGTCAAAATCCCCACCAACTATCCAACGGGACTTGTAAAGCAAAGCTTCTTAACCCGTATAAATTCATTGTTCATTGTTCACTGAACATTCATCTGGGTGGAAGATAGTCTAGAAAACAGGTCTAGCTCGACTTCATGAGTGTAGGTGCTCAGCGACTCCGTTACATGACCGTCTACTGACTGACGTTGCGCTTGTTTCTAAGAACTGTTGCGCTTCCTTTTAGTAATCGGAAGCTGTACGGCATATGCTGCACCTCGCATCACTACTGGAGAGCCGATGGGTTCTATTGTACTAGTGGATGGGGTGGTATTTACAATTGTATTCAGGCATTTAGTTTGACCTCTAGTACAAGATTTATTGTGATTTGAAGAATTTGAAAATATCCTTGTAGCATGGTTAGGCGTTTCAGCACAGACGGTAGCGGTTTAGATTAGTGCTTTAACCGTACTAGTTTCTGAGCTATTTCAGAGAGTATCTACTCCCTCTACGCTAGACTAGCTGTGATTAGTATGTTTTCTTTGGTGACTGATTGCGCTACGCATGCGGGTATGCAACTCAGATAGTATGTTGGTAGTCGTGGTAGTGAGTATGTCGGAACCAGCATCCCGAAGGCCGTCTGAAGGTGGTACAAGTTGACTTCGCCAAATTCACGGTGGGGTGTTTTATCGGCCGTTATTCTCAGTGTTTTGAAGCTAGAGCTTTCTGGTATATGCACAACTTTTTTGATGAAATCGTTTGCTACCAAGGAATCACTGACTTGGGAAAGCAAGGAGCAACATTTTCGCGGATTATTCTTCCGGAGCCGTACACAGTTGTACCAATAGCCCTAAATATTACTACCTTAAGCAGGATTTTTTCTAGTGATGCCACAGGCAATGTATCGGGGAAACTGAATGCTATTGTATTTTTTGGATATCGTACCTTTTTAGACACTTCTGTTGCAATAGTTTTAATGAAGACGCTGGTAGGGTGAAGGCGATTCCTATTTGGGTTTACCTTCGGTTGTAGAAGGACGGTCAGATGTTCAAGTGTTTGGAGGGTTATGTGTAAATAGATAAAAGAGGATAGTCTTATTTTGAGTCTATCCATCTCACCTGGGATAGACTTGAATTTGGTATGTCTGTCAAGGGATAAATCGGCTTATGCGATTTATTTCTCAGTCCATGTGGCCTAGTGGATTTTGGCAAAATTGGGGCTTTAGCAGCTGCTGAATTTTTCTGGAAAATCATGGTAGAGCGTGTACTTCTGTCTGACCTCATAAGCGACGGTCATAGATGTATGATTGTTAGGGAGTGATGCCCGGTAACGAAGAATGCTACACGTACTCTCTATGGACCAAAGCAATACTTCAAACTGAGTACCGGAATAAAAACCCGACCATTCTGGAAGTTTTAATGTCTGGATCGTTCAGGTTCCGCGGCGTTATTTGGTTGGGGCACCGTCACTAGTCACCTTTTCGAGTTCTCACTGTCAGGGCATCCCTAGTTCATGGCTAATAAAAGCTTGACAATTGCGTCCTGATTTTCCTTCCAGATTTATCCTTTATCCGACTGTGGGTGACGAAGCTATGTCGTTCCGCTAAGTGCGGGCTCCGTTCTGGGGGCAAGCTCTCGGGATCCACTAACATGAGTACGAGTGGATTCACCAATGCTGAGGTGACAAAGCCTGGCGTGTATGGATCGTTACTGTTTGGGTTCATATGTGATCGACCATGTGGCTTGACAATACGGAGAATAGGTTAGAAAGGCGGCTTTAGGTGCATGCGTATGCACGACCGGTCGGCGTGAGACAAGTCTAGGTTCACGGTGCCAGTGACTGCTAATAGAGTTGCAGTCACCGTACACAATGTCCGATGATTATTAGAGGTGGCTAAAACGTGCTGCCGAAGTAATGTGAACGTTTATGGGTTTTAGCTTGTGTGACTCGGCAAATTTGCTGTCAGAACTTCAGAAGCGAGATAAGCAGTTGTGTAGCGCTGGTGAATCCGAGTTGACCAAGTCCAAACACAACAAGGGACGCTGAGATGATAATCGGAAAGCTGCTAAAACGTCAGAGCAATGAAACTGAGCGACTAGCATATGACTAGCCCTGTAGTACTCGGTTCTTCAGGGCCAACCCGTTTATTAAGCAAACCGAGCTCAGCACAAATGATAGCTTGACAAGCATGTTGGAAACTTGATATAACTAAGTCATTTCCATAACTAACAACGCTGCTGCACTCATGAGATTCCTCCATTGAACCAGTTAAACAAACCTGCTCCAGCGAGCTAATCTGCGCGTAGACGAAATATGTGTAGCTGTCCAATCAAGTGCTCTGTGCGCTTGCGGCACGCTTGCCACTTGTTTACTCAATCCTATCACAGCGATCCATTTTCGGGAGCAGCTGCATCGGTGCCGCAGAAGACTTCGTACGCTCTTCCGCTCCGCATCGTCCTTGCTGCTGCCGTCATGGTGACCTCTCCGTAAGACGGCAAGTGTTTTGCTGCAGGTTCATATTCTCGTTCCCGGTGTTGCCTCAGCTGCACTCGGTTCCTTCTGATTACCTTCGCTCCAGTACTGGAGAAAGATCTTATATCTTTCTCCAATCGTCGCGGTCAACATACCTTTCTTCTATCGTTTGCTGACACCCGGTATGGGTTGGACCCACACTTCATAATTTACTGATGGTTCCAGTAGTGCCCGGGTCCCGCGGTCATAATACCGTTTCTGATCTGTCATCCGTTTTCTTCAGCTCCTTTGTAGTTGCTGTTGTGATGGCGAGACAGGGTGTAAGGGTTCAGCAGTCGCAGGCATTAATGTTCTTGTCCTTCTGCTGTACAAATGTTGTACTGGACTGAGACCGATGTTCGGTAATGGCGTATTGCGAATCTACGACCATATTAGATACGGGTCTTCATGAGGGACTGGCTTTCGGCAACAGCCACTCGGCTTGTTTGACTGTTATCTCTGCTTTTTCCTTAGACTGACTGTGCTACAGACTGGTTTACCGATGCAAAATTCCCACGTCTTCGTAAAGGTCTGGAACGCAGCACTTGTAAATTGCGGGACATTGTTGGGGATCAGTTCCTCCGGTATTCCTTTCTGACAAACTGACATCTACCCTTGTTGGTAACGGCTTCCGTGGTGGTGGGGGTGAGTAGGTCCATCTCAAATTAGGTACTGTAGCACTCCACATTGGTTAAATAGTCCTTCCCGTTGTCACAGTACTGGTCCACCGCTACTTTCTGCCATGAGCAGGTCAGGTCTGGTTCCCAGGGCGATACAGGCTTCTGCCTAACAAGCGTCATGTTTCTTGCACCTGTAAGCTAACCAGAGCTTGCGTTACTTCGACTTTTGATTTACTTTCGCGGTTTCTGCAGGAATGAAACAAAAACAAAAGCACTCGCTACGCTGTCACGTAGTACGAGGTTACAGTGACATGATATAATAAAATTACAATAATGTTGGAAAAAGTTTAGACCAGCACCTCACTAGGTCTCTTTTAAAGGCCTCTAAGGTGCATTCTATTAAAGCTAGAAGTAGCTTATTTCAGCTGTTGACTACGAGGTTCACAAAGAATTTCGATATGGAATCTCACATAACATCATTGATTCCCTGGCTTGGCGAGCGTCGTGGGATCGGCAGGCTGCAAAGCTTGGTACATTGTCTCGGATTTGACTTGTCCTCCTGGGCCAGAACATCAGTTGCTTGCTTTGCTAACACTGTAGTTAACATCCAAAGGGGCTCGATGAGCGTGTTCTAGCATTTCTTAACGGAGCGGCGGTGGGAGCGAAATGCAATTTCCTTTAAACAGCAAACCGTCATTCATCGTTAGTTCATCTCGAAAGTTGAAGAAGGGTTTTAGTTTATTCAGAAGTTTGTCCTTTGTATCTGGCCATGCCTATGAAATCATTCTGCGCAACGTCGCGCACGTCACGCTTGCCTCAGTATGACGTTTTAACTCTTTCAGGCCATCTGTCATTACCGCCAGATTTTGTACGAGATTGACTGCCTCGAGTTCTTCCTGTTGAGGTTCGACTATCAGAAGATGACCTCGCGACCGAGCGTCCGTGATGAACATTTGCGTCGCCAAAGTGTACACCTGATCCAAGTCTTATGTTTGGAGCCGGATAAGCATACGTTGAAGGGACACTGTGTAACGGTTTACTATACATGAGCGATTTATGATCAGTATAAACTGTGCTCTTCCTTCCAAATGCGTAGTCGTTGAATCGCTTTATTGCATAAACAACGGTGAGCAGCTCCTTTTCGATTGTTGCATAGAGCTGTTCCGCTACTTTGAGAACCCGACTGCGAAATCTAAGAGTTTCCCATCCTGCAGGAGGCAGGGCCCTATTCCACTTTGCCAGCTGTCACACTCCACCTCCAAAGGTAAATCTGGATCGTAGTAACCAAGTATTGGTGCATAGCTAATAATACCCTTGATGTAAATAAGGACTCTCTCCTGCTTCTCTCCTTAACTCCATTTTACACCTTTGTAAATCAGTCTCCGGATGGGCGACATTGTTTCAGCAAGTCTTGGCAAGGACCGGCTCAGATAATTCACCAAGCCATTTCAACGACTAATAGCTTTTACGTCCTTGGTTTGTGACACCTTCTGCGCTGCCTTGATTTTTCCGGTATCGATCTTTATTCCCTTGGATGTCAGAATGTGCCGGCGAAAAATAGTTTCCAGTATCCGGAGCTCAAATTTCTCGTGTTTGAGCTTTATGTTTTATTTGCGCGCTCCTCTGCAATGAACAATGATATATTACAGGTAAAAAGGCGATTGCTTTACAAGTCCCGTAGGATGGTTGAAGTGAAAGTAAACATAAGTGTAAATCGTCAATTTAAGCGTCTAGTGAATTCAAGTGCCCCTTATTCATAGAAACGTTGTAGAATGTGTCCTGAATTGTTACTGTAGATTAAAATTGGAAGTAATGTGGGTTAGGCATATCTTAAGAACAAGAGAAACGACCAACAGTTACTCGTGCGCCGCTTTCTTGGACTGGGGTAAACGGATGATGTAAAGTGATGATGCAAAAGGTGGTGCAGATTAGAGTTATGTTCCCGATCGGTTGAGCCGGAACTCAGTACATCGTCTGCTAAACACTTTACACCGTCTAGGTCAGCAACAGCTTGCAGCAATTGCTTTTGAAAAATTTCACTCGTAACCAAAGCAAACGTTAAGTTCAGCCAACGAAAACGCTCGATGAAGGTGGTAAACGTCGTTAGGAAACTGGATTCCTCATCTAGCATTACGTGTCAGAACGTCGATGAGAGATCAACCTTGGTGATGCAATTCGTCTTAGCCAAACGAGATACGATATCTAACGTCGGCAGTGTATACTGTTCTATACGCAATGCTTCACTCAACGGCTTGGGACATTCGCACAGACGCAACTCACCGTTATTCTTCGTAACAAGCGCGACTTGGCTAACCCAGGCTGCAGGCTCGTCGACTTTAACGATTGCGCCCAATTGCGTTAAGTTAGTTACTTCGGTGGCGAAATTATCACGTAAAGCAACTGGAACCCTCGCTGGCAGCGCAATCGGCCGTATTTATGGATCTATTAACAAATGAACGGAACCTTCAAACCTCCCCAAACCTGGAAAAACACGGACGGCTAATGTTCACTAACATCTGTCTCCGCCTCACACACATGCAAAAAACGGTCCTGGTTAACATGAATAAAGCCAAGACATTGAATGAAAGCAGTGCCTGGAATCAACGTGAGATCTTCCTCGACGACCACCAAATCCAAATGATGTGAAGAGCCATCTTTGGGATTGATCACTTTGATTGTGGCGAAACCTTTTGGCTGGAGCTTGGAACCGTTCCACATGGGCAGAACTCCCTGATCAGGTAGCACACCAATTCCTAAGCAACCCTTCGCTGGAATTATGTTTATGGTGACACCCTAGTCCAACTGGAAACGCACCATCTCGTCACCATTGTCTGAGTGATAACTGATGTTGCCGCAACAGCCTCGGTGATGTTCTCATCATTGATGCCCAGCACGATTCTACCTCGGATGAGACTGTCAGACATACAATTGCAAAAAATACAGGAACAAGCAAGGATCTTCGGCTCTGTAACATAGTTCACGATAGTTCCGTTTGGGCCCCGGTTTCGGGTAAAAAGGAGACACTGCTGATACGTCTCGTTAGTCTGGCTAAGGCCAGACGGAAAGCACGGAATTTTCAGACGACTGTTTTCAAACCAGCTGGCTTTTCGTTCTTTTCGTACCGCATGTTTTTCAAGACGCGGCGTGCTTCATCTCCTATCGTATGACTAAACATCACCAATAGATACGCCATCAGACGTTCATTCAGCAGCATTGGCACACGAAAATCGATCCACTTGCTTTCCCAGATCCTCCAACTATTGGCCAAATTCTGTTCTTCTATATTTATTGGGGCAGGCGAATACAAAGCTGCTTGCGCACCAATCAGCAACTGAGCACAATGGGAGATCGGCTTGGTTTACTCTGACATCATGTCGCAGTATTCGATCCTTCAGGGAAAAACCGTTTATTCAGCAAAACGAGCTTCGCAAAAATGAAAGCCTGACAAGCATTTAGGAAATTCGTTATAAAGAATAGTCAAATCTATAAAAAGCAAAGCTGCTTCACTGATAAAATGGGGAGACGCCTCTGAGCAGAATTGTCACTGACACGGTTTGAGCACGCTCACGATAACGGCTTGGAACGTTGGCTGATCGAATGGATTTGCGCTGACGTGATGGCGTTAACTTAGCCCGGGCTGCGCGCTGGTGAGGCGGAAAATCGGTTAGCGTGAGAACGTTCCTAGCCATACGGGTAGACGCTGAGCCCTCGTAACGGGCGAGGCTACGCACACGAGAGGGGTGACGGTAGACGCGCGCTAGTAGCTTAGACGCGAACGCTGCCCGGCTATCGACACACACAAGTATCATGTGACCGAACCGACTCCCAACTAACGGCGAAGAGGAAGCAAGAAAAGTTATCCTCTGAAGGCTCTTTTACGACTAACAAAGGGCGAATCACAGCCAATACTAGGAACCATTAATTTAGTGAAAATAGCTACCGCAACGGGGTGGTAGTTTGGAAAAGAACATTGTCAACGTGCGCAGTTGTGCGGCTTCTCGGCGTGGCTGAAATGTGCTACGTGGGGGGACGAATTGAACTGCGCTTCCCACAGCCATTACGTCGGAGTTTGTGGCGCGTTATTGCGGGGATATTTGAAGGGCCCGCAACATGCACTCGTGAGATTCCTCCACTGAATCAGTTAAACATGCCTGCTCCAGCGAGCCAAGCACCGCGCATACCGAATATGTGTAGCTGTCCAAGTAGCTGCTCAGTTTGCGTGAAGTGCGCTTGCCACTTGCTTGCACAATCCTATCACAACTAGCACTCGCCCCACGCGCACTTGGGGGTCTCGTATGACTAACGTCGATTACGACACTGTTCTGCCAAGCGAAACCTTATTGCCATAAATTTTTATATTTCTTCTGGATCGAGATGTAATTCTTCCACTACTTCTAAACTACTGTTAGAATGACGTTCTCTGTTTATTACTTACCTTTTTCACAACTTCATTGTCATCTGGGTATTAGCCAGGTCAGTGGAAAGGTTTGACAGTGACCCCCGCCCTAAAACCGGACCTGGATATTAGGTTAAAAGTAACGGCCCATAAACATACTCCATGGAGTACCTCCTTAAAATTAAAATCGCTAACTTCCTAACCACAAACAAGCTTTTGTTACATTTACTGTACAGAGTTCTTCAAAAGCATCCAACTGCCATTTGAAAACTAGATTTCGTCGGTCACTTGACGAAATGGGTAAATTCTGGTAAGCCCTGAATCCTAATTAGACCTTCGAAAAGCTTTCGACAATCATACATTACGCTTATACATAAAATTCTCCTTAGTGGAATCTCAAGCTCACTACTATCCTGGTTAGAAACTTACCTCACCGGTCTAAATAAGTCTGTCAACGTAGGTGAGTGTCTGTCGCAGACAGGAGATATTATTATTGGAGTATTACAAATTTGTCTACACGGCCCTCTTCTTTTTTGATATATGTAAATGATCTTTGCCATGAACTAAGGCACGATAGACCATATTTGTTTACATATAGTATAAAAACTTTGTACGCCAGTGACTCTCAACGCGTCTCTTCTATCTGAGATCCAAAGTGACCTAGCTTTACTGGGAGAAGGATGTGTCGGTTCTTCTATGATATTTTCGACATCTAAGTGCATCATCATGTGCTATGGAAGCGGGGTTCTACCGGAATATTTGTTTTTACAAGAAGTCCCGCTCTATTTATGCGACTCAATATGCGACTTAGGCACGCGCTGCTCAGGTTCGTTGTTTTTCGAAGCACAAGTTGATTATACGCTGGTTAAGACACAACTGACTGTCGGAATGATATATTACATGTTTATAACAAGTGTGGTTAAGCTCCTGCCAAACAAAATATACGCCAGACCACTATTAGGATGCTGTGCAATCACTTTTATTTGCATTAGAAGAAGCGACACGAGTGCAATCGAAGCTACACAGAGGTATATTCCGAAAAGAATTGCCAGTTGCACTTCTGCTATCATCCAAAAAGCAGGTGTCATGTGCTAAAAATCGAACCTCAATGGCTTCGACGAGTAAGGCTGCATTTAAGTCTATCATTCAAAATTGTCCATCGACTGATCTGCACTATTTACTATTGGCTGGTATTCCAAGAATTTGCACCGTATTACCTGAGAAACAAGCACTTTGTGATAAAGGTACCTCGTTGTCGCACGAATAATCGGTGCAAAAACTTTACACATAAATACCTCACCCTATGGAATCCTTTGCCTCAGGCCATCAGTAGTTCATCTTCGTTTCGGCTATACATCTTAGATACCTAGAAAAGTAGTTGGTAGTTAATAAAATATGTGAACTATTTCGCGTTGGTTACACAGACGTATAATGTCCGAGAACGGGCCTGATAGCAAATAAGAACTTGCAGAATCAGCAGCAAAATTGTGCAGAAAAAAGTGGGGAGAAAACCATGTCGATACAAAGTGAACTAAATTCTTCTTATTGTGAATTTATTTTGGTAGGTAAAGTAACTCTCTCATTGTTCCTTCTACATTGTCATACCCTTCGATATTAATCAAATTGATGACCCACCGATAGCCTGTGAATATATTGGCCATTGATAGGTTGGAGAAATGAGGTCTATCTGTGTTTATCTATACTTCGTGTTACTCAGATTGATGACGCATGGGCAGCCTATGAAAACATGGGTACATCAATGAACTGGATAAATGAGATTTATCTTTTATATCTTTTTCATCTGCATGCCTTCTCATTGTGCTCTTCCTTAACTTGAAGACCAACTGATGGCATTTGAAAAACGTGCGCGCATTTGGGTTGGATATGTTAGCTTTTTCCTTAACCTTCATGCAATGTTTCCTTCCCAGGTGAAAGATATGGACCTACTGAAAGGGGGAATTGTTGATGCCCTGAAAATAACCCACCTAATTTATGTACATAATTCAATTTGCCCAGTGTTACCATATCTTGCCACCTTTGTGAGACATGTCGTTCGTTCTAATTGATATCCATGTTTTATGATGGAGACTGTCCTCGGTTTAATTGTGTACCGTTAAATTGCGAGCCTGATTGCTCACACACTATCACCATTTGTAAAATGGTTGTAATATAAAAAGTATGCATTTTGCAATTATAGTTCCCATGTGCATATTGTCGCCCAACTTAAACCTTGTTATTTTGCTTTCATTGCACAACCATCCGCCGAACGATTTACACCCCCGTCCATTCCGATGACTTGTGAAACGAAATTAATTGTGCACGCATCAATGGACATAGAATCATAATCGTTCTTTACAGCAATCCTGTAAAATCAAGTTGTATTTCCTTAGCACCTTATGATTGAATTAGCTGTGCAGGGCCGTGTGTCACCGAGTTATGAATATAACACTACACTATTGTTTGAGACATTCAAGCGGGTACTAGTAAAGATGAGAAAGGAAGGTACTGCTCAGGCGATCTTGGATACATTCATGTTGATGCACGGGGCCACCCTCAAACCACAAATGCCAAACCAAGCGTCGCCCGCGGAAGCATTTATGAGGAGAAAGCTTCAGACCGCATATGGGTTGTTGCGCCCAAAACATGAAGCCTCACAAGTGAGGGACTTACAGATGGAAAGTATTTCAAGTTGCGGCATGGGACAAAACTAGGCCGTTGCACTCCTGCGTGAAACATATTGGTCGGAGAGTACCATGAAAGAAGGCTACAGTGGACGACGAGATTGGTCGAAACAAGAAGTGGCGAGGTATTGTATGAAGTGGTAGTGGGTGACCGCATCTGGATCAGGCACGTAAATCAGCTCAGGTCGGCAACCACCTGCGTTAGTCCCAAACAATGCTGCTTGCCATTTGCTCTGTTACTGGAGAGGCTCAGTACACCCCTGGAGCGCCACAACTTCCCGGATTCGTCAAACACTTGTGTAGCTGACAAGCACAGCTCAAAACCACGAAGCTGATCAGTACGCCCGTGGCCAGAATGCAGCTAGATAAAGCAGAAAATCATACGTTGTTTCTCGTAAAGAATGTGTTAGGAAATCGAAGCAAACGAGACTGCGCTTAAGCGTCAACTTTTAAGAATAAAACTTAATCATATTCAGTGCAGCCTTACATATAATCACCAATTAACTACAACTCAAGACGTGAACCTGGTTTGGCATTTGTTGATTTGTATCAAATAAAATCTCCTATGTTGTTGACTGGCCCCAATGTGTTTAGTGGCACTGCTTTGTCCCTAGTTGTACCGCAGCATTCCCTATGCATAAGATTCTGTTCTGTTTCACCTCGTTTTGCTTTCTCTTCTTCCGTTGTGGGTTTTGAGCATTTGCGTGGGGTTTGAGCAGCGGTTCAGCGGCGACGTCACTATACATTCGTTTGTCACCAGAACTCCATTGTGAACTGATGACAAGCATCCCTGTAGCGCACGGTTTAGCAGTTCCCAAAGACTAGTAGAATATTTTCCAGAACTATCCTGTCTTTCTTATTTGTCTGTGAACAATTGTGCAATAATCTAAATTGTACAATACTTCAAAGTGTGTCCCACAATTAATTTGAATAACTCGTGTAGTGAGACAGTTTTGGTGATATAACCGGATAGCTTTCTTATGTTGGCGACCTTTTAGAGTCCATGTTTAAAATTGCAATGCTTGGAATAATTAAGTAAGTTCAGTATTGCGAATTGAAGCTGTGGTTCAGATCAGGTTATCAACAAGGGTGGTGGAGTATTTTTAAGTATGGCATCTGCACTCAAATACGTGAGATTATCTTGCGGAAGATTTCATTGACAGGCGTTTACTAGATACATTCAGTGCAGGTAGGTCTTCACGTCCCTTTCTAGGACATGGATCCCGTCGGCTTAGCAAAACGAGAGGACCAGATGCAATTCTTTTGCAAACAGAGAATTTCGTCCGTGTTAGATGGATTAACGCACCATGTTTAAGTAGATTATTAAACGTAATGGTCCATGCACATCTTCCTGGATGATACCGCTGGTTATTCGCTCTTGCGTGTAGCATTTCTGGCCCATACTGAGTCTTTAGTTTGGATCGATATTTTATGGGTTGAACCAGCTTAGCAGTGCGTTTCCCAAGCCATATGATTGTAGCATACACAACAATGGGATGTGTAGCACTTAGTCGAAAGTCTTTTACAGACTCAACTCAATAATGATGACTGTAAATCCTTTGACAATCAGAGTCGTAACGTAATCTAACAATTGCAGCTGGCAAGTAACGCAGGAACGCCTTGTAAGGAAGCCAAGTTGGAAGGGATTGATCAGATCCATTTGTGTAAGAATTTGGTCGACGCTTTTCTAAATTATTCCCCCTATGGCTTTAGAAGCAGCTGAGGTTTGCCTTATAGGGCCTTGATATTGCACTTTGCGGACCACTTTGTGCATGGGAATCATAATGAGGTGCTTCGATAGAGGTGGGAAGTAGTTGTTAGTTAACGAGCAACTGGAGCTATTTTGTAACAAGCTTACTGATTACCCATTACTGGTTGTAAGCAGTAAGAGATTTCTCGTATCACTGAGGTACAAAGACCCGTTATTTTACAGTGCGCGCGATATATTTATATCGGCAATTTGTTTGTCCAGGAATTTCTTAGATTCCGACACCGACTTTGCCTCAACTACGTGCTGGAACAGGCTATTCCATATATTCACTACCCTCCGTGCGAAACAGCGTTGGTGGGCGACCTTCTTCAAATCCGGTACTACAAGCTAGTACCGGTGTCCTCGTGTACTGCTTGGTGTGTGCAGATGACGCAGCGACCTCAACATGGGGTAATCTCCTAGATGTAATATCCGGTACGTCATGATGAGATCAAGGCGCAGTCGACGAAAAGCGAGGGTGTAAAGCCTTAATTTCTCACACCGGTCTTCATACGGCACACCTCGTAAATTAGGAATCAGCTTGGTGGCCACGTGCTGTACTCGCTCAATGTTTTCCACTTCGCGGGAGAGCCATACTATAAAATTGGTCGTATTATTGAGACAGAGAGGCGAGTGGCGATATCTTCGGACCAAATGCTGAAGCTGCGCCTGAGCGCCCAAATAATACGGACGACATTTTGGAGAAGCTTATTGGTATTGTCCATGGACGCTAAGTCATAGCGTGAGAGTACACCGAGGTTCGCACGGAAGGCGAGGACTGCAACGGCTGATCGGCCACAACGTAAGTTCGACTGTGCTCACACTTACCCAGTCTCATGAATTGCGACTTGACCTGATTGATCGGAAGGTTGAAGTTGACGGACCAAATGGAGAGGCGGTCCGGGTTCTGCTTCAGCGACACCAAGCAAGTCACAGTCATTTGGTGCGAGGATCACTCACCACACGTTCAAGTCATCTGCAAACAACGCACGACGTGAACGGAGTAGCTTAAGCTCATCGTTTTTATGGATCAAGAACAATATGGGCCTTAGTACAGTGCATTGGTGCATGCCACTGCTTCATTGATACCAGTTGGTCAAATGGTTGTCGGGCCTTACAACTGGTAAAAGATGCCGCCTGGGCACATATTGGCTGATGATTTTCTAGATGCTGTTGTTTTGTGCAACTCCCCAATCTCATCTGGTTATTACGGCATAGCACGTCTATTCTTCTTAGGAGTGCGTCTTGAGACAATTGAGTGTGAATGACAAAGTGTAGGTGAAAATACAGTTGATTAACTCGTATATACAAGAGATATCGCGCGTTAATGAACCATTATCTAAAGGTAGCGCTTTAACTGCTTGCTAAGGATTAGCGTTTCTTCTTTTAAGTAACAGCATCAAGGTTCGCGTTTTATCGGGAGTTATAAGTGTAGAACGATCGGTCCTTTGTTAAACAGAAAGAAAAATATGCAGTGATACGAACATCTTTATTGGTACGCCATGCTTTATTTTATAATACATATTACTGCTTTCTGCGTCGCCTCTCACTGGCAGCCGCGCCGGCCACGCGTTTACATTCATTGATCAGCGTTCCTCGATTCTAGTTCGTTCATCCACCTGCGACCAGTTCATGAAGGCGATGTTGATTAGCTCTGCGAGCCGTCCCTCAGTGTACTTGTACCAATATTCTATGGCCTTCGGCAACTACTTTACCTTCGATGGAGTTAATAATTACGTTCACACTCTGACTCCCAGCGATGCTGACTGTGTGTCTGACATGTTCCTTCGCCCGCGGACAGCTTGCGATTCTGACTGGTTGTCTAGTGTAATAACCACCATAAAATGTGCGGCATTCTCCGTAAAATGTTAGCCTCACAGATGGCCTGCACTAAGGATTGGCAATTAAAAGTATGAGCGTCCATCAGTCTACGCCTCTGAGTAAATAAATAAATAAATGTTTCATTCTTAGCGGTGCGTGGCACCCCTACAAATGCATGATTATGGCAATACCAACAAGTATGCTTGCAGCTTGTAAAAAATTAGCAAGATAACCAGGAACATACAGTAGCTACGTATGTATATATGCCATATGCTGAGGCTGATGTTGCATTCATGATGCTTCTTCACCGCAGTTGGGCTAAACCAACTTACACTTAAACTAGGTCTTTTTAAGCTGGATAAATTTCATTCCACTTTATTTGGTTTGTTCTGCCTACCTGACTAATCTTCTATTAACTGGCCACGTTGCTTACGCTAATTGTGGTTATCTTCGTTAACTTTATTGCGTTTGTAGCATTTTTGAGTAACTTCTGGACATTTTGTACTTATCGTGGATTCGTTGCTAAGCAACTTACTTCATATGCTAATTTAGGGTAGAGTTATGTCTGCATAGCCGTATTCTTTAACAGATATATTTTATTTGATAATGTCATTTCAAGTGATTGGCTGTTGTTTGACATCCCCGGTGTGGCTGCGCTTGATGTGCATGTTGACAAGGTGCCTACCTGTCTATTACCCACTACCTCGTCCATACTGGCTCTAGGAGACAGTTGGTCGTTGCTGGAGGGGACGGGGTGCACGGTCCTTGTGGTCGTGCTAGGCTCGAAGAGTGGTTCCATGCACTCAGTGTGGAGCGGACTACGGTCCAGCCACCGCCTTGTGTGCGCTTGATTCCCCAAATACAGCGTGCTTGTGTTTGCCTGTGAAGGAGTGTGGGCCGGCTCCGTTGATGAAACGTGGCTCCCATCCACATGCCTCCCGGTCTTATTCCTTCGGGTTTACACTGGATATGGGGTGTGTGGTTGGAGCTGTGGGTGGTGCAGCGCAAGCCACCCATGGTCCCTCTGTAGGCGCAGGCGTCCTGTGGCTGATCACAGTGACAGGCAAATCCGAATCCGGATGCCGCCAAACAACCATATATGTTATGGATCCGCATGGAATTGGTTCAGCGAATTCGAACGGTGACAGGCTGCTCTCACTGTGTGCCACTCGCGGCCTGACGATCATGAACACTCGGTTTGCGCTGAGCGCGAATTATATGGCAACTCGAATGCACCCACGGAGTGGTCACGCTCACCTGCTCGACTATGTCATTGTACGTCAGCGTATTATGCCTGAAGTGCACATGACAAGTGTACTGCGTAGAGCTAAGTGTGGCACTGACCACAAATTGGTGCGGACCAAACTGTACATATATTTTCGTAAATCTATATATTACACTCCCGCCGTGAATCGGCGTAAATTTAACATCCTCTCCCTCGGTACTGTGGCAAAGGTATTAAACTGGAGAAGGCGATGGCTGTATGCCTGGGTGATGTGGAATGCATAGACACTGTAGGCGACCTGTGGCACCACATGCGCGACCATGTGACAGCTTCCGACGAGGAGACCATCAGGCGCGCAAATTGTAAGCGGCCTGATTGGTCTGATGAGAACAGTGCGACGATTGGCGCATTGGTGTCGGAAAAGAATGCAGCATTTGCTGCATATGTCGCAGACCCAAGTGCCTTGGGGAAGAATAGTCAGTTTCGCAAACGTCGACGGCGACTGACCCGAGAGCTCCGTTGCATTAAAAATGCATGGTGGACGGAGAAGGTGAGGTTGGTGGAATGCTACACCGAACGTCGCCAACACAAGGAATTCTTTGACTTCTTGAAGGCGAAGTATGAACCGAGATTGGAGCCACTGAGAACGTTGATCGATGGTACTTCAGGCACTACCTTCACACAGACTGCAGACATCATGCAGATCTGGCAAAAATCCACTATGACTGTCTCTTGAACAATCGTTCAGAGATCGACTGGCATATCTTGAACGGCCTGAAGCAGCTTGATGTGAAGGCGAGTCTGGCGGACACGACGACACTGGATGAGACGTAGAGAGCACTTGCTCAGCTGCGAAACGGCAAGTGGGCTGGTGCCGACGGGATCCAGCCTGAAGTATTGAAACACGGCGGAACCGCGTTGGTGACTGCGCTGCACCACTTGGTGCAACGCATGTGGATTGAGGAGGAGATACCTCCGGAGCTGAAGGATGCCCTTGAACTACCACTGTACAAGCGTAAACGGAGCAAGCACTGCTGCACGAATTATCGTGGCATCAACTTACTGAGTTGTGTGGGCAAGGTGAATGCCAAAATCCTTCTCAACAGCCTCGTCAGTCAGGTTGTGGAACCGAACGTGGTGGAAGAGCAGTGTGGATTCCGTACGGATCGCAGCACTATAGATGTGGTGTTTGCGGCTCGTCATTTGCAGGAGAAGTGCAGAGAATGACACCAGCCATTGTACTCGCTTTTGTTGATTTCACCAAGGAACTTGATACGGTGAACCGCGAGGCATTGTGGCTAGTGTTTGGTATATTTGCTTGCCTGCGTAAGTTTGTAAGTTTATTTGAATGTCTTCACAGTGGTATGCCGATGAGCGTGCGGCTGAATAGAGAGACCTCGGATGACTTTGCAATTGTCTTTGATGTGAAGCAAGGTTGTGTCTTAGCTCCTGCCCTGTTTAATATGTATCTTCATGCAATAATTTCTTGTGCATTTGACGATGCTTTAGCTTTCGGTGTTAGTGTGTAGAACCGTATTGATGATGGATTGCTGAACATCCGTCGTTTCGGTGCGAGAACCCTAGTCTGTGAGACAACTATACCTAGGTTGCGGTTTGCTGACGACTGAGCGTTGTTTTCACACAGCGCGGATGAGTTGTAGCACATGACTAGTGCTCTGGCTTCAACAGCGACCAAATGCGAGGTCATCATCAACACAAGCAAAATTGTCCGTCTCTTTCAACTTTTACCGGAGGTGCAATCTTCAATTTTGCCGCGAATCAGCATTGGTGCTGAAGTATTGGAAACCACCTCCCCCATCCGCTATCTTAGAAGTGTGATGTCCACTTACCAGCAGCTACACAGTGAGCTGCGTATCCGCGTCTCGAAGACAGCGGCGGCATTCGGGAAGCTAGAGTACCGAGTGTGGAACGACCATCAGCTTATTGTTGGCACGGAGCTGATGGTGTACAAATCCATAGTGCTGTCCGTTCTTCTGTACGGCAGTGAAACGTAGACGATGTAACGGCGGGATGTGCGAAATCTCGAGCGATTTCATCAACAGTGTTTGCGATGTATTTTGCGCAATATTTGGTGCGACAGAGTTGCGGACACGGAAGTATTGCGTCGAAGTGGAATGTATGCAGCGGACTACATACTTTTGCTGCGACAACTGAGGTGGCAGTTATTATGTGGTCAGCTGAGTGTTATGAAGCGGGATGTGGGGAAACCGAAGCTTCGATACCAGGACATGATCAAAATAATCCTCTTAACTTCTTGATCTTGATTGCAGGTCATTGGTATCTAACGCGGTGGATCGGCATGCATGGCGCGACCTGAACACCAAGACATTTGCCGTGGGGCAGGAGAAAGTGCGTATGCATTCATAGAAGAAGCGGCAAGTGCGATGGGTTTTACTCCATCGACGTCGAGCGTATGTTGCTGTAGCACATGCGGTCGCGCGTGCCTGTGTCAGGCAGGCCTAGTGAGCCATGAGCGAGGCCACTCGCAAACATCTCCGAAGCGATGACGGGTCTTGCACAGAACGAAGGCAGAACCAGCGTAGCGTTTATAGGTACGCTGCGTTCGATTTGCTAACCGCGTACTTGCATGCTGAGTCTCTTTATTTCAGGTAGTTGATATGCTGTATTGTCTGAATGCTTTTTTATTTCAGATTATTGACTAGCTCAGCTATATTCTTTAAAATTGCCCACGTTGCATCACCTAACTGTAATTTACTTCGACAACCTTTTCGCTATTGTGACATTTTCCTAAAATATATTTTCTGACCTCTTGAAGTTATCGCAGATTTGTTTCTAAACAACTTTTTTTACGCTCATTTAGTGAAGAGTTATGCCACCGTATCTTTATGTATTATACGGTTTAGTTTATTTAACCTTGTCGTTTCAATTTTTTGGCTGTTGCTTAATATCCCTGGTGTGACTGCGTTTGATGTGCATGTTGACAAGGTGCCTACCTGTCTTGTACCTACTAACTCTTGCATCCTGGCTCCTGGAGACAGTTGGTCGTTGCTGGTGGGGTAGAGTTGTACGGTCCTTTTGACCGTGCTTGGTTTGTAGAGTGGTTACATGCACTTAGAGTGGAATGGACCACGGTACAGCCACCGCCTTGTGCGCACTTAATTCCCCAAATACAGCGTGCTTGTTTTTGCCTGTGAAGGAGTGTGGGCCGGCTCCGTTGATGAAACGTGGTTCCCATCCGCATTCCTCCCGGTCTTATTCCGTCGGGTTTACACTGGATGTGGTATATGTGCATGGAACTATGGGTGGTGTATTGCAAACCACACAGTCTCTCTGTAGGCACATGCGTCCTGTGGCTGGCCACAGTGACAGGCAAATCCGACTCCGGATGCCGTCTCCCGGATATGTTGGTGCCCTATGCGGAAGCTGATGTTTTATTCATGATGCTTCTTTGCCGCAGTTGGGCTAAACCAACTTACGCTTAAACTTGTTCTTTTTACGCTGGATACATTTCATTTCACTTAGTTTTGTTTGTTCAGCCTATCAGAATAATCTTCTCTTAACCTTTACACACTGCTCACGCTGATTGTGGTTGTCTTCTCTAACTTTACTGCATTTGTAGTATTTTTTGAATAACTTGTGGACATTTTGTTTATATCGCTGGTCCGTTGCTAACCAACTCACTTCAAAATGCTAATTTAACGAGCATTTATTTCGGCATAGCCTATGCGTTAACATATAAGTTGTAATTGATAATGCCATTTCAAGGGATTGGCTGTTTTTGGATATCCCCGCGGTGGTTGCGCTTGATGTACATGTTGACAAGTTACCTACTTGTCTATTGTTCACTACCTCTTCCATACAAGCTAGAGGAGACAGTTGGTCTTTGCTGCTGGGGTAGGGTTGTACGGTTCTTGTGACCTTGTTAGGATCAAAGAGTGGTTGCATGCACTCAGTGTGGAGCGGACTACGGTCCAGTCACCGCCTTGTGTGAGCTTGATTCCCAAATACAGCGCGCTTGTGACTGCTTGTTAAAGGAGTATGGGCCGACTCCGTTGATGAAACGTGGCCGCTATCCACATGCTCCCGGTCTTATTCCTTCGGGTTTACACTGGATGTGGGTTGTGTTGTTGGAACTGTCGGTGGTGCAGCGTAATCCCCCCATGGTCCCTATGTGAGGCGCAAGTGTATTTTGGTTGGCCGCGGTGACAGGCAAATCCGAAACCAGATGCCGCCAACCTAGGTGTATGGTAATTGATTGGACCCGGCAGTTGTTACGTGGCAATCGAGCCCCAAGCGAATATGTCGCTTACATAAATAGCTTATCGTCACAGTAGAGTATGCAGCCACATTTGCCTACAGTTGAGGAATTCGAATTTATCTTAGCTAGTTCTGGTAACTTTGCTATAACTGTATTCACACTTTTTTCAAATCTGAATGTAGTACAGGCAGCAGCGGAATTTACTAGTTGTGTTATTTATGTAATATCTTTAAAGAGGCCATCAGAGAATGCGTGATCTTATCGCCTACTTATGCAAATAGCAAACCGCATCTACAGTACACACTAACTATAATCCATCACTGGTTTTCGGTACATATTTTTTGCATCATTCCACCTGTTAACCCTATGGATGGCATTTGCTGCCCTATTGCTATATCTGTATATATCTATTGTTGATGCCCACATCGGACTCCATTTAAGGCTACCATCTAGCTTCACCTTTAAACGTCAACTAACCACCTACAGTAGTCTTGGTTGCATATAATTGCACGTGGGATTTTCCACAAAACTTGAGGAAAATGGTTGTTTTTCTTACATTCACTCCAAGCGCATGCACGTCCATAGTGTTATTGTGCATGAGGATTACTGTTTCTCCATTCAGTTTTTGTTTATCCATACACATGTGTGAACTTATTCCCGCTCGCAACACTGCACTACGGCAACTCAAACCAGGGACCTTTGGTATGTCAAATGAGATCTCTACTCGTAGCAGGCGGTGCTCGTCATCATGTTGAGTGACTAAGTGATAGCCATTTAGAAACACTTGTAAGCGCCACATTTCCTCTTAACAGACTGATCACATTTTCCCACGCGTGACACCATTATCTAATGCCTCGATGTGTAACTGCGGCTCTTCCAAATTACAGGTAGCGCAAGCATCCATTCGTGTCTCGCGCTAACACTTGATAGATGGATCATGGTACATTCCATCTCGTGTGACACCGTGAAGCATTGCGCGTTGCAATATGATGTCAATGTAGTCAGGTCAAGTGCCTCGGTACTGCTGTCGCCTTCAGACACAAGCACTGAGATTCAGCCAGGCTGTCAGTTTTGCTTTACTGACAGCGGCAACACGATTTGACATCCAAATCGAACTGTTTGGCACAGGTGGCACTCTCGGCACTGATGAATTGGTCGAGATATACTAGCGCACAAAACTGGCGACCAAGGGGACCATAAATAGCCACAGTCGACTTGTTGGTTCCACATACATGTGAATTCTCGTTTACCTATCGGACAAGAGACAATCGGACGTACCTTCCGAAACGAATAGCCTACAGTTAATATAGAAGACGGCATTTACAGTACACCCTAACGATGCTGATCACTGTTCCACTGTGATTTTGTTTCCGTATTAAATGCACTTGTAAACTTTTTATACACGACCGTGCGAGGCACACTTTTATAGGCATGATCATGTTAGCATAACAAAGTGTGGTCAAAAATGTACAAAAAGCATGTTATATATAGCAGTGAAAGTATGTGTATGGGTGTATAAATTTATGTGATTTTTCTGTAAGCAGCTGTGTAGCTTGTGTCTGTAAATGTGTTGCAGTCTTGTCAACAGTTTGATATCCTCAGGAATTTGAAAATAAACGAAAGATGTCCGTGGTTTGGATATAAATATCCGGGTATCCACGGGGCAGTGACATTAGTTTGTGCCGAATCACATCCGCCACGTCACAGTGCTGTTACACGGACAAATGTGGCTTTTTATAGGGAAAACACTTGTCAGGCGAAAACCACGATTTCCTGGAACTCTGCCGCCGAACTATTTGCTAGAACGGGTTAAGCCCTTACCACCTTGCTGGCATGACGCGGAGGTTGTTCGCCTAGCCAGCCACGTTGTAATGTTATCAATTTTATTAGCTTCATCCTGCCATATCTTACCATTAAATTTTCCATGGGTGCGTTTGTTCTGCTTGCACCAGGAGTGAACCAACATGTCCCTACTAACACTTCCTTTCATACATCCCTAATTGTATTCGCACATGTTCTTGCATTTTCACTCATGTTATAGAATTTTTTATCATCTTTTTCTTTGTAGCCTTTGAGACCCGTTCCTGGATTTCTTAGTAATACTGCATAAGCAATTCTCGTGATGCTACTAAGTATGGACAGTCCAATGCAAAATAATAGCACTCACTGCCGAGATAGTTCGTTCAGCAATATTACTTTAGGTGTCACCTCACCACTCACACACTGTAGGGTGCCTAGGCGACATTTACCCATCACTGATGATTTGCTTCTTCCCGGGTTCCATAGCACTCCACATTCCTCCGTCCCTGTCCCCATCTCGCCCCAACCAATTTGTTCACCCCAACCCCCGAACGAGACAAATCCACCCATATCTCCGCCATCGACATCAATAGCCAAACGTGGCAGCAGGCCAGCACGCCAGACACTCAAATTTGGATGCTGGAATGTGCGCACACTGCACCATCGGGACACCAATCATCGACCTACGCGACGAACCGCATTAGCCACAATGGGGCTTGCGCGCTATGACATTGATATCGCAGGGCTGAGTGAGACCCTACCGGGTTATCAAGGTAACTTGTGAGAGGATGGTGCTGGGTACACTTCCTACTGCATGAGCTGGAAACTTGGTACAGGAAGTGGAAAATAGAAATCTCATCCGAGAAGTGCGGCTGCATATGTTCTCGGTGCAGTATTGCATCAAATTTTTAATGGTAGAAAGCAAAACCCTGTCCACCTGTCTCACAATTCGTGATCTTGGAATACACTACTCGAGCTCCTTTAACTTCGTCGAACAGGTAAAGTACGCGATTAAAATGCCTGTAATACTAAAATCCTATATCTTAAAGGAATCCAAAATCTACATGTATAAAACCCGTATTCGTCTCCTACTCGAATACAGCTAATTAATATACTCTAATCTGAGAAAAAGTATTAGAACATCAATAAACGATGTACAGCGCTACTTTACGAAGCACCTAATGAGAAACCCTGGTGATCTTACCCTACTATGACCGTTGCTGTAAGATGGACGTACAGCCTCTCTGGTTAAGGAGACCAACACTTAACTTCGTGTTGGATATAAGCCACAAACGCGTATTGACTTCAAACATTGAGGTTGTACTTCAACCTTCCCTCAAGTACAATAAAGGAATAGAGATAGCACGTTACAAATTGAAAAGGTACGAACTAGCTTAAGTTCAAATTTCTTTGTTAACCGCTATGCAGTAATGTGGAACAAATTACCGAGTTACTCAAAGTGTTTTTCGGACTCCAGTTAATAAGGAATTGACAGTGAATGAAATGAAGGATATGCTAAACATTGACGTGAGTTTAGCCACATTGTATAAGGAAAGGCAAAGCTCCATATAGCAAACAACAAATTTTTCCTGCTTTGAAGTCAACCCACCTCTATCACATTTGTATTACTAAAACAACCTTGTTCCGCACTTCTAATTAACTAACTTTTCTGACCGGAGGAATCAATGAAAAATTTATAGAGCGATTACCGAAACCCTTCGATATCACTCCCTACACACCTCGGCTGTCCCGATCGGATTGAACGTAAACCGTTCTTGACGATTCAGTTACAAACGTGATCGGATTAACACTACAATCCGTGTCCCGCACTATCGAGACATAAAATATTCATGTATTTTTTAGTTATGTCTATCTTTTTACACTCCCACTGTAATGTTACCTATTTCTGTCGCGGAGGCGTCAGTCCAGGAGCAAAAAACAAGTCACAATGCTCAGCACTATCAATTCCTGTACTTTTCGAAACAAGCAAAGAATTTTGATTCTGAAACTTATTTTCAGAACTGTCTAGCATACGGATACTTCGAGCAGTCATCCGTTTTCGACACTTCCCCTGTACAATTTGCTCGGTCTTTTTTGCGCATATTTTATAATATTCTTTATTAGAATGAATCAAGGGAGGCAGAATCAGAGTAAAGAATTCTTTTCGGTAATTCTCATCGGACTCAAACATTACATGATGAAGAGAAAGTGCTAAATGTGCCGGATTGGGATGCGTATTAAAGAGAATGTTTAATTTCACGGGTACAAATCAATAAATCACGGGGTCATTGGAAGTGGCAAGTATGTACAGGGGAAATCATAGCCGAAGTTGTAGTCCACGGTAGAAGTAAAGGTCGTACAAACTGTTTTTGTGCGCACAATTCTGGCTTGAGGTGGTGGATGTAGATAGCTTCCTCAATAGACAGAAGATGCATCCGGAATCCGCGCGTGAAACGTTCAGGAACAGTATAGATGACTCTAAAATCATTTCCCGTCCCTGCGTGACTGCATTCTAGAAGGTGAGATAAAGTGGAACTGTTACTGGACCTCGCTTCGCCTTTGTAAAACCACTTTGGGATGTGTTCGCGAATCCTATGAGATGGGCACCTCGAGGTACGACCCACGTATCGTGTACCACAGGAGCACGAGTAAAGATAAACAAGCATTGGTCGACTCACCGGAGGCAGCCTGTCTTTCAAAGGTTTTGCGAATAAAGGCTTGTTGTAAAATACTATGCGTAGGCGAGCCGCGAAATAGGTATTTTCAACAGCGTCTTTCAGGCGTTTGAACAGGGCATCAGCGGCAATGTCGCCTTTGAAAGGAATGTGCACAATTAGTTCTATTTCGGGTACGTTCATCCTCGGTGGTTTTATCTTGCGTTCTTTCAAATGTTTGAGGATGAATTTATCTGGATACCCATTCGCTCTTAGCACATCGCCGATTCTCTGCAATTCCTTGGTGATTGTGTCCGGTGTGCAAATTCTATGTGCCCGGAACACAAGAGTGCGGACGAGGTTTCGTTTGTACTGTGTGATTCATTCTAATAAATGGGAATTTTTAGATTGCTGAGGATCAGCATTCCCCGTTATTCTTCTTTACTCCACTGTTGACCACGACTGAGTTAATCTTCTGAGATGAGGGATTTTAAGCTTCCAACTGAATACTGAATAGTGTATTATAGAGCAATTAGAAATGAATTCTGTACTACTCCTTCGAAATATGGTGCAAAACGTTATAAAAATTGTCAGTCGTGAACATCGTTATCGCTTTCATGTAACATTTAAAATATCTGACCCGCGGTATTGCAGGACTCACAAATGTGACATGTCATCGTAAGTGTGCAATCGTTCTCTGAATCGAATAGTGGCAAACTATAAATCTAACAACGTTTTGAACTGCTGCGCAGATATTGCCTCCATCACATGTTCAGGCAAACTGTTCCAAATATTTACCACTCTCCACTGGAAGCACAGTGGGTGGGAAACTCGCTTCACATCCGGCGCAAGTTTGAATCTTTGTCCGCGGGTGCTGCATGACCCTCGTAAGTGCAGCATAATCCACAGCATGGGGAAGTCACCGAGATGTAGAATACGGTAGGTCATAATGAGGTCAACTCGTACCCGACGGTAGGACAAAGCGTAGAGTCCTAGTTTCTCGCACCGGTCTTCATACCCCAAGCCAAGTAAACTCTGGATGAGCCTGGTAGCAACGTGTTGGACCCGTTCGATCTTTTGTGTCTCGAATCGGGTAATCGGAAAGTAGGCGGGCTAACCGTACTATAGCATTGGTCTACTGATGGAAGAGAAAAGAGGAGTGGCAACTACTTCGGACAATGTGCCGAAGCTGCGTTTGAGCGCCCAAAGCATGCGCAGTCCATTACGATATAGCCTGTTCGTGTTGTCCACGGACTTCAAGTCGTAACGCAAGAGTACATCTATGTCCTTTACGGAGGGTGTGGAATATAGCGGTTGACCGTCAAAGGTGTAGTTTCGGCCTACGGCACTCTTCCATAGGCTGACGAATACAGACTTGGCTGGCTTGACTGGGAACTGAACTTCTGAAGACCATGTGGATAGGCGGTTGAGGTCTTGCTGAAGTAGGCCACAATCGTCGGGATCGTCACTTTCTCTCCAAATCTTCATGTCGTCCGCAAACAAGGCACACGGCGACCGGAGAAGCTAAGGTAGATTGTTGATGTGGATCAGGAACAGAGTGGACCCCAGTACAATGACTTGAGGTACCCCACTTGTAGACGGATCCCAGTAAGTGAGATGGTCGTCGACCAGTACCCTCCACTTTCGTCCAACAAGAAAGTCGCGGATCCACCGGTGCAGTGAGCCACCGACACCACACATCCTGCGCTTGTGTAGGAGAACCTCATGGCTGTTCTTGTCGAACGCTTTACTGAAATCGATGTATATCACGTGGACAAACTTCACCTTGCTTATTGCATTCAAACACTCATGCGTCGTTACAAGCAAGTTCGTAATGCATGAGCGGTCTTGCATAAAACCGTGCTGTGCGGGCGTCAGGACCTCTTTTGACTGTAGCAACGGTAGCAATCCCTTCTTCACGATTTGCTCAGCAAACTTTGACAAAATAAGTGTCAGACAAATTGGCCTGTAGTTGTCTACTTTGCTAGGATCGCCGCCTTTCGGAATAGGGTTCACCACCGAACATTGCTAGTTAGTCGGCAACGAACCTTCCGAAAGCGACCTGTTGAGAAGGTCAGTCACGACAGGAGAGATGATGGCCGAAAGTGACTTAAGAATCAGTGGGTGAAGCCCATCATGTCCAACAGGTTTGGTGCCGTCAATGTTGGCGAGTAGTTAAGATGCCTCTTCAACGCCGCAATCTAGACTGTGGAGTTCGGTAAAAGTGGTACACATCGAACTCGGAACAGATATCTGGTCATTTGCAAATACAGAAGCGAAGTGCGCCACCGACGCGGACGCACGCTCAGTGCTGAAGGTTAGGGGGAAGTCCATCCGGGCCACCCAGCACTGGCACATTACCCATCGGCTTCAGGTAAGCACAGATTCTCCTTGGAGCGGTCTCCTCGGCGATTGCGAGCTGATCTTCGGAATGCAGATGCTTATTCCTATTTGCACTGTTGCAGAGGTTCCGCTGACTTTTATACCCTTCGTAGTCATTTGCAGAGCCAGAGAGGAGAAATCTGTCCCACAGTCTGCGCCGTCTGCGAGCCAGATTTCCATACTCATTGTCAAACCAATGAGAATTATTTGGTCCAACCTTCCGACATTACATGGGCACGAATTGGGAAAAGAATAATCTTAATCTCTCTCTCTTACAGTCTTCCACAGATGCAGCTTGTGACAGAGACCAATTCAGTTGGCTCCCGGCTCGAGCGAAACCATCGAACTCCGTTTTCCAGTAGTTGTAGGCTGGTTCCTGCAAACGTGAATACGACAAAGGTAATCGCATATCAGCTATGAGCACTGGGTGTAGCTTGTTGCCAGAGGCTCCAGGATCCGAAGGTCACGCACTCGTTGTTCGTAGCTCGTTAACAGCAAGTCGAGACAGGACGGGGTTGAGCGCTTTGTTATGCTTGTTGGCTGGCATATGTGTTGCTATGCACCAGTTGCAAGTACCAAGTCCACGAACTTCGTGGTGTGCGGTGCACCAGTTGTTTCTTCGTAGCATTGCTTTTAGACACAGTTGTCGCCGAAGTGCCACTTGGCTTCCTCCTGTAGCTGGCCAGCGGTGGCCAGCTCAACATGGGTTTTTGAAAAGAAGCTCATGTCAGACTTGCCAGCTATCTCTTTTAAATCAGCTGACAAGCCACAATGACAACGGAAAAGCAGCCATCATTCTCTTTATTGATATGACGAAGGCCTTTGACAGAGTGCCGCACAATAACCTCCTGGTGAAGCCAACCACTTTCCGAATCACTGATCCCTTGCACTCATGGTTCAAATCTTACCTATCTGATCGTACACAGCAGGTTCAAATAGAACATACTAAGTATTTACCATTAAAAATCAAAAGTGGTGTGATTCAAGGAAGTGTATTTGGTCCTTTGATCTTCTTAATGTCTAGCAATGGTATAACTGATAAAATAAAAATTTTGCGACACCATATATCTTTGCGGATGATATAAAAATACTATACACCTTCGATATCCAGTGTTTGAGCGACACCCTAGAAAAAGTTCGCATACACCTACTGGTCTTGGAATCGTGGTGCACTGATTGGCAATTGCTGATATAAAGAACCATTTATTTCTATTTAGATATACAAAAGCATTATATGATCAAAGATACTATTACAAGAATAACATTAGTATTTTTATTCGCATGCAATTCAAAAACTATTTTTTCCTCTCCTGCATACATGGGCGTACAGCAGTATATCGATGTCCATGTCTCCATCAGCGATGCTAACATTCTCTACTTCACAAACCTCAACTTAGTTTAGAATTACAGTATAATTCAATAAAACGTTTTAGAAGGTAAATCGTTACCAACAGAACGTAGAAAATAAAAAGAAGTACGTTTAGCTGTTTAAATTAGTATAGGTAGGCTGCCACAGGAACATGATGAAGCTAAGCACATCCAGTTTGTAAGTTACCGATCTATCCAACAATGTTAAGCTCCAGGTCACTATTGGCACTTAGATTCTGCTTAATATAGAAGAAGTTGCTATCTGTCGAGGTGGGTCGTAAAAGGCACCAGTACGCGTATCAGTATCATGCTGCTTTCAAGTGATGTACAAATCATCCATCACGCATCGAAACATTACTTGGAGTTGTAACAACCTGAAACCCACCGATCATGAAAGAGCTAATCCGTGTGGCCATTTCCAAATGCCTTTTACTTCTCATCACTGTTGAAGCAACGGTAATTGTCCTCTAAAACCAGGATCAGCAGCTAAATGCGTGTTCCCATGAAACAGTGGAACACCTCACTCGACTCTAGACATTTTCTACACAGACGAGGGACACTGGGAATAACCTCGCGTTTACATCCTACAGAGCTCTTCCTAATATATATATATATGAATGATATAACTAAAAAAATAAAATTTGGGAAACCCTATATCTGTGAATGATATAAACATACTATAAATCTTCTATATCCGGTGTTTGACTGACAACCTAGAAAACGTTCGCATAGACCTACTGGCTTTGGAATCGTGGTGCACTGACTGGCAAACATCTTTCTCAGCGGACAAGTGCAGTGTGTTAACATTCAACTGCCAACTCCCGCCAAATGCACTTTACGTTGGTGGCAAACCCATCCCCTATGACATGACTATACGGCAGATGCGCATCTAGTATTGTAACACTTTGAATTTCGGTGAACAAGTTAAATTCATAACGACCAGATCAGGATGAAGCACAAAACTTATCTTAAAATCACTTTCGATGCGTGGACCTAAACTGCACTTGTCTAAGGCCTGTCGTCACTCAACACGATATTACTGTATGATTTTCTTTACAAGTAGCAGGAAACATGACCGCGTGTGCCTAGAAAACTTGCCGATGTCATTTACGAAGGCTCTCTTTAAATCTTCGTCTAAACTACTCTGAACGTTGCAAGATGCTACAACTGGAGTCACTGTGGCTAAGACGCATAAAGCTTGAATTAACAATTCTATTTGATTTGATCCATAAGCACCTTTTCGCGTCAAATATCAAAATGCACTTCAACAAAGAATCTAGTTACGCAATTAGAAATACCACGAACAAAAGCACGGTGTTCAAAACAAAAACTTATGTCCGTAGAAAATTCTTCCTAAACAGATGCGCTGAGATCTGAACCACCTCCCTGTTGAAACCAGAGCATGCGACTCACAACCGCTATTTCAAAAAGCAGTTTTAAAGTGCCTGACGGTGCAACACGTAAACACAAGGTTGCAACTCAATTACAATGAAAAATTGTTAGTTGACTAGGCGGTCGAGAAACAATTGCATTAATGACAAATATACATAAAATACTCTACCTATATGGCATTCGCTTGGTCAAGCCCTCCTGAAGTGATGTACTGGAAAAATAGATATATTCTTGCCAGAACTCGCTTCAGTCTTCTTCACCCGACCCACTTTCCTTCTTTATTCTGGAATGCATAACTCACAGACACATCAACAAGTGTGGATTGCAGCACAATCGCGAACTGAGATGGAGATAACCGTTTTTGTCTCCACTTCTTCATATTCTGCTTACTCAGCCACGCCGACCTTGAAGCCGTACCAAAACTTTTGATCTGATAAAGAAACACTGACTGTATCTATCATCTATCGCTTTTACCATTCGTTCCCTTACTCGTTTATGCTTCCCACATTGCTCTCATGTAGACATGTCGGGCACTACGGTGAAGCTAACCGATTCTGCTTCCAACATTTTCATCACTAAACTCAAAAATTCCCTCTCGGTTTTCTTCTTACTCGCTTACGACTAGCGTACACTTATATCAAAACCTGGGACAGTTGACAAGTATCAGGCATGTTCACCTCACACACAACAGATAAATCTCCCATTCCATCTGTCCCGGCCTATAGGTACAGCTGCTGAAATGAGAATAAATTAATACCCGTGTCTTTCACCCATCTTTCTAGAACTCCACAATATACAGTACATGATTTACCTACGTCAGATGCTTTGTTTAAACAGTATGATTTCAACTTTAATCTTTTCCTACCAACAAAGTGGCTTCACGTCTTTTGCCCAAGGAAATGAAAACACAGTTCCGTCCGCACAAGGCGATCTCTGTCAGGATGCCATGACATATTCTGCGCCCAAACAAGACTTTGAACTGCGAAACCCTGGCGGGTAAAAATAAACGTTTATTATTTATGTCAGACATACGGAATATGCTGTTATACGATACACTACAACTGTAAAAATATGATCATGCCGAGTAGGGCATGCCTCGTAAGACCGGGAATGAAGAAGCAACTGCCGAAGAACTGCACCCAATTTCCATTTTCAGGATAAAATGTGTTTCCTACGACGGTTTGCTGTTCATGGAAAGCCGTTTTCTGAGCCAATTACCGTTCCGAGGAGAAATCCAAAACTTGATCATCGCGCTCATCTAGATTTCAACTATACCATTGAACGAGCACGAGAACTGATGTTCAGACCAGAAACAACGCGTAAAATTAGGGACAGTGCATCGAACTGTAAAGCGTACGGTTCACACCAATGATCAGGTATGATGTTTCTGATCCACATAGTAAGTGGTGGTGGTGGTGGATCTAATCAGTGACAAAAGGAATGATTACTACCTCAAAGTAGATTACTAAAGTGATTAATCGTACATCTTTTAGTTATAATACGACGACAGAAGCAGTAATCAACAAGCTCAGATGCCAATCTGTGCCGCACGAAATACTGCAGGAGCCGTTTTCCGAGAGTGGTACGCAGTTTACCAGCGCTGGGTTCCGCGCCTTCCCAACGAAGTATGAATTCAAGCATTATCAAACCAGCACATATCAAGGCCAATCGAATGGAAAGATAGTCGGTAGTGAAGCAGGTCAAGCGTCTGATATCATAGGTTAGAGCTACTAGCGATGACCCATACCTCATGATACTGGAGAATCGCAATACATCTTTAACAGATATCGCTTTACTTCTAGTGCGAAACTATGCAGCTGAAGGACTAGAAGTCTAATGCGGCATCTGCCACACTTTCGCACCCGGTTTCGCCACAATTGGAGAGGCTACAGAACAGCCTAAGAAAACGGTGGACCACTCTATAACGGAACTGCGACCGAGGTCCACGGGCACTACCTAAGCTAACATTGGGGCTGGGGGGGGGAGAATTGTGAGCTCAACCATTAGCCGATAATCAAGAGCAATTGAAGCAAGGTGTGTTGCTGCCTTGGTCAGTGTAAGTTCATGCTAGATAAATTTTGTAGGGAAGACGCTCAGAAGAAATGGCGTGCGGTCTGAGGCAACTATGCGGAATGAGAATGGCTTGCCCCATAACGTGCAGCAAGGAGACCGCTGCGACATAATTCGCGAAGACGACGACGAGTGGCAAAGTGTACAAAATGCTCACCAATATGAAGGCAAAAGCCACGAAAAAGGATGAAGTGATGGAAGTGTCCTGTAAGATCGCACGGAAGGCTCAAAGGATAGGGCTAGCAAACCAATAGAAGACGGACATCATGGATTCGATCGCTGGGCACGGATCGATAGATATTTGTATGGATTTCACACCCTCTTTTTACTTGAGTCTAACTGAGTCTAACTCGTAAGAATCGTTGTTTATAGTAGTGACGCGCCAAGCATGCCCTGATTTTGGTGGAGTTGACTTTGCAATAATAGGTTTGGCCCTGAATGACAGCGATTTGCAGCAGCTGCGTGCACTGAGTCTGGTGCCGGTTAGTTGACATTATAAGGTCTATCCAAATTCAGGAGTAATTTTATAAGTTGAGGAATTTCCGCTTGACTTCCAATGCCTTCCTCTTGTTGTTGTGATCATAAGATCAACTTATGTTCAAAAGGGGCCTTTAACTTAGCCGTTGTCACTCTCTCTCAAAACATCGTTTTTTGCGCCTTCTACTGCAAACATATCTATTTTATGTGAATCTTTTGACGAATTCGTTGGCTGGACAATTTCAACTTCACTGAGGTCGCTCAACTCCACCGATTCTTTAAAAAGTATCCGAGACACCATGCAAAACCCGCGGTTTGCTGCTCTTATCCAGTTGGAACGAGCTATCAATAAACGTTTTGGCAAATGTTGCCTTGGTAAACTGAAAGACGAATCTTATAATTCGCTCAATCAATATGCGGTCGTTGCGCAAAGGTTCGGGACTTTTTACTTAAGTGAAAACTCTGCACTCTTTACCCGTTCTTTTTTAAAATGATAACATTCTCATCTTTACTGATGATGTTTTTTATGATATGTAGTGTAAAATGCTGAAAATGCATCCATCTGGGTGGATAACGCTTTTCTTGACTTGACGATATCCTCTGGATATTTGTTTTTATACTTTTGCACTCACAACTAATAATCTGTTGTATCCATCAACTTCTACGAGCCGCATGTACAGTTAACGTTTTTCTGCTGTGAGTTGGATTCATTGTACTGCGTATGGTGAGGTGGCCAAGCGATGAAGACGGCCATGCGATGATGGTCTAGAGGAATAAAGGCCCTCACTTCGAAGCTGGCCTCAGTTGGAGCTTCCCGGCTCCTTGTTTGGGATCTGAAAGACGATTAACACGCTGGTTGGATACACTTGCTGACATGGCTAGGAGCCGACCTCAATGGCGTACGTGCTGTATTTTCTCCTTCCCCGTCCCTCTTATCATCTTCCACCAACCACCATCTTAGTTCAGAGCATAATATAATTTTGCATAGTAGCCGGCTGGTAGCTTTCCGGAAGGAGGGCCATCCGTTACTGATAGCTCAGCTGGCATGCATCCGTTGTATTTTTTCTTTTTCTTTGCTTTTATATATTGCGGCATATTAGCGGAGGGCATTTTCCACCTCCAACTAACAAGCATAATGAGGATGACTTGGTATAACGAATAGCATATATTGACCTTCGCTTTGTTACATCCAAAAACGTCATGGTTTCACTATAATTTATTTTGCCCAGAAAGATGACATCTTTGGAATTTCACTAGGGTAATGAATTTTTGGTAATTTTCTTATACGACTCAGTGGACACACACCTTGACAATCTGGGTTCTTTTACATTTGCGATTAAAATGTGGACGACTAAAGCAACTGTTCTTCTTCTCTTGAATCACAGGTAATTGATCAAAGGACTGTCGTTATTTTCCATAGTGCCCAAGGCCGATGGCCAATTGTACATTAAGCCAATTGTTAGTTGTAAGCGTCAGAATGCTGACATTCAAACTGACTGGTGAGTGATTTCACTGTTATCTCGGAAAAACAATTATCTAGCGGCGAAACTGTGTCCACCGAATTCGCTCCTTGTCACTCTCCACGAAATACCTGACCAACCCACACCCTAACTGTGCTGCGTAACCAGGGCACTCCTATCAGACTCCCCTCGCAATTTGCCCAACTAAATGTCACAGCTTCATGGGTGGTTGATTGCCCTTCTCTGGCAAGTCTGTTCAATTATCCAGTGGAATGATGAATCTGTTGACAACCGGATCGATTGCCTTGAATGCGCTGAGCTCCTGTGACTGTAACTTTATCAAAGTAGACTAGTTTTGGCTGTCACCTCTGGACACTACCGCAACCCCATGGGCAGAAAAGCGAGATTAGTTCAGTAGTCGATATACTATCAACTTAACGCAACTTTAGGAATAGGGAATTAGAGCTGAGCTCTTCGCACCCCAGTTACTTTATCGCTATCTCCCTTCTACCGAAAACTTTACCACACTACCTTTTTGATGCGACTGTAATTCTCTTTCCAATGTGCTGTATGAAACTTAGCTTGCACCATTACCACGATTTGTATAACTTTATTGAAAGTTGCACGTCTGTTTGGGAAACAGCAATGCAGAAGTTGTATTTCACAGTAACCTGGCCTGTTAAGAAGATGAATGCTCGATATGTACAGACACTGCGCTGCATCCGCATGTGTCGTGAACGCTACATGCCTGATGTGTAGTGGAATCAATGGCATTTTCGCGGCAACTCAATTCATTATTCACACTGGATTATTTTAACAGAGTGCACATAACTCTGGTTGATTGGCTCTACAGTTCGCTGTCGTAAGACATGAACATCCTCTAACAAGTTGTTACGGTCCAAGTCCATTAACCAGATGGGATGGGTGAGTGCGTCGTTATTAATCATTGCAACACCCATACCTTCTTGTAGGTCTTCTGATCCAGGCTATGAAGCCACATTATTTCGTTTAGCCATTCCATGTCATGGAACTCAAGGTGTGGAATTGTCCACTATAGTATTTTTATCCATGAGATACTGTCCACTTAGATACTGAATCATTCTGGATCCTACAGAATCTGTCTGGTAAACCTTTGGTTGCTCATATTAATCTGTGTCCATATTCTTTTATTTTCTACAAAAACAGTATGAACGCTTTGAACGAGCCGCATGCACAGAATTGCCAGTTGAATACAAAAACTGAAGTCTGCGGTACGCACTTTCTGTTGCCTTGACCCACAACGCCACCATAACTCTACTCATTATCATTACAGTAAGGACAATGTAAAGAGTAAGTATAAAATACCTTATGAGGCGGCCACTTTTTCGGTCCGCATCTGGAAAGTTGACCATTCTCAATTCCATTATGTATTTTGTTGGGTGTCTGCAACTGTTCCACAAGGTGAACTGCAGAAGTCCGTCTCCTGGTCAACCTAGCCAAGTCGGTATTCACTAGTCTGGGGATAACTGATGAATGCGCAGCCTACATCCGACAACACACCCCTTCATCCCACATATTCAATGAGCGAACTAGATATGATGTCACGTTGAGGATAGTGATCGACCTAGTACAAAATAGCACACAGAGATTTCCACACAATCGTGTAATTCCGGATCTAATGCAAGCTCACCATCCCCAGTGCTTCGAAATTAGAGCGGTTATTGTTTGGAACGGCCAGTCAGGACACATGGTGAGAGCTAAAGTTGTGCAGCAGCTCAGAACCTTGCTGAATATAATTTAGCACCTACTACACTCAAATAGCCAATACCCATTGGCAATAAGTTTGCACATTGGTGAGTCATAGGTTAATGTGAATGTAAATGTAACATTACACAAAATCCTTAAAACGATTTTATCACTGAGAGGTGATTTATATTCTTTAAAATTTTTTACTCATATCTCGAAATGGTGCAGACTACAAATCCTATTTGTTCCCATAAGACATCCAACGTTCATTGACTAACCACCTGGGATTTATACCATCTAGTCCAATTTCATCTACCTTGCCAACTTCGTGAATATCAAATAACGCTGTGCTGCATTCCCTGCGTCCATCTTGACGAAGCAAGTATGCAGTTTAAAGAGGGCCAAAAGTGACAAGTGGAAACTAAAATCTGAAGTGAATGGGCACTCTGAATTTATTTTGGGGTTGTTGCTGTTTTTGCCATTGCACGAATTTTAGCATGTGGGTAAGTGTATCTTCCTCTAAGTACCGATTCACCCCTATGTTCCCTCCCCTGGTGGGTTAATCAGTTCTGGTGGTAACACAAACCTCACGACGGATTTGATTTTATCGTAGAAGGATTTGATTTTACATGGCTCGTGTGACACTGACCCTGAGTGGGCCAGATGTTTCTTTTCGCTTCTTCTTTATCGTTTTTTCATTCATTCAGATGTGTTTACATCGAAAAATCAGTAGGCGCAAACTGTGAGATTTTAACGCCGCGCGGGAGGGGGTCAGAGAGAGTATTGTCGCCACAATGCGCAAGCTAATCACTCGCAAACCCGTACAGATAAGAACCGTGTTTCCTTCTCACGAAGCACTGCAGATGAGAGTTTGGAAAACAGGCCTTTCCATGTGCCTTACGAACTTGAGCCTGGGAACAATACATCCATATATTCATCCCATATCTCCGCCTCGCTACATCCGATTCTGGCCAGCCAGGAGTCGCTCGAAAGATCGCGATTTGCTTTTCCGTGGCTGCATAACTCGGCTCGCGTTCTGTTCTGTGGGCTTCGCTAGCCGCGCATTTGTCTGCTTCACTGCGTTCTCGATGAATATCTCCTCCGTTGTTCTAGGCCCAGGCTCGTTACCAGACGTCGCTCGTAATCTGCCATCGGCTCGATCCGCTAGGCTCGCATTGCATTGTCTTGTCTCATCCATTGCGATCGTTGGTAATTACCTACTCGCTTACTTTCGTTGTCTATCCGATTACCAAGTAGCCGTTGGATTCCGCCTCCCTATTAACTAACTCGGCCATTTCCAGCATACTGGTTAATCACAGCCCATGCAAGATTCATGAATATACGAAAAGTGGTTATATGAGATCGATAGCTAGCAAAGTGCTATCAATTTTTGAACTGCTCAAAGGTTCAGCAAACGTTACACTTGACCGACGGTGCACATCTGGTTATTTACTAAACCCAAGTATATCCGAAATGCAAGGACACCTCAGTAGACTGCATAATGTTATCATTTTCAACATACCTGATAAACAGAATATCGACAAAGTAACATATACTCTTTTAAAAGCATGCAATATGGATGGAATCTCCTGTCAAGGCTTCAGACTGAGGATAAAGGAAAACATGTCCTCTTGTCCGCTATTTCACAAGTTTCCAGAGGATATGAGTGCATCACAATTCATACGTAGTACATGACTAGTAGCTGCACAAACTACTTTCAAAAACATTATGATCAAACACGATCAATCGCCTCTTAAAAGGCGAGTATCACTGAAACAAACCCCACGCCAATCAAACAACCCACATTCCTACTAATAAATGCAGTATTGACGTTGTCGTCAGCAATGTCAAACTTGATAAGTCAACTGCGTCGTCTAAAATAGGGGAAGACTGGCATCCCAGTCCTCAGCAGTCTCGTGACAGGTCCCCAAACAGTAGTAGCGGTACGTCGCTATCTAAATCTCTAATGAAGCTGAAATTATAGCTCCTCAGGTGACATCTACTGATTACACATCCAACTTCTCTGTCCTTTCTCTCAGTAAAGAGCATTTACAGAATTTAGCTGCCTTTCGACAGTAAAATCAAAACTCAGATGGGCATGTTGCCATCACAAAAAACAAATGTAAATCCGACCCAAATGAACCAAGCTATGGCTTATCTCCGACCAACCGAGGAATAGACAAATGCTGCGGAATACACCCTCCCAGAATTGCTTCTGGAAACACTATAAGCTCAGCAGCTCTGAAGTGCCCACTACAAGAAAGTAGAAATATCTAGCTAGATTAACTGAGAAAATGAGTACGTCTTCAAGCTTCCGCATGGAACAATGATAAAGATGTCGTTATAAGTAGCAGACAGCCGGCCCAACATTTACCCACAGTACCTCTGACTATGAATACAGCTCCCGTAAGTTCAAGCTGGCGAAGCCCTTATGTTTGCAACATCGAACTAGCAAACAAAATGGTGGTAGGCTTCACGGACTTACAAGAAAAAAGGGTACAACCCCTATCTACCTCAAATCTAAACCCACGTCACCACCATTTTTATTACTAACTAGACATTAATATAATCCGAACAAAACACCTTTCTAAACTTCAGCACCCCTACCGTCTGTATACTGCCTAGGTAAGTCCTCTTTTAGATTATCGTGTACTACCACATCCTCCCCCACAAATCCATCCAATATCGCGTGCCATTAGGAATCAGAGCATAGCCCAATTAATGGAATACATGTTCCATTCAATTCAGCACGAGGTAAAGCTCAGTGTATCACAACTACTACACAGTTGTTAGGTACGAAGACGAAGAAACAAACCTTACCAAGACTTGTATTCCAATCTAACAATGTCTTTCAAATCTGTCGTCATTAACATTCGTTCTCTTTTACCTAAATCCAATCTTCGTTCAACGCTTAAGTTTGTGAGATCCTCCGATATTGCTTTTATTATTGAAACTTGGTGCATATCAGAAATTAGTGCCTCTCAGCTTAACATCTTAGGCTATGAACATTTTCGCACAGATTGCTGTGCCATATACTTTCGAAATAACCTGACTGACCCGTAGATCAAACTGTGCTCAGTGACTTAGCAGCTACGCTATGCCTGGTGGTCTCCCCTACTGATCTTCTAGTGGGTCGTATCTATCTGTCACCCCGAGTCCCCCCATATAAAACCCAAAAGCTAATCGATAGGATGAATGCTGCCTCCAGCACCAACTACAATCCTAAACTTATATGTGGAGATGTCAACCTGCTACATGTTAACTGGTTGCTGCCTACATACAGAACCACTTTGGGGATTGAGATAATAATCGCATGTATCCACTACAATTGCTGGACCCAGCATATTAGAGAGCCAACCAGAAGTGCCTTCACCCTAGAAATTGTACTCACTATGGGGAGATCTTCCGCATTTGTTTTTGTTGATAATCCGAGTTGTGATCACAACACGGTAATTCGTAAATTGACTATTGAGTCACCTAAACCATCAACTAAAATGTTAACACATATTCGTAAACTCCATCGCGCGGCTTTAACTCATTTAATGAACTTACCAGTACCATGAATCCACTATTCTTAAGACACAATCATACTGTGGCGAAAAATGAGTTTATTAACAATGTTGTCTTTGGTGTGGATCTACTGGCGCCTGTCGTATGGAGTAATACCTAGAAACATAGTAGTGAACTCAAGCCTCTAAACAAAGTCACAACCGAATTGAAACAACTTAAATCACCATATCGCAGAAGCAACAGCTGCGCAAGATTACTACAAAACACGAGGCTTTGCCACAGCTGAAACGTCTAACCTAAACGGCTAAAATCAAAACTGAAACGGGTAATTAGAATCCTGAGAAAGTACGCACATTGATACAACTATTCCAAACTAGTAACCCTATACCTTCTCGGGAAAGTGAAATATTGGCCCTGGACGAAGGTTCAATGACGCGCGACTTCTCCTGCATATGCAAGACCATCAACACTAGTTTTGCCTCCCGCTTTTTTCCAAGCCCTCAGCTGTTAAATACCACACTTCCATAAAGAACGAACGAGCTACTGTACTATTTCTGTGACGTTGAGATAGGTGCAAATCGCCATCGCATCCATAAAAGCATTAATTTAGCTAGGCCCAGATGGCATCTCTCCAACTGTTATAAAAATCGGAGGAAAAATCACTTCTCTACTGTTACTAAACATCTTCACACTTTCTCTCAGTACCGACTACATCCCATCTAAAGGGAAGTAATCCATTATAATGCCTAAACACATGGGAAGTCCGCGAAATGAAATGTTAAACTACCACCCTATAAATTACAAGTCTACAACTTCTAAAGCCCTAGAGAGAATTCAAAGCTGAATTTAGGGAGCACGCTGTGTGATGGGTTTGCGACTCGCAACCTCTAATGATACTTCGGCTCACTTTGTGGTAAACCTCGGTCATTCCGTTCTCGAACACCGTATCCTGATTGGTTATACTTGGGTGTTGCTCTTCCTAACCCTGGCACACCACGGTCGTGGTTTTGTCTTGGTTTAGACCCGTCAGGTGGCGATTGCCTGAGATGGGGAGGAACTTAGAGATTAGTAGTTCATGGCTGACGCCCTGAACACTATGCTACTGAGATCCGCTAGCAACGCTTGGCACAGCGGAAAGTAATTCAAAGCTGAATTTAGGGAGCATGCTGTGGTTGGGTTGTGACCCGCAACCTCTGCTACTCGCGACCTCGCAACCTCTAACTAAATGGTTTGCGAATGACGAACTCGTACGTAATGACTGATTCATCTCGCCGTTAATTTTTGCTGCTTCTTCTGTTCGGAATCCTAAGGATAATTTCATGTTTCAGGTGTTTTCATCGACGGATTACTACACAACACCTGGATTTTTATTTGTCAACCTAGCCGGTTTGCAATTTCCAGCTACCAAGTCCCAACTAATCGGAGTTTAGACGTACAATTTTTATTTTCCTCTGATGTTCGGACTCGTTAGCTCCGTCTCCAACACTCATGTTGAACGACAACACTCTTTGAAATCTTTGCTCCTTTCTATTCTGCCTCAGAGTTATGGTGCTAAAAACAATCATGATATATGTTATCGCCCACTGATTTGAGCGTAGTCGAGTACTTACACCGCGTTAACCAATAACATGCGCTAGTTCATCGTCTCCACTAGGGGTGTGCAAACTTTTCGCAAGCCTTGCCTAATCTTATGAGGCAAAAACTTGGCGTGCCTTATTCAGACAAGAGGTCCTTAATTTTTTATACTATTTAATGTCTTATTTACGGAAAAATTCCAAGCTTGTATTTATTATTCCATGATGAGGCCGCGAACCAGTCTTTGGTCACCCTCTGATCTACATAGTCCGTGCCGTATTCACTGTGCGGAATGTACAATTTGATATAGGATCAAATGTAGGTAGCACAAATAGTTAATTAACTAAATAGAATGTCTGCTGCGATTGTCCATTTTACTGATAACAAGCCAGCACTAATTATTGTTGATGAGTGGTCAACTAGGAATCAAGAACAAATTCTGGATAGCGACGAGAAATCATGGTTAAAAAGGTTCGCGGTATTGCCTGAACAAAATCTGGGTATTCTTTCCTTCCTGGCATGCCTGACAGGTACGCACTTGACAAGTTGTCTGCAATGTGCATCTGGGATCCTGGCCGGTGAACAATATCCAGGTCCTACTTCTGCATGCGAATAAACATCCTTTGGAGAGTGTGTGGGAAAATCTGAAGTGGTTTACTAGCGATGGACACCAAGAGATTGTGGTCGTTAAAAACGGGGGTCTTGCGGCCGTACGTGAGGTCGTTGAGACGCTCTACGACGTAACCAGCTCGAGCATTTCCTTTTCTATTTGTGCGTAACGACGCTTTGTCTCCTTTGGTGTCATGCTGCGAAAATCAGTAGACTTATCTTTCTGCATGAGTATAGCTCTGACTTCCGTCACACTGGATCCTGCGTGTGGGTGTTGGGTTACAGTAAGCAAGGACGGGTGCGCTCGTAATCAATTCCTTGCTCTTCTGTAAGATACCCCCTGCTATATGTCACAGTGCCGATTCTCTCCCCTGTGAGTCAATTTCCGAATTGGTACCACCAGATAAGCTAATCTATACCAATTACAGACAGGTTAGCGTATAGCGCTAATAAGTTGGGGTTATTAAAAGGTCAAAATCATCTATGTTTTCATTCAAATTAGCACGCGTATGAATCCAGACGCTCCCTGCGTGGCTGCTTGCACGCGCAATCAGTGGCACTCTAATTGATCATGGCATATTAGCCAAAAGGAGAATCTGGGTACAAGCACATGTCAATGATGCATTCGAAGATGGGGGAGAGGGAAGGCTTTCCGGGCATGCTCCCTAACAGGCTGACAACTTTGAGTTAATGAAAGGCAGACAGGGATGAGAGTGTTAGTGCTAGAGGTCACGAACAGCGCGCTAGACTGAAGCTGGTCAAGTTAGAATGAGGCGTTTGAGCACTCTCCCACTGCACCCCTTTAACAGATCTTTTCGGGCGGAAAGAGTTACTATTGCTTCTCATACTGACAAGGTTGGTAGCATGTGTTCCCATGCAAAATTTCTAGCGCCTGTCCGAGCAGACCGTAACCTATCAGGAACACAATACTACATCGGTCCATGGGGCACAGTACCAGTAGCACATTTGGGCTCCACGTTAGCATTGCCTCTGGTCGAAAAATATACCGCACAATAATAATAATAAGTATATTTCCTATCAGGTGAGTAGCTGTGACAATACTTGGCACAGATCATCTATGTAAAGTTGATATCATACTCTCGCAAGAGCAATCTCTTCTCATATTTTCTGTATTTATGGCAAGGTATTTGCCCCATTTATTCATGTCTTATGCAATTGTAGTAGGCACTTATGCACTTTGAGTATGTAACCAATGAGGGCTAAGTACACTGCGTAAAGTATTGGCGTTTCACCCACCAAACGTTATCTAAGCCTTCAGTGAATAGATCGTCTATTAATCTTTCCTACGAAAAGAACGGTATAATGGTGTCCAGGTTAAGGTAACTTCCTAACTTACTGTGAAATGATTGCACAGTCTCACACAATCTGTTTGTGAGTGGCAGCCGATTGCACAAAGAAGCATATTTGCTGTGAAAGAAACGAGACCGCCAATATGACCCGCATCGTGGTACACTCAAGGTACAGTCCTTATGACTTAGGTCTCGAGAGGAATAGTGTTGTAAAGTTAATGCAGTGCGATTGCTATAGGTATTACTATGAATCAGCTTGTACAGCAGTCAAGTTATGTTTTAATCTTCACAGCCAAAGCGGATCGAGATGGAATTGATAGCATTGCTCCCGATAATTTATGAAAGAACTTTTCCCAAAAATAATAATAAGTGACCGGTAAAGTTTTTACTCGATGTTTTGTCTGATTTGCTCATATTTCCAAAGATTGTGCTACAATGCACCAGAATGGGACGAGTAAAGCAGATAAAAAGTTGGGCTGTGATGGAGTTCATCGTATGAGCTATGTGAGCCACGGATTGTTTGGATCGTGCTATTGGGCATTCAATCTGTTCAAAAAAGTTAAAGTTACAAGCATCTCTACTTTCCAGGTCACGCTAGACCGTTGTGTACAGATGTCTTTGCGGTTAAATATGGTCGATACTTCGGGTATTAAACTGCCGTGACACAGGATATGTGAATTTTGTGCTGGGAACTTCGTCATGCACTTGTCGCACCACCTCTCAAGCCAATGAATGTCTTCTTGAACGAGTAGTAGTACCTATTATAGCTCAACCCATCGGAATGTGAAGACAATTTTTATATCCTTGGGAAAAGATAACAACACGCCAAGTTTGATGACCAAACTAATACCATTGGTATAAAGAATAAAAATTATTGGACCGAGCACAATTTCTTGTATAACCCCGCTGGTAACACTGTGCAACAACAATATTTATTTTCCACAAAATAAACGCCAGTGTCCGTATCTCATGGAATACACTCCGCTGATCGTAGGAATGTATTCCGATGTTACCTAGTATCTCTGGTTACCTTTTTATAAGCAAATGGTTATTTTCAGTAATGTTATGGCTGCGTCGTACGAAGTATATATAAATGTAGTGAACCACAGTATACCGAAGGCATCTATTTGGCAAATATCTTTAGACATCACCCCAACACTCGCCGCTAACTACTGACTGCAGCTTGGCACTGCGAAATGATGACTTTGCCAGATCGTCTCTTGTATGGTCCAGCGCTTTCACGCTGCAGAAACCAGCAGGAGCTACCCTGCATAGAAGTCGTATGCTTGCCTTTTTAGTGCTCCTTCATGACTGTAATGTCTTGGTACAAGAACTCACTATGCTCATCGCTAACATATCCCGAGTTCTCAGAGGAAAGGTTAAGGTGCTTTTTCAAAAAGTGCGTCTTGAGTGACATTCGAACACTAACAGACCATTAGTCCGCAATGAGGAGCTTGCGAGTCTTTTGTAGTTCTCTGCCTTTGTTCGGCCCAAAATTCCTGTACACACTGCCTTGAATGCTCTCCGCGCTTCTAACTCAAATGAAGTCAACTGGCATTGTGAAGCACAATCTACCATTATCAGGCAAATATCAAAGCAAGTAAGCATCCCTTCTTTGAGCTTCGCATCACTGCTCTTCGGAAACATTTGCTTCAGGTACTGGAACGCAAAACCATTTCGTTTGAGGGCTTTGACGAAGTTTTTAATCAAAACAACCTGGATGTGCAGGGGCGGTAAAGAGATATGATCAGTTTGCATAAGAGTTTCATGATTTACCCTCAAAATTTCCCCGCAGTCTACTCGGACTCCTCTGGCCAATTTTCGGTTGTGTAGTGCTGCTGAGTTGCTCTACTGTCTCCTAAGCACAAGAAACAGCAATATTTTGCGAAGTTTCCTTTCGTATCCATTAGAAGTCCAGTGACTTTAAAGTCAGCACAGATGTGCCCACAATACTTATCGTAGTTTAGTGCAGAGAGTATCCGTTGCATATTTTCGTAACACTCCTTCATATTGGTTGCATGCAATAAACGCACAGTCCGGTGAACTTTTCCATTGTGGAGCAGTATGGCCCTTAATGATACCTTTGGACGAGTCATAGAACGAACGCCATTAATCACTGATATGCATCACGCTAAGCTACTTCATCAGTCCATCCACGTCAGGAGGGTGACAAAAGGTTTCACTCGTTTCATAGAAAGCAAACAATTTAACACCGCTTCCTGTCTACAGTAACCGTAGCGCATGCACCAAGTAAATGCCACTGCTGCAGCAAGGATGCCAGCAACTCGGCCTTGTCTTTAGGCAAAGTGACCCAGTTCTGATTGTGGGTTAACAACATCAGTTTCAAAGTTTTCACCTATGTCAGAATCAGGGCATTTGACGACGCGAAATTACTACTCATCATCAGTGACATGTTCACTGAAGGCATTGGAATGGACAACGTGAAATCATGAGGAACAGGTCGAATGTCTGATGGAAGATCGAGGTAATGAATTTTGTCCTTTTTTTCGGCAGGAGATTCCAATGATACTGGTTAAGCAGAGATAGCAGTCAATCATGTGATCCTTCGGCTCCCTCCGCACCATAGGGATTGGAGAGGGCACCTTGCCTTTGCCCCTGAGCGTCTGAATCAGATGAAGATTGCACGGCACACAAAACATATGCAGCGCCCACTTCTTATCCTGATCTTCCAGTTGCATCCAGAATTATGTGTGGTAGGCAGACTTCACTAGTGAAGAAATATGTCTGCCATACGAGTTTGTAGTAACTTGTGCACAGACGTAATAAAAGTGATTACGACCATTGACACAGCAGCGTCTTTCAGCCATGTTCGAGAGATCAAGTAAAGAAACACAGTTCGCAATCGTCTTTTAATATCAAGTGGACACCATGGCCAAGAGGACTTCATTTTCACGATTACAGGGAGCTAATGAAGCAATCACAGGCGAGTATTCGATGCATGGAACGCATGGCTTAGCTAAAATGAAAAATTGAAAGTAAAAAATACCCGACGTTACAGAAACATTTGGTTTGCATATTCGTAAACTGTTCACTTGGTACTGCTAGAAACATCCTATCTCATTTCAGTTAGCAAAATGATGTTGCACAGTGTCATTGAACGCGGGTGATTAGCGGTGGTCGCCTAAGGTGTCTATTTGAGCGCGACCGTTCAGACACGATAATAGCCAGCCCACTAACGGGCACTGGGATTCCAAGAAAGCCATCTTAATCAGCAGCCGTTTTGAAGCACCCGATCGAATGCCCACTGCTTTCCCAAGAATAGGATTAATATTATATATTCTGAGTAAATGGGGTCTGGTATGTAGTTCAAGTAGTGCAGCTGCCAGAATGTGTACGATCGTCTGTCAAGGAAACCATGTTTGGACTTGCCTTTCAGCTCTAGCCAGTTCATGGAATTCATCCCACACTTTTTCACCAATTTGCTGAATAAGCTGGCAACTTTAGGAGTGCAGTTGAATTGAACTGTAATCGTCAATCTCCTGTGTCGTGCCGACCTTGAGGCGAGGATGATAAATTACGTTTGTCCTTTATTTGGAAAGCGCTTCGATCCCAGTGAATTGGCAAACATTCAAAGAGAGCAGTGACATACCAGGCCCTCCCAGATTTACGGCGGATGGGGCATGCAATCAGCTTGCAGAATGGAGGAGATTTGAATGGAATGTATTGATTGGTAGATGTTGCAGACAGCAATATCAATTTTAGATCGATAGTGTGTATTTATATGGTCAGTCTCCAGGTTCATGGAGGTGGAGGATAACGAGTTAGATGCTTTACAGATAGCGCCTGGATCTCCGTAACCCGTCCAGTAATTAATGAGAGGCAGTTGTTGGTTTTTCGATGGAGAATTCTGACAATCTTTTTAGCTTCACATGTCATTCGTTGGCTGTTTGCTCTTCGTGTGTTCTCCCAATCAACTGGAATTGTTTGACTTCAGATGAATCGGAGCATCTGCAGGTTCATTATAAAATCTTTTGTCCTTTTGTAGTGTGCGATCAGTTTCCCGGGTTTCTGACTGAGCAAACGTACGGCTGCAAATTTTAGAACGTGAAAGATTCGTTTTTCTTATGCAACAAGGAGGGTCATGGCTTGCCGAACCTGATGATAGAACTACTACAACGCTGTGCAGGCATTGTTGAAGAGAAGGTATCCCAATCAATAAATCGGATTATTTGACGGATGAGTTCCCATTTTATCTTGTGATGAGTGTATTGGGGTGTAAGTACTTGTTCGGTGGCCATATGAAAATCGAGGTTGAAGCGAATCATTTTGCCGTGACTACCAGGGAGGTTCTCTAAGTGGCCTGTTTTTGTCGTCTAGTCATACTCAATGTAATTATCAGGTCTAATGTGTTCTTCAACCTAGTTGGCATAATAACCAATTGTGTCCAAGCACCAACTCTGAAGGAAAAAATGACAACTGTGTGCATAGATGAGGATGCCTGTGAAGACCAGTGCACCAGTCTTTTGTTGAATTACCGACAATTATCTTATGTTTATGTGACAACTCCGATGCAAATCCAAGAGTTATGGTGGTACAGACAACATTGAAGGTTAATGAATTCGGCGGATACCACCATAAATCTGTGCTATTCCTCAAGTAGTCAAGGGTGTTTCGGTGGAACAGTATATCCAGGGGGGACAAGGTAAAAGGTGGCAGAGTTACATATAAGACTTCAGGGTACTGAAAGCTCCTCAAATTTGAGGGGATAGCAACGTGACCTTCTGGATTTTTTGAAAGTTTTAACTAGCGTACGTGTACCAAGTTAGATTCTGGGTTAATGTGAGTGTTGAATACTGCCTCTTGAATACGTCAGGTTCTAACAATGTGAAACCAACTCTCCTAGACGGATGAACGAACGAGACTCAGAATTATTTCTCGCACGGCACGGTAACTGACAATCTCGAAGTCTGTGGGTTCTCGGAACTTAGCCGCAAAAGATGAATTCACGCGAGTCGAACAGGTTCCTAGACCGAACGCAAAGTTTCTACGCACGATTTCCCAACCCAAGACTGAAGCAAGAACAAGACAGGCCTTTGCCACAGGCGCTTTTACTGGCCAAAGCGAAGGCGATTCTAGCGTTCTACAGCCTCATTTTTATATCACGAAACAGAGATGAAGGGCTTTTTTCCTTGGAAGGGTTTGCGTAACCAAACCCTGGAAACAAGAAACATGGTTTTGTGTAAATGTGCAAAGTCCGTAAACTGAGCAGAAATGTTGGAAGTTTGGCGAGAGTTGTCCGGAATGTTGCTTGGATACAACAATGCGTGTTTGGTTGGAAACAAGACTGTTTCTGGGTGCAAAGGCTAACAAAGTGCATGTTACACGAGTTAGAAGGCTGACTGTAACGTGTGCGTTTTGTCTGGTCTGAGTACATGTGCACTCGAGTGAATCGGGTTTTCAGCCTTCCGTAATTTAAGCCTTTAATAATTATAGGGACGTTGGGTCCCCGTTACAGTGGGTGATTTAGTTATGATGATCTTGACCACAGTCACAAAAGTTGTTGTGTTCACGATAAATTGCAACCGATCACCGCGACGAAGTGTAATTATTCAGAACAGGAGACTGAATTACGTGGGACTTTTGACGAGATTCACCTATCCACCTTGAAGCATCTAATATATCTCAGCAGTCGGGGTTGCCTTCTAAACAACAGGATCGTCATATCTGCATCAAATAAATGTGTGTGTAATAATTAGTCGCGTGAACGATAAAGAGGATAGAAAAGGCGGGGCTATCCCTCTGGTCTATATGACAGGTGACATAGAGCATGGAAGGATTTGGATCGTTTAATTTGGTGGAGGTGATGCGACCACCGTAACGACGACAGATTGCATGCAGCTAGGTAAATTTCGGTCTCTTAAAGTAGATTTGTTTGTGTTGTCGCTGTCACTTACGAAGGAGTATTCTCTTGTAGCAACCTGAAACATAAATTATGTCATGAACTGGCCCGACTCCACACACGCACATGAAAGGTACAAATTTCAGCTTTACATGCATTTCACTCTAGCTTTACGAAGTGCGCAGTACTAGCAGATGGAAATCCCCGTGTCTCACACACCTATGGGTTAGATAAGTACTAGGGAAATAGGGATCATTTGCATTTGAGCAATGGTTTATAAAGGGTATCAAAATGTTATGCTTGACAGGTTCTGTTCGATGGTTACGGTAAAATATATGTTAACATTCAATTTCCATGCTTCCTGGCCAATATCCCACTGATTTACAACGTAAGCAAAACATGCGACTGAAGTGGTGGTTGACAAGATGAGAGCAATAGAACATCCTTTTGAGGGCACTGATTTACTTTGTATGATACTTTATGCTGCAATCCAGCTCGTGGTAATATTTCTCTCTCCCTTTCGAATTCCAACTGTTCTCCCTGACTGTTTTGTCGCTCCTAAAAGTATTTTGTGATTAACCACTACCTTTTTACCTGAGTTAAGCTAAGTTATCTTCCGGTAACTTGAGTCAGACCAGTTTAATTCACCACACTCCTCTGTCAGGACTAGACTTCATTGAATGAATCGAATTAAGATATGTTGATTTTCTCTAAGGCGGCGATATCAGTTGCTACCACACGATTCGCTTATAAAGTGAACCGTTAACATAGCGGTCTTTGTTACCTTTCCACGTTCCCATCTCGTTTGTTGCAACTAACTTGACCGTGTTTATCAGCCCACGCAGAGGCGGCATGTATGGATTAAATCTGAGAACTAGGCTCAGACTCCGCATCGCCACATTCGTTACATGATAATTGGGCCGAAATTGAGCAAATGATCTGCCCTGGTTTTGGTCTAATATCCCATCCTGTTCGCCGATTGTAACATTTTGCTTATCACCTCTTTTTGAGAGGAGATTCCATACCGTCAATCCGAACAATTGTCTACATTGCTTCACCAGCGCTCCACTGCTCTTTCTGTTATCATATAATGTTAATCAGCAGCCAGACCATAGTATCCTTTTTCGCTACCCTATCGCTTCTGCATTTTGCGCATCCCATTGTCGTTTTTCCCTCTCCCTACTGTATGTTCTGATAATCGAAGTGGAGCTAAAGAAAAGTTACTTTCATAAGGACATTTAAACCAAGCTATAAAAATTGAATCAGGACCCGGCAGCCTAGCGGACCGGATTTAGATTGGAATCTGATGACTATCTGGGTTAGCGTAGTGGTGTTGTCAACAGAGACGTGATGATTCTAGTGTTGGCTGGAATCTTTCTTGCTGAGTTGCACGATTTCCTGCGAAAAAAGCAAGTTGACTTTATCAGCTACGTGCTCGGTCATCTAACATTAGTTTCGCTAAGCACACACGTGAACAACATTTCCTGTACACCCTCCTCCAAATTTATGATTGAGCGCTCACCATCCGGAGGATGTAAAATGGATGAAATTGGTTTAAGTGGCCACATGAAGTCATGCGTTATAGTAGAAATAATGGATAAACCAGCTACCAAGGTGTCCCATCAGACTGCTGTTTCAAGCACAGCACAGATCAGAATAAGTTGTCACCTTATTTGTAGACGCACATTGCTCTTCCGAAATCCGTCTTGAAGCATTTTCGGTATTTTTATTTAGTAAAAAATAACAAGTTTATTCCCGACAATGCGAGTCACGCGCGCGTAGGCATGATCATGCTAATACAAACAAGAACGTGTGATAACAGCATACAAAGGTTGCGAAATTACCAGTAACATACAGAATCTATGTGTTTATGTGTGTATGAATGTATGCGTCTGCGACGGATTCTGCGCATCGGTTAGTGCGACGGAGTTGCAGACACGGAGTGGCACCGAAGTGGAATGTATGCAGTGGACTGTATGCTTTTGGTGCGACACTTGAGGTGGCTCGATCATGTGTGCCGCATGGATTCAAAGCGGACACCGAAGCAGCTATTATATGGACAGCTGAGTGTGGGGAAGCGGCGTGTGAGGAAACCGAAGCTTCGTTACCAGGACATAATCAAAGTAAGCTTATTACGGTCTAATGTTGATTTCAGGTGTTGGGAACCGAAAGCGGTCGATCGGCATGCATAACGCGATCTGATCACGAAGGTAGTTGCAGAGGTACAGTAGAAAGCCCTCATGCATGCAAAGACGGAGAGGCAGTTGCGGAAGCGGCAGGAGCCGATGGAGTGCACTGCATCGATGTCGGACATGTCGCTGATCCGGAACGAGAGGCTCACAAAATGAGGAGGGGTAATCCTGTACTACCGAAACGACTTACAGTGCGAAGCCGTGGAGGATTCAGTCTCGCAGTTCCCCGACTTTCTTTGGTCCCGGTTGCTGTTAAAAGGCAGGGACGCTTGCCTTATTGTCTTGGTGTACCGCGCCCCTAACTCAACACGCGAAACCGACTACCACCTAACGGCTGCTTTAAGGTGCAGTTTACAACAAAAGTACACTCACGTTCTTATCATGGGTGATTTCAACGTACATTGTTTAGAAGTCCCTGCCACGATCGGAGAACAATTCAAAACCTATCTACAAGATCTAGTAACTGCTGTTCCTTTTACAACCACATCAGTTTGCCCACTCGGTTCAAAACTTGTAACAGGCCATCTGTGCTGGATCTTGTGCTTACCAACGAGGAGCATATGATTGATGCGTTCGTTTTAGACTGCCCTTTGGGTCGCAGTGATCACGCAGTCATTAGTTTCAACTTCGTCTGCTATGCAGAATATCTGAATGATAACGATGATACTGTGCGAACCATCACAAGGTACGACCGACTCGCCCAGCTCGTCAGCGCCACAACATGGTCTTTCCTCGAAGAAGAATCTCCGGAAGTCGCCTGGCTCGAGTTCGTCAACGCATTCATTCAGCTGATTGCAGAGGCTTCAGAGATAAAAACTTGCAATAAGTGCAAATCAATTTCTTTCGTTAGGAGCAGAACTAGATTATGGATGACAGTACGCAACGCAGCATGGCGAGTGTACAGAGAAGCTCCAGCACCAAAACTTGGGACAAATATGTAGCCCAACGTAACCACTGCACTTAACTCTTAAGAGAAGACAAAGCCGCCTATCAGCAGCACATCGCAACAACCTTCAATGCTAACCACAAACTGCTGTATAAGCACGTTAATAGCCTACGAAATTTGAGGCAAGGATTTCCTCCACTCAAGACGGTTGATGGCCCAACAAGGACATCTATGGAAGCTGCAAACGAGCTGCAGGTGCAATACGCTCCCACATTTCAAAGAATCTTGCCACCAAACGATCTACCAAGCTTTGTATTCTGCTCACCAGGATTAACCCACATCACTTTTACCGCAGAGGCTGTATTGCAAAAGCTGACTTCTCTACGCAAACACAGCTCGCCGGGTGTCGATACCATTCGTCCAGAGGCACTGCAAGCAGCAGCAAGCCAACTGGCAGCAACTTTAGCTCGGTTTTACTGGCGATGCTAAGACCGGAACCAAGTTCCCGCCATGTGGAAGCTTGGAATAATAATCCCGATTCACAAAGGTGGAAGCAGAACTGATCCCTCTAACTACCGCCCAGTAACCCTTCTTCCTATACTCTCCAAGGTCATGGAATCCATAGTTGCCGATGCACTGGTGTGCTATCTGGGAAACTGCAACGTCATCACCCCTGAACAGCACGGTTTCCGTCGACAGCGGTCATGTACAACTAATTTACTAATTGCACGCAGTAGTTGGACCGAGGCAGTTGACGCTGGAGAAGGTGTTGATGTGATCTACCTGGATTTTTCCAAGGCTTTCGATCGTCTAGGCCATTGGATACTACTATCCAAGCTGCAGCGTTACGGGATCGGAGACTCTCCTTTAAGCTGGATCGCCAACTTTCTATTTCAACGGCAAGTAGTGGTCAGAGTTCGGAGCTCTTTATCGGACCCAATACAAGTAGAGTGTGGTGTGCCGCAAGGCTCAGTTCTAAGTCCACGTTTGTTTTTGGTGTTTATTAATGACCTTGCACAGGGAATCGCTTCAAACTTCCTAATGTTTGCCGACGATATCAAGATCTGGCGCAGAGTCCAGGCGAACGCCGACCGACATGTGCTTCAGCATGACTTAGATAAAGTGTATCAACGGTTGACCCAAAATTTCTTTCATTTCAACGTCAGTAAATGCAAGATGCTTTCCATCCGACATCACAGCAGCTACTCATACCAACTCGGAACGGATGTACTGCAACAATCAACTCTTGAACGTGGCTTGGGTGTTCTGGTTCAAGATGACTTGGGTTGCTCCAGGCAATCCGAGAAGTCCTCGAAGACCGGGAACCAACACGTCGGGCTGTTGAGGCTGGTGTTTGGACAAATAAACAGCTCCATAATTCGACAAATGCTCAGTGCGTATGTTCGCCCCCATGTTGACTACGCAATTCAAGCCTGGCATCCATGGCTGAAACACGACCTTAATGCACTGGAGCAGCCACAATGCCAAACATCTAGGAACGTAATTGGAATGCGCAATCGTTCCAACCAGGAGAGGCTGCAACGACTGGGATTGTTCAGTGGAAGCTATTGCAGACTACGAGGCGACTTGATTACGGCATACTTGATTCTGCGAGACCCACATCATGTGTGCCACCCATTACTGCAACTCAGCAGCAATGCAAACCTGAGGGGCCACGCATTAAAACTCGCAGAACAATACAGTCGTCTGGAGTGCCGCAGAAATTTCTTTTCTATCCGTATCTGTCACCCGTGGAATGCTCTCCCAGAATCGGTCGTCTCTGCACTGACACTAACAGTATTTAAAAGACGGTTGAACGATGCACTCATCCACTTACACTTTGTTACTTAACACAATGTCTCCATCCTACACCTGGAGTTTACTATGGAATTATTTGTTGTTAACTGTGGGTGCTGTAAATCTAAGAGGATTGCAGGACTACAGAGAAACAAACGATAAGTCCTTATTTTCCTATTTAAAGTATTAACTATTTTACTATCCTTATTATCACTATTATTATGTTGATATCCCTTGCAACTATCCAACGGGACTTGCAAAGCAACGCTTCTTAACCCGTATAAATTCATTGTTCATTGTGTTGTGGCGCGTGTGGTGGAAAGGTCTAGTGAGCCACGAGGGAGACCATTCGGGACCCGTATCTAACGGTGAAGGGTGCTGCTGAGAATGTAAACAGAACCGGCATAGCGTTGGTTTGTACGCTGAATGCGCTTCCATTCGATTTACTAACAGCTAGTTGAGTCACTTTATTGCAACTGGCTGGTTTTTTACGTTCTCCTCATCCTATCTTTACCTCATTTTAATATCTACCTAAATAATCATCCATTAACTTGCACACGTCACTTAGGCTAATGGTGATTAACTTAGTTAACTTTTCGCGTTTTAAAATAACTTGAACGTAGCTTGAACGCATCGCGGATTTGTTGATAACCAAGTTATTTCAAATATTCATTTAGCTAAGAGTTATGTCGGCATGTCAGTGTGCTTTATTCGATTTATTTTATTTTAGCTTGTCATTTTAATTGCTTGGCTGTTGCTTTACATCTCCGGTATGGCTGAGCTTGGTGTGCATGTTCACCAGGTGCCTACTTGTCCGCTACTCACTACCTCGTCTATACTGACTCCAGGAGACATTTGGTCGTTGCTGAAGGGGACGGGTGCTTGGTCCTCCTGGCCATGCTAGGCTCAATGAATGGTTCCACTCGGTGTGGAACAGAATACTGTCCAGCTACCGCATTGTGTGAACTTGTTTCCCCAAATACAGCTTTCTTGTTTTTGCCTGTAAAGCAGGTGAGCCAGCTTCCTTTGATGGGACTTGGCTCCCATCCACATACTTCCGGGCTTACACTGGTTATGAAGTGTATGGATGGAGCTGTAGGTGGTGCAGCGCAAGTCACCCATGGTCCCTCTGTAGGCGCAGGCGTCCTGTGGCTGTGCTATCGAGGTTACAGAGACAGGCAAATCCGGAACCGGATGCCGCCGTCCATTGTACTCCATTCAGTGTTAACTTTTGCTGAAGTTTCTTTGGGCTCATGCCTTTTAAGCTCTACTTTCGTCGAGTTTATGTCGCAGTCTGTTACTATCTCTTGGTGGCTGAATGACCATCCGCAGGATTCTCGTGCTAGCAATTTTTAGCATTAACTACTCCAGCATCAGCACGTTCATTACACCTCCATTCTTGTCAGTGTATTATCACCATGTAAAGGAACATTCCCTTATAACCACTATTTGTCCTCCCTCTGGTAGAATCCTTCCGGGGTTTTGCCTGGCGCGCCACCCAAATTTATAATTAGGGTCTATCGTACGCTTTATGATACAATGGACCAGTTGGGTTGTCGCACATTTTTGCATCCTGTTGTGTTCAATGATGTACATGTTTACATACAGTTCACGTCGTTCACGCCCTTTTGACCTCATTCACTTAGTGTGTCTCTTGTTTCGATCGCAGATCCGTTGCTTAGTTGTGGTTGCTCCACAGGACATTTTCCGATCAATGGTTTTCCGAGCTAGTGTACCGTTATAGCCGTTTGGAATTGGACAGCGTTTGTTTTTGTTAACTTGTTCCTCAAGCTAGAGGCGAGAAGCGACGCTCAAAACGACTACCGTATTCCCTAGCTTCTGTACTCCTCTACATTTCTAAACATCACTGAGCAAATCAATCGGCTGGGTTGCCCCTTAGGAACTGTGTCACTGGTCCGATGAATTTGACAACCGCAATGTCTCTTAAGGGTCGCATTTAATTGAGCCACTATGCACACAATTTTTCTGCGCTGCTACTGGAATGCCCATTTCACAGCAATCTTAGTCTATACCACAATCCTCTTTACATTTGATGAAATTTTGTGGTCACTGAAAAGTGTCTATCCCTATTAGTCACATGATTTTGTTTGAACTCTTTACATCCATGTTTCGGCTTTCATAATTTGGCCCATTGCAGAATAAACAAATAAATAAACGTTTTATTCCTCAGCAGTGCGAGGCACAGACCAATTGGGTGGTCTTATCAACATGTACAACGTGATCGCATAATATAGTTAATTATTCGTCTTTTGATCAATGGTTCCCATATGGGTTTTTGAAATGATTAGCAGTTTGGAAAATGTAGAGAGATAAAGAAACTGGGAACAATAATAACTGTAGATTTTGCGGAAAATTCAAGTAAAGTAATACGGTCATCCATGGAACTGTCCCCAGGGGACTTGCTTCCATGCAGGGTATTTCCACGATGGGTTTCACCCGCACTTCCATGCTCCAATTGGCTCTGTGCCTGTGTGGCAAGATAGTAAATAGGCCATCAGAACTAGGTGTCAAATGTCTTTTTTTAGGGCTGTTTTATGCATACATTATAGGCGATGAAGTCGCAGCCCTTTCTGTCATGCGGATCAATCAATTATGGCACTTTTTTGTTTTAAGCCAGCGAGTCAGTAGTAATATGATTTGCATGGGCATACTTTTTTAATCTGGAAGCTGTAATCCGTCGCCACAAGAGATCAGCCCAGTCATGACCAACGGTGAAACAAAGAAGAAGATAAAGTATGAGGAATTATAAAACATAATGATGAATACAAACGCTTGCCGATAGGCCAGTCACAATTTGATGGAAAATCTTGGCGAGTGACGACGATGGTACAGAGACATCAGCTTGAAAGGTGTAGTGCATCTACGAACCAGTGCGTCAAAGGAGAAAACAGAATTGGGTAAACGGTTTAATAGGAGTAAGATCGTTCTCAAATATATACTCAAGAATGCAATTATATGTAGGTAATCTTATATTATTGAAACGAATAGAGGATATGGTGACTTTCATACGTATCCAGGACCTTTCTCATACCAATCATCTAGAGTCACCGTTTGGCTTAGTGTTGACCAGATGTTTGCAGCAGTCAGGTGAATATTAATCATGCGTCTGAATTGTGGATAGGTAGTGCAGTTTCTAACACTCGATGGAAGTTTGTTCCATATTAACGCGTATTTTACAGAGAAAAATTTTGAGCGGAGCATTGTGCGAGACTTTGGTATTTTCACTGTGCACTCGCTGTTTCTTAGTTCATAGCGCATACGAGTCTGAAACTCGAGTTGTGGCTGAGCAGTGAAGGTCAATCCGAATAGTAAGCGGTATAAAAGGCACAGATTAAGTTTGAGTCTGCGTAGCCATAGCGGCTCCAGATTTAGCGCCTCGCAACGCTCACGGTATGTCATAGTATTAGGCATGTTCAGAAACATTTTTGTGAATGATCGTTGAATGTTTTCTAGTGCTATAATATCCACTTTTCTCAGATTACTATGCACTATCGTACAGTACTCAAGTTTCGGCCTAACACATATTTTAAAGGCTTAAAGCCTGGAATCCCTCAAAATAAGAGTTCGACTTATATAGTCGATCACTTTTCTGGCAGAAGCCTGCAAGAATATAACATGCTCTAACAAGTTAAATGAGGCAGAATATCTTAGACCGTGGTTTCGGACTGCGCCACACACAGGAATAGGGGTATCGTTTAATGTAAGGATGTTCAGAGAAGGGCCACATCCGTAGTACAATAGATTACTCTTGTCCGTGGCAAAGTGCAGCTTCCAGGAGTTACTCCAGAGCTCCAATGCGGACAAGTCAGACTGAATATAGGCTAAGTTAGGACTACATTGCCCAGGAGCGGAACAATACACAATTTTAACATCATCTGCAAAAAGGAACGGCTTTCCATACGAGATTTCGTCGAGGAGATCGTTGAAATAGATTAAGAATAAAAGCGGGCCTAGCATGCTACCTTCAATCACGCCACTGGAGATTGTAGTGGCTTCAGATGTACAGTTACCGATTTTGACTACTTGCTTTCTACCCTCGAGGTAGGAAGACAACCAATCTAGAAGCGAATTAGTGATACCATAGGTTTGTTTACACCAGGAATTATTTTCTTGTTTTTATTTCTCGTTTTATACATTGTGCCTATGGCTTCCTTGGTCACTGACCCTACAATCATGTTTGTTTTTGTTAATTTCTAATGTCACTGCTAAGGTTTGTAGTGGTCCTCAGCTAGGGTTTCTAGATCCTATGCTTTACTTCACTCCGCCGCATTCGAAAGTCTAATTCGTTTTTCATCCCTACTATAATTTCTTCCAACTTGGCACCGTTATATTTAGCGGCACGATATGTCACTATGTTTTACTCGGATCTCATCGGACAAACCAAACCGAATTTTAAGCGAGGGGAGTAAAATGGAACAGGCCGGTTATAAGTTTCAGATTACCTTCATAGTTTCTGTCCACCTACGTTGGCACTTCTGGCTGGTTTAACTAAATTCCGTACAACAGATTCCCTTCACAAACTTGAAAATGATGAAAATCCACAACATTTCCAAAGCGAAATGTGAAAAGCTATGTCGCATATTCCCGTCAGCTGCTTTTATACAATTTGTGGAATGCATAGGTTACTACAGAGACAACCAAGGTCTAACGTCATTGGTGATCCGGGGACGGTTAAAGCTAATCTGAAGCTGCCCGGCTTAGGGGAATGTAGACACCAGTTTCACCAAGGCACGGCAAGACTGGTGATGAACTCAGTTTACTTCGAGAGAGTAGGGTTTCAACTGCCTATTTGCCAAACCTACAGCATACTGAAGCCAGCAGGCGGCGCTCTATCGCTTGATTATCCATAGGGTAGTCAAGTATGTCGTGCGATCGAACTGTTGGGCAGCATCATGGAATATACTCTAAAATCCTTGTAGACAGTCTCCTTAACATTCGACCGGCTTACTCGCTACCGCAGGTACAGTGAGACAGATAAATACATGAAGCGGTAATTCGAGAATCTGACCCGTTCACTTCGGATTCAAACAACAAGTACCTAACTAGGTGCAGTGTAATAACACATTTATGGACTGACGGAAACAATATCAGTGTCCGCTATCATTTTTGTCTCTTTTGAATGGTAGTGTTACCTACACCGGTTCGTTTGATACCCGTTTAAACTAGTGTCGAAGCGACCCGCTACAGCTCATATTCGATAGCTTGCTCAAAGCAGATTTGGCAAGCACTCGCAAAAGTGGTAAGAACCGGAGCTCGTTTGTATTTCGCAAGAAAGAAATCAGAACAATTTAGGTATTGCCCCGCCTAGGTCGATTTGCTGTCTACAGATGGAGTTAAGGTACCATTTGGCGTACTTTCTAGGTCAAGATGCAAAATGTAGAAGGAACCGGAAGAAACATATTCAGCTTTAAATTCCGTCGCGGAGTGATAGTTTTTAAGGGCCCACAGTAGATGTTTTGTTTGCTTGGCAGTGTCTATACCGACAGATGTTATCTATGTAGCGGCTGCATGAATATGCGTTCTTTATGTAAGGATAAAATCTAGTGTTTTACATGTGTTCCTTGAAGATATAAATGAATAAATAAAACGTTTTATTCATCAGCAGTGCGAGGCACAGATCAATTGAGTGGCCTGATCAACTTGTAAAAAGTGATCGCATTATAGTTAATTTACTTGTCTTGTACAACGATCCCATAGGATTTTTTTGAAATGATTAACAATTGGAAAGTATTAGAGCGATTAAGAAACTGGGAACAATAACAAATGTAGGTTTCAGCTGAATCCTGCCACATTTCTTGATGTTGGCAGCAAACAGTAGGGAACTTGAGGAGGTTATTGTGCAGGGTCATTAAAGAATACCCAAAAGAGGGTGGTTTAGAACTTAGCCCTGAGACACAACACTCGATTCCAATGGGAATAGAAAAAAAGCCACGAACTCTGAACATTGCGGTTGAAGAAGGCTGGCTATCCAAATTAAGAGAGGGTCACCGATCACGTAAAACTGTAGTTGAGTAAGTAGTCTTCAGGGTTGTGTGCAAAAGAACATCGAGCTAATACGTGTGAATACAGAGCTTCGGAAGGACAGGAAGATTTTCTTTTGGCTTGGGCTAACATCGGAAGCATTTAGTGTCCATCCCGGAAAAATTCTAGCAATACGGTAGATGATTCATTCCTTCGTTTGTTCTCCCAACTTGGCAGTCGTGTTACAAACCGTCCAATACCACGCGAGCTGGCATACTCAGTGCAGTGAGGTGCACTGAATCTTACTGATTCAGTATGACTGCACGCCGAATATCACTGCAATGAGGATACCACCCCGCATGATAGTGATACGATATCAACAACACCGCCAAACTCGGAGTGCAAATGAAGAAATGAATCATCAACTCGAGCTGCCAGTATTCCGAAACATCTTAACCACTGCCAGTGGACATTTCGTTTCTGTTGCCACTGCAATCGCCGCTTCAGTCATGTTGATCTCTTGCTTACAAACTGAATTCCTGTTGAGGCCAAATTTTTCAACAAGACTACATCTAAGATATGCGATAGTGACATTTCTGAAGCAACCTCTCGTTAGCTAGGCGGTATTCCAGTCGTGCTCTGTGGAATGGTCAGATGGGAGCAGGTAACGACGCCAGTGTTTAAAAGCTTATCACCACGAGTTCCAAGCAACTTATTTTCCGTTATAGCAAATGCAGACTGATATGAACAATGAACAGTGATTTATGACGGGATAAAAGCAAGCGCTTGACACGTCCCGTAGGATGGTTGGGGTGAATTTGATGAAGTCAAAATATATCTGAGTCATCTACCGAACATCTGCTTAGATGAATACGCCGATAAATTACATCAGTGTAAAATTTAAAATAAAATCGAGTGTAAACGTTCAGAAAGACACTGGGGTGCAGTGCTCGTTAATATAAGGCGTGAGGAAAGTAAAATATGGTCGCTCACTTAGGTCCATTTGATGCATAAATCCTATTGAAAAACCTGCTTGGAGTAACCCACAATAGAGCAGTTTAGGTAACGAACTGCTGGGAGCTGAGAGTAACATCTAATCGTTTTTTGAAAACGTCCAAGGTAGGAGAGGATAAAACTGAGTCGGGCAATGCGTCGCAAGGTTGGAAAACTTGAACGGAAAAGTAATTCCCTCGACACTCTAGACGCCTATATTGTTCCTTCAATTGTAAGCAGTTACCCCTGAGCTGCGTGTTGTGACTAAGTTTCAGCAAACGGCGGCATCCGTGGTTGGGGTCACTCAGTATCTGATAAGGTGATACGAGATCACGGCGCAGCCTTCGATAGCGTCCGCTGAAAATTCCCAGCAACTTCAGCCTTCGGTGATAAGAGTGATAGCACAGGCCCTTTACATTCCTTGTTGAACTTCGTTGTGGTGCATCTAACGACTCTAGGTCGCGCTTAAACCAAGGTTGCTAAGATCGGATAACGTATTCAAGATGCGGGCGCACGTAGGAATTATGCGTCATCGGGAAGATTGATAGGTGAAATATCCCGAATGCTCTTCGCAGCATGCCCACGTGCTGGTTGCATCTGTTCGCAGCTATCTCAGCCTGTTTTGAACAGTTGAGGTCGCTCTGTACGATCACACCCAGGTCACGTTCCTGGGAGCTATTCTGCAGTCCGTTGGTCCCAAGTGAATAGGTGTAGTGATGACTATGACGTAATTGTACGACGCGACATTTGTCTACATTGAACGGTAGGGCGTTTTGAAGTGACCAGTTCGACACTGTGTTAAGATCGCACTGGAGCCCTTCATGGTCCTCCGGTCCTCTGATCCTTCGCCATATCTTGATATCATCAGCGAAGGATAGGAAATCGGAAGCAGTTGTTCTCACCAAATCGTTAATGAACACCAAGAATAGACGAGGTCAAAGAACCGAGCCTTGTGGTACTCCACATGCCACATCGATTGCATCAGACAATGATTCTTGGACTCTCACCACTAGCCATCGTTCTTGTAGAAAATTGCTAATTCAACTCAGGTTTGGGTCTCCAATGCCGTAGTTCCAAAGCTTCTGAAGGAGAGCGCGATGGTATAAGCCATCAAACGCTTTTGAAAAGTCCAGGTAAATGATATCGACCCCCAATCCACCATCAACAGCTTCAGTCCAGCTATTACGTGCAATTAATAGGTTAGTATTACACGAATGCTTTTGACGAAAGCCATGTTGCTCTGGAGCTATTAACTTATGGCTTTCCAAGTATTTTTAAAACAGTTAGTTCCCTTTAGTAACTTGAAAAGCACAATTGGAAGACGAAGCTCGGCAGATGCATGCATTTCGTATCGTCTCATCAGTGCCGATAACGATAACCGGTAATTTTATATAAGAGTTTGTGGGTACAGACATACATACAAACGAAGGAGAGAAAAAAGGGGTGTCTTTGTTCTACAACCAGGGCAGCCTGAGGCTGACCGATAATTGTTTCTGAACACAAAGCGCTGGCTTAATCCGATTAATGGCAATAGCCTCGGCAAACCGGAGGAGACGGGAATTAGTATGGCGAAGCAGGATTCGAAACGACTTGTTGACCTCAATTCGGTGACCCGATGTCAATAAGTGCCTGCCGATCGAAGATGCTGGCGGCCTGCGTACACATGTAATCTGCGTTGGGCTTGCTTGCTGACTAAGTCCGCACTGAACCCATTTTGGTACATGCTCCTTAATTCGGGAACTCAGTGTTCTATTGGTTCTGCCTATGTAACTATCCCCGCAGTTACATACAAATTGATATACACAGTGGGAGTTGGCGCCAATAGGCTGAGGTTCCTTCAGTGGAGGCAACGGTAGGTTATGAGTTCGGTCGAGGATTACAACTTCGGCAGCGCAGAAAGTGCTCTTTGTGGCGGAAATCAGACGTCTCCTGGTCCTCAAAGAAGCAATGTCACCTTTAAAAGGCAGCACAAAGTATACCTTTTTCTTAGGCACGGTAGGTATAGCAGCTTTCATTTCACGAATTTCACTGTGCTTCTGGATGAACTTTCGAGGGTAGCCATTGGCAATTAACGTGTTGGTAATTAATTCTAGTTCATCGGCTAGACAATCGCTCGAACATATTCGTCTGGCGCGACTAAACAGGGTCCTTACAAGCGTTCGCTTGTGCCGCATTGGCGTAAAGCTGCTGAAATGCAGATACTGTCCCGACCATGTTGTTTTTCGATAGACAACAACATGGTCGGGACAGTATCTGCATTTCAGCAGCTTTACGCCAATGCGGCACAAGCGAACGCTTGTAAGGACCCTGTTTAGTCGCGCCAGACGAATATGTTCGAGCGATTGTCTAGCCGATGAACTAGAATTAATTATCAACACGTTAATTGCCAATGGCTACCCTCGAAAGTTCATCCAGAAGCACAGTGAAATTCGTGAAATGAAAGCTGCTATACCTACCGTGCCTAAGAAAAAGGTATACTTTGAGCTGCCTTTTAAGGGTGACATTGCTTCTTTGAGGACCAGGAGACGTCTGATTTCCGCCACAAAGAGCACTTTCTGCGCTGCCGAAGTTGTAATCCTCGACCGAACTCATAACCTACCGTTGCCTCCACTGAAGGAACCTCAGCCTATTGGCGCCAACTCCCACTGTGTATATCAATTTGTATGTAACTGCGGGGATAGTTACATAGGCAGAACCAATAGAACACTGAGTTCCCGAATTAAGGAGCATGTACCAAAATGGGTTCAGTGCGGACTTAGTCAGCAAGCAAGCCCAACGCAGATTACATGTGTACGCAGGCCGCCAGCATCTTCGATCGGCAGGCACTTATTGACATCGGGTCACCGAATTGAGGTCAACAAGTCGTTTCGAATCCTGCTTCGCCATACTAATTCCCGTCTCCTCCGGTTTGCCGAGGCTATTGCCATTAATCGGATTAAGCCAGCGCTTTGTGTTCAGAAACAATTATCGGTCAGCCTCAGGCTGCCCTGGTTGTAGAACAAAGACACCCCTTTTTTCTCTCCTTCGTTTGTATGTATGTCTGTACCCACAAACTCTTATATAAAATTACCGGTTATCGTTATCGGCACTGATGAGACGATACGAAATGCATGCATCTGCCGAGCTTCGTCTTCTAATTGTGCTTTCCAAGTATTGCATCAGCGCATCTGCGATGATTAATTCTATCACTTTGGATAGTAAGGGAAGTAGTGTTATTGGACGGTGGTTGGCAGGATCAGTGCGGCTACCTCCTTTATGGATACGAGTGATGACCCTGTGATGGGAGGATACACCCGAACGAACGTGCGGTGCCAGCCCAGCAAGGAAGCCGTTAGGCTGCCGCAAGCAATGGCGGCATCCGATTGGACGTTCACACGTTTCTCGCATGCACGCTGATTGGCCAACAGTGGACGCATTGGAGTGAGTTTGTTTGACTGAATCAAAGAAAAAATGTCATGCATCAACAAAGGTCGTTAATTATGGATCCAACCAGCTGTATATACCGATATGTTTCACTCGCCCTCTGTCTCCGTTTTCGCCTGGTCCTGTTGTTTGCAGAATATACGTTTTGTCCATGAAGGACCAACTTTTCACATGATGTCAGAGAAGGAGAAGAACATTAGTACCATTCAGACGATGATTGGAGCTGCACCGGCTATTCAAATGCTTGCCCCGCTGAACATGGATGAACACAGTTTGGCAAGCAACTGGCGTTTGTGGAAGAGCAAATGGATGGATTTCTGCACATTATCGCGTCTGGACAAACAACGGATGGCGTACCGCTTGGCCGTGTTTCGACACGCAGCAGGAGATGATGCGCGCCGCGTGCTAGAGACATTGTGTTACGACAAGAGCGAAGATGCCAACAGTCTGGAGACAGTTCTTGAGAAATTCAGTGAATACTGCGAAGGCCAAACAAACGAGACGTTTCAACGCTACCTCTTCTTTTCGCGGAACAGGCGGCCAGGTGAATCCGTTGACACGTACGTCACTGAGCTAAAGATTTTGGCCCGATCCTGCAGTTTCTGTAAATGCATGGCAGACAGTCTCATACGGGACCGCATTGTTCTTGGGATCAATGACGAAGGTTTGACGAAGCGACTATTAGGAAAGCGCAACCTATCTCTGCAGCAATGTATCGACATCTGTAACATTGAGTCCTCCACTGCCTATCAGTTCCGGCAGATGACAATCACAGGTGACTCAGAGTTGTGCGCCGTTTCCAGGAGCAAAACTACGAGGGCCACGACTGCGCGACAGTAGCCCTGCAACTTCTGTGCAACACGACATCCGAGGAACCGCGAACAGTGTCCGGCGTGGGGCCGCATTTGTGTCAAATGTGGGAAGCGCAATCACTTCGTCCGCTGCTGTCAGTCGACAGATGTCAGTGCACTCATTCCAGACAAATCAACAGAAGACACCGAACAATCGATTGGTAACGTGTCTCGGAAAGCGTCGCAGAAGTGTGTCTATGCAAGTCTTCTGATCGAGGGACGGTCTGTGCGATTCGAGTTAGACACAGGCGCAAAAAGCCCAGAAAGCACTGCCGCGGCGTGCAAATTCAATCGGATCAAGATTATTTGCGCATGTGGAATGTTTCCAGACTCAAGCCAAACGGCTCAGTGACAATTGAAGTGGTCAATCTGAGAGACGGTGTTTCGCATCGTCGGCAGTTCGTGATCGTGGATGAGGATCTCACGCCGATTCTCGGCATTGATTCGATTTTATCTCTTGGCTTTGTCATTTTAACCATGATCGTTTTGCGTACGCTTGTCAGAGTGAAGCCGATGTTAGTGACCTGTGTCCGTCTGTGTTTAGCCCGGGTTTAGGGGAATTTGAGGGTACCGCTCACCTGTCGTTAGATCCTTTGGTACGCCCGATTGCGTTACCTGCTAGGAGAGTCCCATTTGCGCTACGTGACCGATTTTCCGCGGAATTGAACAAGCTGGTTATGCAGGGTGTGATTGCAAAGGTTGATGAGCCAGCAGACTGGGTTAGCCAGGTCGCAATCATTACGAAGAAAAATGGCGAACTACGCGTATGTATAGACCCGAAGCCACTGAATGAGGCCCTGCGTAGGGAACATTATGCGCTACCGACGTTAAAAGATGTTTTACCGCGTTTGACAAAAGCTAAGTTTTTCACGAAAGTAGACTTTTCTTCCGCATTCTGGCACGTTGTTCTAGTCGACGAATCCAGTTTCCTCACCACATTTGCTACACCGTTCGGACGTTATCGTTGGCTGCGATTACCGTTTGGCCTGAAGGTGTCTAGGGAAATTTTCCAAAAGCGTTTGGTGCAAGCAATAGATGATTTAGATGGCGTAACCTGTGTGGCAGATGACGTTCTGATTTACGGTTCTACCGAAGAAGAGCATGACACTAAGCTACACCGGTTCCTGAGGCGTTGCGTGCAAATGAACCTCAAGCTAAAACGCGAGAAAGTAGAGCTGCGGAAAGAGGAGGTGATTTTCCATGGGCATGTGTTAACATCCGACGGAATCAGAGTTGACCCAGGGAAGATTAAGGCGATACAAAAGATGCCGTCCCCTAACGATGTGAAGACAGTCCATCGACTAAACGGTATGGTGAACTATTTAAACCGGTTCCTACCAGGACTCGCTGATGTCATGACTCCGATTAGGCAGTTAACTCACAAAGGAGTAAATTGGAGCTGGGGGAAGGAACAGGATTCGGCTTTCGCAACCATTAAGAACCTTATCAGTACTGCGCCCGTACTCGGATATTACGATCCAGCACAACCATTAGAGGTACAGTGTGATAGTAGCCAGAGTGGAATAGGTGCTGTTCTGTTGCAGAACGGAAGACCTTTGAATTTCCGCAGTCGAGCACTCACAGAGATCGAGAAGCGGTACGCACAGATCGAGAAAGAGATGCTGGCAGTGGTCTATGCCATGGAGCGTTTCAATGATTATACTTTTGGAAGACAGACAACCGTGTACACTGATCATAAGCCGCTGGTGTCGATAGCCACTAAACCACTGAATAACGTTCCTTGCCGTCTGCAGCGTATGCTTATCCGGCTCCAAAAATATGACATTGACATTGTGTACACACCTGGCACACAGATGTTCATCGCGGACACCCTGTCGAGATCACATCCGCCAGTGGCCGAACATCATCTAGAAGAGATCGACAACAGTTAGCATGATGCAGCATCTGGCAGTGACAGAAAACCGTTTGAAAGACATAAGGCGTTTCACGGAGGAAGACCAAACTTTTGCAGCTTTGCGAGACGTTATCCTCAATGGGTGGCCAGAAACAAAGAAGCAGCTCCGAAGGAATTAACACCCTAGTTCAATTTTCGGGACGAACTCACTGTCTGTGACGGTCTGTTGTTCAAGGAAAGTCGAATCCTAATCCCTTCTTCTCTCCGAAAGGAGATGCTGGAGCATGTCCATCGCGCTCACCTGGGTGCAAATTACACTATTAATCGAGCAAGAGAACTGATGTTCTGGCCAGGAATGACTGATCAGATCAAGGATCATGTGTCTAACTGTGAGGCGTGCCGTTCACACGACATTCGGCAAACGAAGGAACCGATGCATGATGTTCCGGACCGACCGTGGCAAAAGGTAGCAGTGGATCTATTCTGGGACAACGGAAAGGATTACTTACTCACGGTGGACTACTATAGTGATTACTTTGAAATCGATTTACTCACCACCACTACGACGGAGGCAGTAATCAACAAACTCAGATGTCAATTCGCACGGCACGGGATACCGGAGGAGCTAGTCTCGGACAACGGTCCCCAGTTCAGCAGCATGGCATTCCAGGTTTTCGCAACCAAATGGGAATTCGCACACCGGCAAACCAGTCAATATCACAGTCAATCAAATGGGAAGGCAGAGTCGGCAGTGAAGCAAGCCAAGCGACTATTAGCGAAGGCTAGAGATATTCGGGAGGACCCATACCTCATGCTACTGGAGAGTCGCAACACTCCTTCAACAGATATCGGCCTGAACCCAGTGCAGCGCCTATACAGTCGAAGGACCAGAACTGTGATGCCTGCATCCGCAACACTTCTGCGCCCTGTCACGCCACAATTTGAGAAAGTACAGAACAATTTGAAAAGGCGAATGGCTACTCAGAAATGGTACTACGACAACGGCGCACGGGAATTACCTGAGTTGACAGTGGGGGAAGAAGTATGGGTTGAACCAATTCCCGATGGACAGGAGCGGTGGAGAAAAGGAGTCGTGGCTGCGAAAGTCGGTGAAAGGTCATACGAAGTAAATGTTGGAGGGAAGAAGCTGAGAAGAAACCGCGTACAGCTGTGGAGATGTCCGAGGCGACAGCATCAATCAGGGAGAGAGCGTTATACTGCGTGCGGCAATGAGGCGACATCGGCAGATCCAACAAAGAGGACGCGAAGTGGTAAAGTGTATGGACTATTTAGCAAAGTACAGCAGCAAGAACATGAAAAAAGGGAGGATGTGATGGGAGTATACACTCGAACGAACGTGCGGTGCCAGCCCAGCAAGGAAGCCGTTAGGCTGCCGCAAGCAAAGGCGGCATCCGATTGGACGTTCACACGTTTCTCGCATGCACGCTGATTGGCCAACAGTGGACGCATTGGAGTGAGTTTGTTTGACTGAATCAAAGAAAAAATGTCATGCATCAACAAAGGTCGTTAATTATGGATCCAACCAGCTGTATATACCGATATGTTTCACTCGCCCTCTGTCTCCGTTTTCGCCTGGTCCTGTTGTTTGCAGAATATACTTTTTGTCCCTGAAGGACCGACTTTTCACAGACCCCACGCTTCCATACTGGTGGAATACGATTTTCGTCTAGACATCGCTGATAGAAAACAGCCAGTGGTGCCGCTAGATCACTAGCTACTGCCTGTAGAGCCTTGGGTCGGATGTTGTCAGCTCCGGGAGAAGCGTGGATACGCAAGGATAACAACTTCTTCAACACACCTTGCGCAGTGAAGGTGATGCTTTCTATACCAAGTGGTGAAGTATTAGAAATGAGAAGAATGTTTGGGCTAGTTACCTGCTGGAAAGTTTGGGAGTAATGAAGCCGTAGGAGATCAGCTGCTTCCATTGCTGATCGCGTGCACCCATCAGCCGTAACTAGCGCTGGAACCCCCCGCTTCACCATTCGAAGACCGTTAACGTGCCCTTACAGGAGTTTGCGTTTAGTGCAGAATCGCATCATTAATTCCCGCTGATGAGTGACCTTGTCTTCGCGGATCATTTTCACACAGAAGTTACGGTGGGTCACGTATGCAGTCCAGATTTCGGCATTCGAGCATTCCTGGTGATCTCGCCATGCTAAATCCCTCCGGGACATACATTTACGTGTTCTGCTCCACAGAAATGACTAATGATTGTTTCTGGGTTGGAAGAACTTCTGTTCTGATGCGTGCGCATCCAGTGTGCTAAACGTCCTTGTAAATGTTTCCCAGGCAAAGCTGGGGGGATTCGGTTAAGAAAGTCCAAGATGTATCCTTAACAAGTTTAGACAACACATTGTAGTATGTGACAGTATGCACATTATCCTCCTTCTTTTCTGGATACTCCGTATAGCATATATAGTCAAAGTGTAGATTAACATGATCACTACGAACAAGTGGTGTGCTTGTAACTATTCTGTCAACCATGAGTTCGTCGTTAGTGAGCACAAGATCCAGTATCGACGGCTTGTTAGCAGTTCGAAATCTGGTGGGAGAGGTTACGTGGTTGTACAGAGGATGGCTAGCAATTAGCTCTTACAAACAGGCTTTAAACTGCGTACCGTCGGTTGACGGCCTTTCTATGTCGTGCACGTTAAGGTCTCCAGCAATAAGAATGTGGGTGTAGGACTTGTTCAAAGCAAACTGGAAAACGTGGTTCAGTTTGGAGTCCATTTCCGACATTGAGGTTGGTGGGCGATAAATAACGGCAAGTAGGCATGTGCCCTTGTTTCGCAACCATAGGCGGCACCAAAGCAAATCAGGAGCTCAGATTTCAGGGTGGTCGATGACTTCACATCGGAGGTTTGTATTATGATAAAGAATCACCCCGCTACCCCTTCCGGTTTTATAGGTCTGAAGCAGCGACATACCGGGCAAATTGATTTCAGAATCGGTTATCTCAGGGTTTAACCATGTCTCTGTACTCATGACGAGGTCCCACGGTTGTGAGACATGGAGTCCTCTTAGTTCGGCCAACTTACTTAGAAAGCCGTGGGCGTTTGTGTACATGCAAGATAGGGCTTTGGTTGTCAGGAGTGCGTTAACTGATGTCAACTGTGTGTTAGTTTTTAAGCCGGCCGTTAGATGGCCGGCCATTAATCGTTTCTTGGTTTATGTATTTCAGTCATGTTACATGGCATTATTGAGCGTTCCTGAACAGTCATTTCAGTCGTGCTGTGCTCTGTCCTGTTGTGTGCCGTGGACGCTCTTGTGTCGGTCTCTCCACAGGACTGTGCAATTAACGAGTTTGTAGCGTCTGCAAGTTCCATTGAAATGCTCCCGACTTTTGGTCGTTCGTTTGCTGCCTTTAGCCGGATCTCTGTTGTCATCCTAGCTCGAAACTTCAACAAGTTATCCAACAGAACTTGCGTCATTCCCTCGGAGTGTAGTATTACTTGGATTAGCCTTGGACCGCAGCCCTTGTAGTTAGGCGATAACGGAACCTTTGTTAGGGATTGGGCAATAACATTGTCAAAAGTGAGTGCTTCGCGGATGTAGCACCATTGCTCTCGGGCAAGAGTTGGTGCATCGTGATCAGAAGAATGCAGAAGCTCGGGAACACAGTGAACAAATATTATTTTCTTGCTATCCCTATTAGGAATGCCGCGTTGGTCAACTGCTTCTTTTGGGCGGTCTTTCCAAGGTTGATCAGGTAATACGAGCACTCCGCTCGGTGAGTTGCGAAGACGAACTGTTGAGATCAGGACAGCCTCTGTCTCATCTGCTGAGTTTAGTGCTACTCGAAGAATTCGAGGTTCACCAGAATGCACTGAGATCGGGTGACGCGCTACGCGTTGCAGCATTGTAGGCGCAACCCGAATGCCAATCGCCTCGCAGATGGAACTCCACTGGTTGTGATCGTCTTGCAACTTGCCTTTTATTGTGCCAGATTTGAATTCGGGAACATTGATGCACACGAGAGCTAACGCAGCGTGGTTATGTCTAGTGAGTGTTGTCTTCATACTTTTGCTGGCAATTCGGGTTGTTTAGAAGGCACCACTGGAGTTGACGGTGAAAGCTGTTTGCACCACGCGTGCTCGGTACTGAAGATCGACCTATGTGTGTCACTCCCGGTGTGTTTGTCGAGGCTATCGATGCGTACATTACTTGCTTGTTATCTGTACCGGATTGCCTTCGGCTCTGAGCTGTCGGTGTCATGGCTGAATCTCCAAGTGAAGCGTCTATGGTTGGAGATGTGGAAGCTGCCTTGTTTGAGGCTTATCCACTTATTGGAGTGAGATGATCCAGTGGATTTGGAGTCACAGTCGCTGCAGTGCGGTTGCAGCGTCTAGCTCTGTTCTTTGGTTTAGATTCGGAGCTCACTTTGGATGGGGGAGGTATTATCGTAGCCATATTTACGACCGCGGGATCGATCTTAGTATTTACGTATTGGGCGATTATCTCAGTCATCCCACCGCACTTTTTCATGAGCAAAGATAAACAGTTGACAATTGGAATGACTTGACATGATGGGCAAAACCAAATTGTGTCAGCAACTTGGTTTCTCTGTCTCACTTCTTGGACGGATTTGCCAACACATTGCGGACAGTACGATCTAATGCAGCTAGAGCAGACAACACTGCAATTGTTTGCGCAACATAGGCGACGTGGAACCATTGGAATGCTAGTCGTCCTCATATTGTTTACAGCAAGGCCTATCTAAGCTCTCACATTGATGAGTGTACTTTGCGCTAGGGGTGACGCAAGAATAGGTCAGAACACGCACGCGAATTGAGAGTTCTTCAACCGCACTAAGGTCAGGCGGTAAAGGCAGATGGAGGTCGCAACGCGCAGACTGTCGGGTTCAGCGATCAATCGACTCGCAGTTGAACACACCCACACACAGTGACAGCGTGTGTTAATCGGCGTGCCTTAAGCGACGATGCAGGTGGATGCAGTGATAAGCGACCCTAGAGCTGTTCAGTTGATGAGCGGAGCCAAACGGCTTTGACTTGGTTAAGCTGCAACTTGCATGGATGGTTGCCACGTAGTTTGGGAACCCTCAGCTTCTTCTTCCGAATGTGCCCAAAATCTTTTCCGAGAAATCGGTCTGAAGTACTTACACAAGTGGAATTCGGCAAAGAATATGCCGGAAACTGGGAACAGGAGCAAAAGTATAATCCACACAAGTTAGATCCAAGAGTAGGGAAACACAGAGTAGAGCTCGTCGAACTGGTTCGCCAGAGCGCACACACAATATTTTGTGGGGAGGATTGGAGTGGCCACAGAGGCCAGAGCGAGAGCCGAGTTAAAGTGCGGCCGCACGGGAACTTGTCACGATACCTCTGATGCTTTCTGACACAAGGGAGCCAAAGTTAATTTTGCTTAAATGTAAGAACGAGCAAGTTTTGGTTCTGGGAACAAACGTACCAGGGGTCACCTGTTATAGCCCATTAAGAAATGTTTCATGATAAATCGAATTTTTTCGCTCTGCCAAACTCGGCCTTGCAAGACCTCTCTGACTCTTCCAACTGCCAACCGGATGGATCCCTTTGATGCCGACATGTGGTAATATACGGACAATGCCATGTGTGTCATGAACACGCCTTTGATCCAAGTCACGTCTCATTTTAGCCTCTCGTATTATCGTTTCTTCGCGGTTGTAAATAAGCACATTTCTCTGCGTATCCATGACAAGTTCAGCGTTATGCACATAATAATTAAAATTCAAATGTGACAAGTCAAATTTTACTCGTAATGCTGCCATCATAGACCCCAGCTCCCGAATAAGCCCCCTGTTTCATTGAGCCTCTAGACATTGTCATGTTTAGAGGCACTTTGTCCACCAGCGACATGCCGGGCCTGCAACAAGTGCCTCCACCTAGTAAACGCGAGCATGTGTGCGCCATACCTAATGAAAGCGAATCCATTTCATTTTCGGATGAAGTGAATATAATGCAATTAACTCTTCGTTCAACCGTGGACAAACATTGTGGTACCATGCTAAGCACCTATGGTGTCGAATTCCTTTTTCTACTACACCACTACAGCTATGTTCTATACAATAAGAAGTGTCCGTTGACGCCATGACCAAACAAGAAACCACACTGATATATGAAAAATGGAGATACGCAATGCAAAAGTGTTGGCAAATAAATGTATAATATAAACTTGCTACAGGGCGGGAACAACCCTGTCAAACTCACTGGAGTTCACCAGCTCCAGTACGCTACCGGATCCGAACGACACGGTCGCTATGTAGTGACCTAAGCTACCCAGTTCTGAGCAGAGCTCTCCCTACGAAAACTGTCGCCAAGGGCCCATTCATCTGCACAGATTACAACGGAGTTATGCCGAAAGAGAATAAGGCCAAAGTATCCCGCACCGTTTCCACTGAATTAGCCCCAGTTTCACTGTCTTATCCCGCGGACTCTCCTCAAGTCAAAAGTTTGCCTCCTAAGCTGTGTTGGTGCCAATGCCTTAGCCATCGAGCACACTGAGAAGTTGTGATGCGCCCAACACCTCAACAGCATCGAACGCACCCCATGTCTGCTAGGAGATAAGACCACTACAGGACAATCATGTGAGAACAAACATACACCTTCGCTTAGATTTTATACAATTACTACTGTATTAGTGAACCACAGATATGAAGGGGTAGAAAGCACTGTTGTCGTGGATGAGTCAGTAAAAGCATGCTTGCTATTGGCCAATCTTCTTTCTGCGGTTCCCGGTACACTTGTGCGGCGTTTACGCGTTGTTTGCCTTCTCAAGTACTAGTTCACGTCTGCCGGCTAAGTCCACTAGCTGAATCGTCGAAGCTACTCTACGCGTGGGAATCAACGAGTGAATGAGTTCTTCCGTTCCGACTAGGCAATCGAAACCCAGCAATGACGTTTATAACAAAAACTAAAGCGCTAAAATTAAATGATACGTATGCAGGAATAAAAACGTACAAACTCACCGGGAAAGGGGATGGAAGGAATATCAAGGATTGCTTTCGTTTTTGCTTCACTTTCCCGCGAAAGCGAGGAGAGTCTACCTAAAGTCGAAGTGGATATCGGGTTGGGTCCAGTTCAGCGCCTGTACAACGAAAGGACTGGAATTCTGATGCCGGCGTCTGCTACACTTTCGCACCCAGTTTGGCCACAATGAGAGAGACTACAGAACGGTCTGAGAAGGGGAATGACCACATAGAAAAGGTAATACGACCACGGTGCGTAGTCACTACCTGAACTAACATTTGGGAGGAATTGTGGGTGCAACTATTACCCGATGGTCAAAGGCGATTTAAGAAAGTTGTGTTGCTGCGAGGGTCAGTGAAAGGTCAAACAGGATAAGTGTTAGAGGGAAAACTCTCAGAAGAAATCGATTGCAGTTGCGACGACACGATTTTCCATAGATAATATCTGTATGTCAAAAAACAGCCAATCATGCGATATAACAATATCAAAATAAAATATATCGAATAAAGCGCATTTAGATGCCGACGTAACTCTTCGCTATATTGGTACATGGAGAAAGGGGTTAGCAACAACTCCGCGATGAATTCAAGACGTCAGAAGAAGAGATCCAAAAAGCAGGCAACAAACACGCAAAGGACTAACGAAGTTAACCAAATTTCGATCACAGGACGTGGGCAAGTAGATAGAAGCTTAGCTAGACATTTAACTAAAACAATATAGCAAACCAGTCACCTGAACTAAAGGAACTCAGCGCGCAAGTGCGCGGTTAGTAAATCAAATGGAAGCGCAAGCAGCGTACCTAGCAACGCAGCTTTTGTTCTGCTTACCTTCTCAACAGGACCCATGGTCATTTTGATGATGCTCCTGAGTGGTCTCGTTGGTGGTTCAATAGATCTGCCTGACGCAGGTATTGGCGACCGCAAGTGCTAAGGCGCTATGCGCTCGACGTCGATGCAGTACGCTCCATCGGCTTCTGTCGCTTTTGCACTTGCCGCTTCCGCTCAGCTTATAAAGAGCTTTCTCCTGCACCTCCTCAATTGCCTTCGTAATCAGATCGTGTCATTCAAGCCGATCAATTGACTTCGATTGAAACACCTGAACACAATATTAAAACGTGATACGCCCACCTTGACCATGTCCATTCAACTAAGCTTCCCCACACTCTTCCCTACGCTTCCCCACACTCAGCTGGCAATATAACAGCTGCTTCAGTACCTGCGTCGTATCCATATGACATACATGACAGCCACCTCAGGCTGTCCACTGCATCCATTCCAATTCGGCGAAACACAACCCTGCCACCCTGGCACCAATACACAAACAGAGGTATTAGATTAGGGGTGTCCAAACATTTCGCAATAAGAGTCGTATTTTGTTAGGCAAAAATATGTCGGGACATATTCAAGTTGACAGTTAGATAATAACGAGTAATGCAATTTGTCAAAAACTTTTAATTACAAGTTTTGATGTGAATGGAGAAACTGAGATCTTGATTGCAATAAACTGGTCAGGTCAGGCGCTAAGATACTGGTTTTGATACACCAGATATCACTAAAGTGAGGATCACTTAGACTCATCCACACACTGTTCTTGTTAAAATTCAAAACGGAGAATATCTTCCCATACAAATATGTCGAGCGAAACAAGTTGGGCATTTCTCTTAGCAAATTTTTGAATTGCTTGGAATCTGTTTTTATCCAGCTGGTAGTAAATTTGGTTGGAGAGTTGTTGGTGCCGACGACTCAGTGAGCTTTAGTCGCAGGTGGTCTGAAACATTGTCAGAGTCCACAGATAAAGGCAAAAACAACCCGATCCCATTTTCTCTAGTTCAATAATGTATGGAGGGGTAAACAACAGAAATTTACCAGACTCACAGAATGGAAAATGTCAAAAAAAACTGAGATCAAATATGTTCCAACGTGGAACGTGAATCAACGATAGCAAAGACATCGCACTTTATCACACTGTTGTGTAGCGTTTAGCACTAAGATGAAAGTCTAGCAGTCTCTCGAATGTCGCGATGTTTGGTGTGTTCGACCCCAGTGTTGGCCGTGCATTCCTGTGCGAACAGCTTCTAAGAGAGTAAAAATACTTTCTACAATTCAAACTGTAGTGTTGCGTCACTAGTTTCAGTTGATGGCCTCAACATTGTTTATATGGGGCTAGAGTCATCAGTGATGTACCTGGGTGCTCGCTTTCGGTTAGTATGCGTTATGTGAGGACGAGATCTCCATGAAGCCGTCGGTATTCTACGGAGAAAACATACAAAAGTCGAATGCGCATTTCGTAATCGAGACCGAATAGTCCACATGTTTTCATGCTAGCTCTATTTTAGTGTTGCTCCAAGAGTCGAAAATCGCATTTTAACCATGGGCGCTTGGCCTGAACCGCATAATGAACCTGGAGACAAGGATATGTGTTGATCAACAGTGGTGCTAACTGTCGCTCAAATATGTCGAGAGCTCGCTTCAAAAGGCTCAAGTTCAAATTCGCCACATTCGCTACTTTCGAGTATTGGAGCGAGTTGAAAAGACTTGCTTGCACGATAATACCTAAGTTTCGACCACTTGTCACCTGTTGCAAAACGTGCTGTTCCAGGAGATATGTATTGCTAAGCACCGTCAGTAGGTGGCCTTTTGCAGGACTCAGCTGGAGCTGGTTCCTTTCAGCCCATTCGTTAATTATGTCCAGATCGTTCTGGAGACATGTACGCTTGGATGCTGGGCGAATCGCTCTTCATATTTTAGCATCATTTCCAAATATATGCATCCGGGATAAAAAAAATTTATACGGGGTTATTTATGTAAACTAAAAAAGCAGCATGCCGGGCACGAATCATTGCGGTACACCACTGGATACGTACAGGCTTTCGGAGTGCGTGTTCGCTATTTTTACATTGAAGGTTCTGTCTTGCAGGTAACCTTCTAACCAAGAGGGCAGGGAACCACCGATGCATGTTGGCAGCAAGTTTTCGGAGGAGAACGAAGTGACTGACCCGGTCGAATGTCTTACAAAAATCTAAGTAAACCCGATCTATGGTGATCCGTTCATCAGCTGCTCGGGCCCATAAATCCCGGGCAAGCAGCAGGTTAGTGAGACAAGATTGTCTGCATCTGAAACTGTGTTGGACATTTGAAATTGATTGCATTTTCAAAATATGGCGTTAGTTGATCTGCATTTGCCGGTTGCATCACTTTTATAGAACAGGTTGGAGAGTAATAGGTCGTTAGTTGGCATCATACGATCTGTTACCTTTTTTGTACATCAGAGAGATGATTCCATTTTTTTACGCAGGTAGGAATGTATGGAAGTCAAACAAACCCTAGAAAACGCAGCAAGTTTTACTGGTATGTTGTGGGTTGGAGTTTTAATTACCTTTGAGCCGATCTAGTCTATTTCCGATGCACTGTCTTTCCGGAGAAATTTTAATTTGTTCACGACAGCTTCTGGAGTAATGATGACACTGGAGAAATCGACGCATTAGTTGGGAGTTGATAGAGAAAAGGTTCCATGTTACTTGTAGCCACGGAGCCAAACTGCAGGAGTTAATCGTTCGCGGTATCCACAGCAGTAGCCGTTAACTCAATGTCCGTCTTGAGTAGTGGTATTTCAGGTTTTACCTTTCTTTTGTCGTTCACCTACCTATATAACCGTTTCTTGTTACTCGCAAACTTGATTGCCATGGTCTCCTGACATTCGTTCTTGTTTGCCATAATACGTGACGTGCAGTAGTTTCTGATTATCATATGGGCTTAGTGTATGTAGATTCCTAAGCTCAAGTCTTCTGTTGATCCATTTACATGTTCTGCAACGGATCCAACTGTTGATTCAGTGCGGTATTCGTAGTGGTACAAATTTTGGGGCTTTTTGTATGATCCAGGTAACTTTACCTTTTAAACCATTCCATGCGTCGTTCGCCGAACTGTGAGGTTGTTGGCCCCAGTCAACAGTTTTCGCTAGGTTGTGAAGCTTGAAATAGCCAGTAATATTTTGTTGGGTTCCACGTTCTTTATCAGCCACACTGGCATAACACACATAACCAAATATTAGGACTGAATGGTCACTACTGCCTAGAGGAGGGTCGTGTGCGAGTGATTCAACCATCAATTCTTCATTTGTCAGGAACCGGTCTAGTAATCATGGCTTGTTGGAACTGCGGTGTCTGGCAGGTCGATACATATGTTTATACAAAATGGCCATATCCATGAATTCAAGGAGCTTTGATTTGAATGATGTCTCAATAGAGGACACGGAGACTACTGAATGCAAATTGAATTCGCGCGTCATAAGATAATTGGAGTAATATTTTGAAACTGTTTAGTGGAGCGCGTCTAACAGGTTGTCGTCAATGACTGCGCAGGAGTTTGGTGGCCTGTAGACAATTGCTAAGAGGCAAGAATACGTCGTCTTCTGTGATCCGCCAGCTCGATCTGCTAGCTGCAGTCGGCAAAATAACAAGACAATATTCGGTAATGGCCTCACATTTCAGATACTCTCAACAGTAGAGGGCAACATCGCCACTGCGAGAAGGAAGTTGTTGCGAATGAATGACTTCACCCTAAGTTTAGTCGCTGGATCTAATACGTCGTTCGAGAGCCAAGTTTCAATCACTGCTTTGATGTTCTGATCTGACGTTTCACCTCGATGGCGTACTTCGGGTAGCTTAAAGTAGAGCTCTGGGGGGTTTGTGTAGCTGCATTGGATTTGTTAACGAAGCAGGAGTTCAGTTCACTGTGAGTGATCGGCACAAATAGTGCCGGTCTGCTGACGTTTTATGAAACGTGTGTTGCTGCTGTTGACTGACCTCAGATAGAAACAACCGAGATTGGCTTATCTATAACTCGGGTTTGTACTGCTTGAAGTGATGGTCTTAAGCGCACATCTGGAGCCCCAAGCTTCCTGTTGTCATGACACACTTGGATTGCCCTTATTACCATCTCTGGTGTAGACAAGGTAACTTTCAAAATTCCTGACCCGCTGCCGTGGTAGTTTGGGGAATCAAGTAGACTGGTGAAGTCAAAAGCGTCGACATTTTGCATGGTATAGAATTCTGTGATCTACCTCCACTCTTCGATGTCGTGCTTTTTTTGGTGTGGAAGTGTCTGGCTTGTCTTCCGAGGTCGACGGGCCAAGGCAACAACAAGACTACATACGTGCAACGCCGTTAGTTGTAATATCTGTAGGATTCAACTGTTGTTTCCCAGCTATTGAAGGATACGATCGTGCAATTTTGCGTAACTGCAAGATTTACAGAATTACGTAAGAGTTGTGAGACCCTTCAACCGGCCTATTTTCACTGCTGTTTGTCACTAATGATTGTCTTTCGTTGAACTGTGTAACATTGTTGCTAAAGCGCTTTTGCCTTCTAATAGGTTTGGGATTCAGTCTACTTCATATACTAATCTGCAACTCCAATTCTGAGATTTTCCCTTCCACTATCTCGATCAGTTCCTTTTGCCTTGTCGACTGAACAGCCAACATTTCACAACATATCGTAGGACTAAACAATCTTAATTACGGGACTACCTGAACATCAGTCACAGAACCACAACCTATCTGCCGATAGGCTGTTACCGTAACGTTTAATGTCCACATTTGCTGTGTCGTATGAGTTGGCACAGAACGAACACGTGATTTTCGAGATGATCTTTGTTCCCCGCTTGATCTAGGGTTTGTTGCTCACTGGCTTCCTGGTCGATCAACCGATCCGACCCATGGATTAATGGTTCGTATGCACTTTTAGGTTGCGCTGTTCACGCCGTTTGGGCTGCCTCAGTTGTTTGCTTCATTCAACTGGGTCTGGTTCTGCGTGTTTGGTAGTGGTGCGTCACTAGACGCACAGGTAGCCAAAATTACACAGTCGTTGTGCAGTGAAATGTACATGAAATACGGTGGTAATGTCAGATGACAAAAATGCCTGTAGCTATGATATGCAGTGGTGCACAGTACTAAGTGATATCTTGTCTGGTAGCCTTAACGAAATTCTGTTGAATGGTATCTCAGAGGTACTGATGGAAGCCAACTAAGCAGTTACTCAAGTTGCCCTTAACGAATGGACTTCCGAAGACATCGCTTTTGGTGTACCTGCGTGTCGTTGGATTTAGTTCGAACATATAGATCCCGTTGGACGTACTTCCGAAGAGGTGGCACGAAAATGTGCTGCGATAAGCTCAATATAACACAGAGCACAGGATTGCACGATTAGCGCGAACACGATGACAGGGTCACGTGCACATTCCTGAAAGCGCCTTTGAAACCGATCAGCCAGGGAAACAATATCCGCGACACACTTTTGCACTTGTATATTGCAGTTACTTTCAAGACGTGTTTATTTCCTGTAATGCTGGAAAAGGCGTGGTATTAAGCTGCGTTTGAGACAGTTGTTTTTGAAAACGTCACAGTGTATTCTCAAATCTTTTGTTGTGTGAATACAACTGGCTTACAACTACGTTGTGACTCTGAAGGCTCGTGCACAACATGGTAAGTTGCCGTGTAATATCACCCAATATCTAAAACCAGTCAGCCACTCAGAATCAAATATTCCTGGCATCGATTGTTATTATCCATAAATTGTCCAATTTCTTTTCTAAGAGTGTCGAAGCGATGAAGTGCAGTCACTCGATTAAGCTATCTTACATCAGTATGCGAAAGTGCATCTTCGTAGTCACCCTGGATGTCGAGTAGAAACTGCTGAAACCGAAGTTTCAACAGGCCTTTGGAACGAGGATATTTGATAGCTTTTACTACTGACTTTGTAACATGATCACACTTATGGCACAAACAGCTTATTAGGGAATAATGCAGTGGAGTTTAATTGCTTTGCCCCGCATATTGCTGTTACAGACAAGTGTTGCTAATCTACTGTGCTCGCCAGTCATGGCTGGAGCACCGTCCGTAATAATTCCAAATTTTTTCCACCAGTTTAATGTCATTGGTGGCAGAAGAAACAACAGTCAATAAATCTGATAATCTTGTTTGGTCCTTAAGACTCAGCAGGTCGTGATTCCCCACACACATATCATCATTAACTACTAAAAATGAGAAGCTGAGCAGTGTCAGATTGTTAGGTCCGTTTGCCACTTTCGCAAAGTTTATTTGAACTGCACTATTACCTAGACGGCAAAGCCTAATAATACGCCACGTGTTATACGTCACGTGATATACACGTTACGTCAAAACCGCCTTTTGACGTCCATTATCACGCCGGTGTCGAAGCACGTGACAATTGGGAATGCACTTAAGCTCGCATTCACAAGATACTAGGTCACATCAGGGCGCAGCACACAACCTAACTGCAAGTCCCGAACACCGGACGTGTACGCTTCCGTTCATGTGCTGAAGCCTCGACTTGGCCATCGTCGTTATGGCAATGCAATCTGTATTGGACTCACAGCCGTCGTACAAGCACATGCGATAAGTCGTTTATGTATCATTATTGTGTATAATATTCTCATTTGTATGTCTAGCCCTCTACTTTTGTAACGTCGCGACAAGCGGCACTAATTGTTGGTGACCCTGAGTTGAGACACATTGTACTACCCTGACATTTAGCTGTATTTTCGCCTAGATCTATGGCTGTTCCAACACACCACTCTAATTTCACGCATTCCTCACTACCAAACATTTAGTTTCTGTGATCCTTCCACCTTTTTGGCACCAGATATGGTTTACTCAGGTGCATGCACAGTTTACCTTTTGCAATATCACAGACGAACAAACGATGTTATCATGTATTGATACCAGAGATGGCTGCTATCTACGGGATATTTTGTCCTCACCGAATGACGCTGACATTCGCAGTTTAAACATGCCGTCATCCAACGAACCGCCGTTTCTGAGCACAAGCCTCTTGAACAATTAATTAGCAGCGAATGAATTGACGGACGCACTCCTTGCCAATTCATAAGACATCTTCATAGTACATTAGGCGATCCTAAGTGGATGATGCATTATTTATGCTGAACCACTGTAGAACCACTGTCACAGTCCTTCCAAAGGTGCTTTGATGGACAACAAGCCCCCACTATGTGGAAGCGTGGCATAATCACCCCAATTTTTAAACGTGGTAGCCGTTCAGATCCTGAATAGTATCACCCAGTCACTCTCCTCCCTGTGCTGGCGAAGGTGATGGTAGCGGTCATCGCTGAGGCTCTAATGGACTACCTGGAAAAATGCGACATCTTAGCACCGGAGAAGCATGGTTTCTGTCAACACCGGTCATGCAGCACCAACCTACTGGTTGCACGAGATAGTTGGACAGAAGTGGCTGATGACGGGGTCGGAGATGACGTCATCTATCTGGACTTCTCCAAAGCTTTCGACCGCTTGGATCACCGCATCCTACTTTACCGGCTACAGAGCTACGGAAACGGAGACCCTGTACTTGGTTGGGTTGGCAACTTTCTTCACCAATGGATGCTTCAATTACGCATTAGGCGATCACTCTCTAACCCGATTGAGGTAGAATACGGTGTCTCACAAGGCTCAGTGTTGGGACCGCGCTCATTCCCAGGATTTAGCAACGACCCGGCACGAGTTATCTCTTCAAATTTCCTTCTTTTTACCTATGACGTCGAGACATGGCGAGCGGTTAGTAGCAAATCACGATATGTTCCAACATGACCTAGATTGCATTTGGGAATGGTCAAAGTGGAACCCGTTTCAGTTGAACATAGCTAAGTGCAAGGTGATCCATCCGTGTCACCAGCCGGTGAGCGTTAACGAGCTTGGAGACCACACCTTGGAGAATGCCTCCCAGGAGCGTGACCTGGATGTAGTGGTACAAGAAGATCTCGAGTGTTCAAAATAAGCAGAGAAGGCGACGAGAACTGACAATGAACACTTCGGTCTGCTTCGCAGAGCCTTCGGTCGGTTTGAACCCTCAATCTTTCCCCAAATGCTTAACGCCTACATGCGACCGCACGTGAAATATGATATTCCTGTGTGACAGCCGTGGCAGAATCAGGATCTCGTTGCTCTCGAGACTCCTCAACGAAGGGCAACTAAGAACGTCAGGGGCCTCTTACATCTGCCCTATCAGTTTAAACTGAAATCTTTTAAGAATGTACAGCAGTCGAGATCGGCTTTGGTTGGGGGATCTCATAATGGTTTGCCAGATTCTGAACAACCCAAACCACATTTGCCGTCCGCTGCTGGAATTCAACCTCAAAACTAACCTAAGAAGTCATTCGCTGAAACTGAAAACACAATATAGACGGCTTGAATGCGGTAGAAATTTCTTCTCCTTCTGCATGTGCCAGCCTTGGAACGCCTTCCCTAATTCTGTCGTCTCTACACCCAATCTGGCATTATTTAAAAATCGGTTGACGATGCTTTGTCTTATTTGCATTTCATTTTAGGAATTGTTAGCCAGGAGCTACAAAAAGCAATCAAACAATATCTTACCAAACTCCCAAACAATGGATTTATGGATTTATACTTTTAATATGCGGGCAGCCCCGCTATTCTACACAAGTCTATGGTGAGTTCACCAAAAATCTTTCACTTTATCACGCAATTTACTTTTTGCAATAATCTCCATCCCACGGGACTCGTTAAGCTTTACTCTTTCACCCGTAATACACCATTGTTCCAGTGTTCCATTGTATTTCTTCAGCGTTTACCTACTCAGGTACAGGCTATTTTAGCCAGCAACGCTGACCGTGTTCTCCTGACGCAGCTCGCTAGCATCGCGGACAATAGTTTAGAAATCCAGACGAGCACAACTGGCATTCAAGCCGTTGGAACACAGTCTACCAAACTTGATTAAAAACCGTCTGGCCGAGTTGGCTAAACAATTAGCTGAACTTCGGTTAAATCGACCAACACAACGCCGTTCTCCTAGTGCTTGTTCATCTTCCAGATCAAGAAACCCTTATTCATCGCGTACTTCAACCACTTGTTGGTACCATAATGGTTTCGACATTCAGCTCGTAAATGCACTCCACCCTGTTTCTTCCGCCAAACGCAACCGCCTGATTTCCCGCTGTCTGGAAATCAAAGGTCAGACGATAGAGGCGAGCACCGTCCTTGGCCAACAGTAATCCAACTGTTGCCGACTCATTGTCTTAGATCAGACCACCGGCTTCCGTTTTATTCTCGATACTGGTGGTGACACCAGCCTAATACCTCCAATCGGCTCTTTTGTTAACCGGACTCCATCCTCGATGTGTTTAACTGCAACTAAGGGGACCAGTATTAAAATCTACGGGCAACAAACCTTACTACTCAGTCTTGATCGACGTGCTCAAGCCAAGACGTGACCATCGTCGTTGTCGCCATGTACTATGTATTGGACTCACAGCCACCATAAAAACACACACGATAATCCTCATATTTATGTATCATTATTGTTTGTACATTATTATTAAGTATAGTAGTGCCTAGTTTTCTGATTTTGTAACTAGCTACGATTGAAGCGACATTAATACAGCTGCATCAGTGCTTTCATCAGAGGTTATCGAAAAAGTTAACTTTGTTCTTTTTGCTAATTATTCTCTCTTGATATCAGAGGAGATGTCTTCAATTCGGCGAACCACAGTGTTGCGTGCAAGGAAAACATTGGCAAAATCATGCTTTTTGCAAAACAGATCTTTTCCATTATTTTTATTTGACTAATTCATCTTCAATAAATGGTCTGCAGTGTTTCGCTATTAGTTTTGCCACCTCATAACTTGCTTTTGTCTCAGTTTCATTCGACTGACCGATTCTTGCAAACAAGCATTGTCTTCAATTGCTTCACTTGCTCAACTCGCTCATTTTTAGCCCGCTTGTTATAGTTAGCATGCTTCGTTTGTTAAGGCCTCTTGATATTGTATTCCTTGAAAATGGCCTCTCTCCAAACAAATCTAGCACACACACTTGTTCATCGTTCAGTGAAATAAATAATCCAGTTGCCAATTTCCTGGAAGCGGCTCCCTTCGTTATCACCATTCCTTATTTCTTCGCAATCGACATTCTGGAACAGGGATGACAATCATATGAATAAAAAGTCAATGAACACCACTTTTAATTTTTTCAGTTTAGTTAAAAACTCCTTATCATGGAAGTTGTCAAGTAGCGTAAAAATTTGCTCTTTACTTTGGAATTAAATAATAAGAAACTTGAAAATGTTTTGACTAATGAAATGCCTTAAAGTAAATTATAGCAAAACAAAATTTCGTAACTGAGATAATCTATAAAACATATCCCCTACTCACAACGAGCCAGATTTAGCTAGTTGTATACACAAATTGTTAACGAACCCACGGTTTTAATCTTTGTTAGTTTAGACCCGCTCAGTAGAAGAAATAGATTGGCTTTTTTAATCCGTCAAAAATAAAATTATCATATCCTTTATTCATGCCAGCATCTCACGCTATTCAATTTCGTACTCATAACCTTAATATTTTGGAGTCTATATAATGCCAACTGCGCGGGAAAATTTAAGCGAATTTGTTATTTCATAAGGAGGTCGCAGGCCAGTTGGATCGTTATCGCAGGTCGAATTTGGTCTGCGGGCCTGACTTTGGACTCCTTCTTGTATCAGATAAACTCACCGTTAGCGATCACAGATGGTACGATTCGCTTTCTGCGCAAAATTGGTTATCAACCACCACTTTAGTACACAATAAGCACCCATTAAGATAATCTGGAAGCAATTACAACAATTGATCCGATCCTCCGATTGGGATGCATTCTTCCTCTCTAATGGCTGGCTTGCTGTACAACATCTTCGTGGTGTTAGCTGGGTAGTTCGGGATTACCCTGTTCCAGCCATGGTGCGGCCGCAGGGTTCCAGGACGTGGTGGACTTTCGCCTGACAAGCGTTTTCCCTAGCAAAAGCCAAATAAGTGCGTCTGACAACACTGTGACGGCGCGAATATGACTATCTACTAAATAAGTCACCGCCCCTTGCTCCAATCCGGTGGAGCACTGTACTCCAACACCCTATTGTTAACATTGTGGGGAGGATTGCGCTCCTGTTTGATAACCAACCAAAAGAAGGGCGTACGAACGGAGCAATCACTCACGGGCTCCAAACGGGCATGATTCGCTGAATTCGCCCCGCTGCCTTGCTGGTGGGCTATTGAGCTGAAAGCTCGGGTGGGGTCCCCAACTCAACTCCCTAATTCGGCTCAGATAACCGGGTAGTACTACGTACGCCTTCCAACAAAAGCATGGACTGTTCTACAACGTGCTCATCTGCTGCCGTTTCTGATTCTTATATTCAAGCAACTTAATCACACGCCAATTTTTACTAACAATCTTTGCTATTCGTTCCCACATTCCCGTGTTCCAAAATCTGTCTACGATTCCAGTTGCGTGGCGAACCATTGGTTCAGCCTATATCTCTCCTTCGACCCCGATCCTCTTTCCGTCTGGCGTGCTTCAATGTACGGACACTCATGCAGATTAGACAGAAAGCCGGTCTAGCGCGCACCCTAAGGTTCCTTCATATTGACGTCCGCTGCCCTTCAAAACCCGACTGCAAGACCCCAGCACTGTGCTTAGGCTGACTTTCCCCAATAACCACGAAGCCAGATATCTGGAGATCCAGAAGCATCCTCAGTGGGTTTGGCTGGTGTAGGCGTAGCACTATGCGGTAAGGCCAAGACGACACTACTGGACTGGTTACCGATTAAAAGCCGACTGCCTGTAGTTCGTTTTCTTTGTTTATGTAGAATCAACAAGCGTTGCGAGGGGAGAAGCAACTTGTTTGTGATCTTGACGTACGATCCAATCCATTACTGCTTTTACTCCCCAACGCAAGGGGCGTACTCGTGTCCAGAAAGACTCGATCGGGCCTTCAGTCCAAAGGGAACAGAGAAGACTTATTTCTCGATACAGAAAGGAGGGAAATTTCGCCTCACTCTTTCAGTTGCACATCACTGACGGCATCGAGCACGTGCATCTGACGGCGGTTACACGAAGAACAAATGGCTCTATGAACGAGTGTAACACGAAAGAATTTGTTACAATTTTGCGTCGCAGCACCAAGTACCACTCCTCCTCGCACGATGGACTGGTTAATGCAACCGGACAGTCTACGCATGCATTGATGATCAAAAAACCAGCTTTTTGTGTAAACTTGCATTTTCTATCAGCAATATCTAACCTGTAATGAATTCCATCAAACAGTCTTCGAACCTGGATTCCGATGCTGTCCCACCAGCCATTACAAAACTGTGAGGGCCGGATATACCTTTGTTATTTCTAAACGTGTTTACCCTTTCGTCAGTCATGCTACTTTCCAGACCAATGAAAGACATCGCTCAGCATCCCGCGTCTCAAAGAGCAGTAAAAAAGATTTGACAAATACCGGTCAATGCATCACAATACTGTATTAGACAGATTATTAGAGAAGCTGGTTACGAATGGTGGGACGAAATTCATCAATTTGCTGGAGCTAATCGACAGATCTCAGCATGGACACACGATCGTGCATAACCTGCCAATTGCATTATCTAAATCTTGTTTCGGATTCTATTGACACGGGATACACAATGATACCTCTGTTCCTGGACCTAGAAAAGGCATTCGCTCGAGTGTCCAACAAACCGCTTTTGAAAAAGGGTGCTTCCAATAGAATCCGGGACCCACTTCAAGGCTGGCTATCGTCACACCAGAGCAGGCATTCTCAGATACCTACCATAGACGACCACCACTCTTCACTACGTCCAACCACTAGTGGTGTTATCAAAGAGAGTGTAGCTAGTTCTTCAATTTTCTTGCTTTACGTCAATTACTTCAGTGCGGTTATCAGACATGGCGTGCCATGCTTATTTACAGATGACATAAAGATAGTCTACAAATTCCGATGAGCTGAGCTTCAGGATACACTACTACTCAAACAGGAAAACACTTACTACTTTGAGAAATTATGTGACACTTGGATGACAACGACGGGAAAGCCAGCATAATGCATCTCGGTTGTTCGATACTCGAGGGTTCAAGTACATCCATCGACGAACACTTTTGTGTACCATTGTCTACCCGCAACCTCGGAATCAGGCAATATAGCGCTTCCAACCTTACCGAAAAATTTGATTACCAGCTGGCCAGGGCCAGAGAATCAGTGGCTATTGTAACGTATAAAATCTCCTCAATTTCTGTCGGAATAGAACTTTTCAAAAGCCTTACTCGCCCCATTTTCGAATAGTTCACTATCACTTGCGGCAGTTGATGAAGTCTGACAGAGTATCACCGAAAATTAGAAAAATTGCATCTCTCAAATATCTGTTAGGCAAATCTTCCCTTAATAAGCATCGGGTACGCTGCCAACAATTTCAGCTCGATATGTTTTGGTTACGAAGGTTGACGCATAACCTGTTGCTTCTGTATCGGTCGATGGCCGATCATAAGGTCATCGGTTCGAATCCGCGTATGGGCAGGCGCACTCACAATACACTCAACCCACTCAGACTGGTGATGCCCGTGCGGCAGCGCCGTTACGGCGTACAGCTGAAGACCTTTTAGCTTCTTATGATTCATCAGCACGCCCACTTCTATTTGCCGTCCCTAGAAATACAGCATAGTTCGACAAGGGAGCTACACAGTAATAGTTTACCCTGTGTGCACCCAGGTGCACGGCTGATCTGTGGTCAAAATATTTCATTATCTGATATACTATCCTGCGAAATAGCCTTCCACTCCCAATCAGATCGCGTGAAAAGGAAACGGCATTTCCCGTTAAGCTCGCTAATTACCTAGATTTGAACACGATTATGACCCTGTTCTCCTGTGAGACATCACTTTATGACTTGCTCCGAGGAGGGCCAGATAACATCTGATGGGTGCGACTGAAGAATTTCACGCACTGAGGTACACCTTTATTTCTATCACTATCCTCCAATCCAACTAGTGCACATTACATTGAAACACACCTGTGGGTACATACAAACCCTTGAAACAGCAAGGACAATGAAAATCACCTAAGTGTTTATAACTCATGCATGGACTTGACACTTAATGCAAAATATGGATTGTGTCAAAAATGGTCGCATTTTTCACTCCATGAAAAATATGCCTATTACTATTATTATTATTTCCTCTGGTTTAATTCTGCACAAACCTGAGGCTCAGTTTACTGCACATAACACACACCCGCTGTTTGAACTGTACGGATCACTTTGTTCTGCATTGTTCACTGGCGGCTTGAATGCCGATTTTAAATTGCACACTATGCTGAGCGGTCTGGTTGCGTGTATTTCATCATCATACCAGGTAACATCATGCGTGCAGATTCTGAACCCTGTTTTCCTGTGCTTTATGGAGCAGTTCCACACCCATGGTTTCAGTGGTATAATTCTGTTTCTAGTGTACTGAACATGAGACAACCGGCTTGCTTGTACACGGAGCACGTGGCTGAGTCAGCTGTTACGATCACGTTCTAGAGGTCCTCCGCTGCGAAACCAGATGGCTACTGAAAACAACCGGATGACGAACTTCAAACTTTACTAATCGGTTCTCCCTCCAGACAGAAAGAACATTGCGTAGGTATCCGTGGCCGAGTTTAACTGTCCGTTTCCTCCTCACAAATTATGGCGTCCATAGCTCTTTATGAAAACATAAGGCACTTTAATTTGCCAGAAGTTCAACTGGTCTCATTTTCCTACTCATTTCTCAAATCCCATCTGGCAAGCACAATAAGTACGGTAATCGGTCAAGCTACATTTTCTTCCCCAGAGACTGTCATCTATTCTTCACGCTTCACATCACTGTGGGATCATCTGCTTATGTATGCATGAGTGCAGTCACAGAAATAGCGAGACCGCGATCTATCGGGGTTTGTATCTTTAGTAAGAAGAAACGTTACCAGCTGCTGTGGAAAAAGCAATCTTGTTAGCACAGGGATAGATGAATCTTCTTTTTATCTTATTTACATAAAGCATGCATAACTGATTTCCACTCGACTTCAGCTCTTAAATTATTCTTGATTTTAACTAAACGCCTACTTTTACCGGCCACTAATTGCATTACTCTTCCAAAAGAAAGTCACTCTAATATCTTTTGTGATAAGCCTAAAAGAGTTACACTCAAATGTGCAACGGGGTTTTCCAATCTCGAAATGGGCTTGGAATTGATCGATAGCTCATTTTATTGGAACCGTGCGACAACGACCTCCGACTATGTAACGCGCTTGGAATTGGTGTAAAGCTCCTGTTACCGAATGAACAGCGGTATCGACTCAAAGACAAATTCCGACAACTGAACGCTGCCATAATAGACTGGTTGGTTTGTAGATTGTTTAAATAACCATTTTCCTGTGCATCGTTTATAGCATTCGAAACGGTGTGCCCTAATTTAACGCGTCTTCTTATGGGTATCATATTACCCAGGCTCATCATTTAATAGCTACATGCACATCATCTTAACACCCTACAAAGTACTCACTATAAATGCTTGATAGCACTGTGAGAATGTAAGTTCTCAACGTAAGTTGAAGAAGAATCCAGAAACGGCTACGAAAAACACCGAAGTCATTGACACTAATCTCTCATTTATTGCAGTTAAAGCTAGGCGTCAAACTGAAGCAGCAGTTATTAGTAAGCCACCCTGAAATTACAGAGCAGCAAACTTCCATTGCAGTTATGTTGGCTTCTCCAACTTTGTTCTCAGTACCATTGGGAAGTTGCTAAACATTCGGAACGGACTGGATAAGCTAAAGCCAAGCTGTCAAACATTGATGGTCCCCGTCTGGTTCATTGTCAAATTAATCTTCTACAAATATTAACCAGTCCAGTGGTAGCTCACCTAATTCCTGTAGTGGCGTCTGTTTTTACGATAGCCATAGAAGTCGTCAGAAAGATGCAGTGCTTAAAAAATGCAAATTTTTTATACTCTTGACAGAGTTGCTATCATTTCTGCAAGAGATATTTTGCTTAGAGCCAACGATGTGACTAATGTACCATGCATTACACGGAGCTAATAAAGGTCCAACGCCACTCTTCCTTCATCCTGTTTCAATTTGCGGATGTTCTGGCTGTCAATGATTTAATCGGACAATGTGACCATATTTCTACTGAAACAACATTTAAGTCCCTGAAAATTGCTGCAGGCGGAACGCAGACGGAATGGATCTAGACGAAGACAGGAAGTTTCGCATCTCCACCGTGAACACCACTGAATAGCTCTCAAGCCTGTGCATCAGCTACTGTCACCACGTCCTCTGAAACCAATTACTGGCTTGACTATAATTTTAAAACTGAACTTGCCACTGACAGGCTACTTACCCAGCTTCATCTAGTACAGTAAGTATTTCTGCTTATCTACCAACAGTGACACCTATAGCTGATGAACTAAACCTTTTCGCTAGAAGGATGAAACACATCAGTAAGCCGAGATTTGCCACTGTCTATGGGAAAAAATACAGCAAAGCACATTTTCCCGGTGGCGACGTCGGTTTACATAAATCCAAGTATTCGTCGAATGACCAAGAGTCTAGTTATAGTGATCGCCAGTCATAACCCGCATAAATGGATTGGGCAAGACAACCTTCGGTCGAAGGTATCTTCAAACATCTACTGACGTCGGATCGAGCGCAGAGTCGGTAATGCATGCTTAAGGTAAGCCAGGCAAATGTGTCCGTTATACAATCTGCATCACTTGTGAATCGAGCACCATATAAAGAACACGGTCAAGACCTACCACCAAAATGGGTTGCACTAGAATTCTTGGGCACAATACTATTCAGTGTTCTAGACTTTAACATCCCAGATTACATAATTTTTTCATAGGTGACCAATGCTATTTCACCGCAGTCACGCTTGATCACATGCAATAGATTGTCCAATAGGATCCATGCTTTTCCAGCAACATTTAGGCTGAGTTCGACTGATCAAGCCAACTTAACTATTATGATCAGCAAGTTAGCTGTTATCTGCACATTGCCACGCATAATAAATATATGTTTAGTAGACAACTGTCTTGACCACAAGGATATACCTGCGTGAACGGTGATCCACATAACTACAGCCAGAGTGGAACTCTTCAAAATCCTCACTCGCCTCATTTTGGACTATTGCAGTATCATTTGGAGCAGCATGAGGAAATCTGACCGAGAAACTCCGGAAAGTATAGAAAAGTCACCTAGCAAATTGTTGCTAGGCAAAACATACACTAAGAAATATCGGGAGTGTTGTCAACAATTCCAGTTCGATTCGCTTTGGCTCCGAAGGTGAAGGCATAACCTAATGCTTCTCGACAACATGACGCATAAAAACGCTCAATGCTATTTGCCATCCTTAGAAATACAGCATACTTCGACAAGGGAGCTACGCAACAAGGAGTTTACTCTGATTGTACCCAGGTGTAGGTAAATCTGCGGTCCAACATTTTCCTTATCAGATATGCTATCCTGCAGAACAAGCTCCCAGATCGTGGGAGAGCGCAACGGACTTTCGCGTTAAACCCCCCCTCCAATTACCCGGACTTGAACATGATTATGACGCTGTCCTCATGGTAGAGATTATTTGACGATTTGTACTAAGGAGAGCCAAACAACATTTGTTGAGTGAAACAAAGTATTTCGCGCATCGTGATACACCCCTAGTGCTGTTACAGTCCACTAACCCAACTAGGGTGTATTTCGTTGAAACGTACCTGTGAGTACATACAAACCATTTAAAAAGCAAGGGCAATGAAAATCATACAATCTTTTACCATTCATGCATGAACATGTCCTATACAGTGCATTTGATAAGAGTCTTTCGTTTTTGCTCAGTCGCCCCGCGCTGGTCAGGGGTAGATTGGAACGCACTAATTTGCCGACCCACCAATGGCATGTAAGTCTACTGTATTTACTCACCCACACATGTCTGGGGGTGTGAATACGACGTGAGGACGCATTGCGGTGCATGTGTCCTTGAAATATGTTAATGACCCTCGTCGATTCCGACAAAGGCCAGCTCAGATTGGGTCGATGCCGACGTTTTTGGCTGGTGGTTTGCAACATCTCGACAGCAGTGCATAATGCACTGGCTACCGTGTTCAAATGTTGATGGCGCTTCGACAGTTGCTTAATGTTATCCCAGCAAATGATAAAAGGGTTAGTGACAACGCTGTTGTAGACTGAATGTTACCTTCACATAAACCACCTTAGCAAAATAAGAATTCGTAACAATTAGGTGGTGAAAGTATGAGATGCTACTTCTGCATAAATGAGTCGGGAACAATGTCTACCAGCTACTGGAGGCTCATCGGATCTATTTGCAAGTGCGCGGCCGCCTAAGGAGTTAATTCCAGCAGAATACAGAAATAAAAAGAAAGCTGAGTGCAGTGCCTTTTGAACAGATTTTATCAAATCTCATTTTATTCCATCAGCTTGGAGAATTAAATCAAAATCAGTTTCGCAATGAGCACGAGAAGGAATTTTACAGTATTGGTATGGTAAAAGAATCCTAAAGTAGATAAAGAAGCGTTTAGGTCAAATCTAATCACCCATTTTAGAAAGAAAGGTGATGGAAGAATCCAGCGCGTACGATGCATTTATTTGATTAAGCCAGTCTGTTTACGGCTGAATATTCAAGCGTTGTTGGTGTATTAAGCATTTTATTGACTTGACTTCAGTTCCCCGCCTTGGCAGACTTGAATGTTTAAATATTCCTTATCGCCCAGATACGTATCCGGCCAATTTGGAAAACCTTAATATGTCATGGTACTAGAATTTTTGGTATTTTAAGTATCCATGGAAACTGTGTAAATAGATCACTGAGGATTCACGTTCAACCGTTTGTTCCACGGTCATGACACATTCAGTAGTTGCGAATGACTTAACAAGCGTAAAAGTATTGCCCATTAGTTAATTTCCGGTGGCCGGTGGGACTCTCTGGGACTCTTTTAACTTCCGATATAATTCCACGGGATGTACAGCTGAGCGGCTAATCGTACTCCCACAACGACCGAACAACAACAGATCATGGTGACGTGCTGGTATAGATTTGTTTTCCTATTTCGTTAGACTGCTGCTACCAAAAGAAATGCGGATGTTCTACGTGTGCCCTAAAGCTCGATCCACATGAGTGTTGGCGAAATGTGGGTGGGTGAGATTTACTGTGTTATGTGAAGCTGCCGTTTGCACTAGTTGCAAAATACCCAAGACAAAATGAACCGTAATCGCTTTCAGCTCATACGTCCTTTTGACACGTCAAAGAAATAGAACAAGGGTTCAAATTCCCTACAGGCCTAGTGATCTGGAAGCAGAGAGTGCGGAGATGATATCTGAGATTGGGGCAGCACTACACGTATGCTGGTGGACTCGCACCAAACCGCAATCAGATCCCTCATGTATGAATTTGAAGTTGACGAGCTGCTAACAACTTGTCGTGGAGTGTGAGGCATGAATCCAGTAATACCAAGTGAACATCCAGTGGCCCTAGCTTGGCGAAAGCTGCTGCTGTCACACTCGCTTCCATAGCAGTCATCCTAGGAATACTGTAAACTGGCTTCCATGAACTTACCTGAGCTACAAATCAAGTGGACTGGTCACTACAGCAAGATTCATCTATCGAAGCAATATAGGCAATCCTAAAGGAGTATGGAAAACGATTGTGCGCAAGATCCGTAACCCTCAATTATCAGATGGTTGCACTAATGAAACTAAAATGGTTCGACAAGTATATTTTATTTCATTAGACATTGACGTGTACTAAGGAATAAATACAGTCCGATGGGTTCTGCCGCCGATTACGTGGTGTCATAATCATGGCTGATTTCACGCAACAGCACCAGTGTTCAAAAATCCCAGCCACAACGAAGACGACCCACAAGAGGATCATTCATTAAGTGACGCTGCACTTGAGGAGTACAGATGACGGAGCAATGTTAAAGGGTTCAGCCGGGCAGTCCCTGACTTCCAGGAGGGACCATGCGTCCGCACTTGTGGTGCATTTCAATTCCTTATTCACAAATATTTAGGAGGCGGTACAGAGTTTGATTTGTGTAGGCCCTGTCCCTTTTGACAGAAGAATTTCGGCATAGTAGATGCTCGCAAGATATTCATTGGTAATTGGCGGTGCTTCACATGCTATACCTAACGATTCGCATTTACTTGTCTGCTTCAAATCTGTGCGAATCATGTTCCACATTGAGATTGCGGGTCGCATTGTGGGTTTGGTAGCATCCACCATTCAAATATGCTTCACTACTTGTCGGTTTGACGCATGTCCTCGCAAACCATTGCTGGTCAGGTTTTAGACTAAGATGAGAACATTGCAGAATGCTGAACTGGAAAAACCAGGTTAACTTGACAACAAAAGTAATTCGATGGCTTATCAGTTCGTCTTCATTTCGGAAGGAAGAAGTGATCGTTGGAGACAATGAGATGAACGCTTATCGAACCATTAGCAATTTGTAGGTCTGTCGAAAAATGCAAGACTTGATAAGGCGCAACCTTAACAGTTTATTTGTAACCAGTCATACGGATTAAAATATTCACCATACTTAATTGATTGTCACTTTCTATCTTTGTCTGCTATTCTATGTTGCTCTCATAAGTTGATCTCGCAGTCCACTGTTACGTTAATTCTGATGCAATTGATGTATTGCTTAGTTTTGAATAATTTTATATCCATGGAACCCGCAGTTGAAACACTTTAACAGGTAGACAGTATACTTGTCCAAGTGTAATTGCTTTCCAGGAAATTTCTGTTCAGTCTTTTAGATCTACTGGTGTTGACCCTTGCAAAACCCTTGCCTGTACACAAATTCGTAATCCGAACAAATGCATAACTCCCTGATAGCAATTGCAGGAACCAAGTGGGGTGCACGCTGCCTAATTTGTATAACAGTGACCGTGACGGTGTAACATGAAAGGCTGACAGTATCGCTCAATCTCTCAGGAAAACGTATTTGTATATCAAACGAAATGATTGTTACATGCTGCCGTGTATGCCAATTAAGGAACTACTCGCTGCACGTGTTTGTGGATAAGGAATGTTGATGAAATCGCATTGTATGCGTCATTTCACAGTGTACGATCACTTCTTCCTTCCGAAATGAAGACGAACTGATAAGCCATCGAATTACTTTTGTTGTCAAGTTAACCTGGTTTTTCCAGTTCAGCATTCTGCAATGTTCTCATCTTAGTCTAAAACCTGACCAGCAATGGTTTGCGAGGACATGCGTCAAACCGACAAGTAGTGAAGCATATTTGAATGGTGGATGCTACCAAACCCACAATGCGACCCGCAATCTCAATGTGGAACATGATTCGCACAGATTTGAAGCAGACAAGTAAATGCGAATCGTTAGGTATAGCATGTGAAGCACCGCCAATTACCAATGAATATCTTGCGAGCATCTACTATGCCGAAATTCTTCTGTCAAAAGGGACAGGGCCTACACAAATCAAACTCTGTACCGCCTCCTAAATATTTGTGAATAAGGAATTGAAATGCACCACAAGTGCGGACGCATGGTCCCTCCTGGAAGTCAGGGACTGCCCGGCTGAACCCTTTAACATTGCTCCGTCATCTGTACTCCTCAAGTGCAGCGTCACTTAATGAATGATCCTCTTGTGGGTCGTCTTCGTTGTGGCTGGGATTTTTGAACACTGGTGCTGTTGCGTGAAATCAGCCATGATTATGACACCACGTAATCGGCGGCAGAACCCATCGGACTGTATTTATTCCTTAGTACACGTCAATGTCTAATGAAATAAAATATACTTGTCGAACCATTTTAGTTTCATTAGTGCAACCATCTGATAATTGAGGGTTACGGATCTTGCGCACAATCGTTTTCCATACTCCAACACTCATGTGGATCGAGCTTTAGGGCACACGTAGAACATCCGCATTTCTTTTGGTAGCAGCAGTCTAACGAAATAGGAAAACAAATCTATACCAGCACGTCACCATGATCTGTTGTTGTTCGGTCGTTGTGGGAGTACGATTAGCCGCTCAGCTGTACATCCCGTGGAATTATATCGGAAGTTAAAAGAGTCCCAGAGAGTCCCACCGGCCACCGGAAATTAACTAATGGGCAATACTTTTACGCTTGTTAAGTCATTCGCAACTACTGAATGTGTCATGACCGTGGAACAAACGGTTGAACGTGAATCCTCAGTGATCTATTTACACAGTTTCCATGGATACTTAAAATACCAAAAATTCTAGTACCATA
>OX104060.1:34113232-34168218 GCA_944474145.2 Dicrocoelium dendriticum | reverse complement strand
GTAATCAAATTTAATGGCGTTCAAATAGTGAACGGCTAGTTGCCTTGTTAATTATACGGGTTGGGTGAATGGACTGCCACGCCCATCCATTAGGTGCATTGGGAATAAGTCATGAGTGAACTTAAATCAATTCAGTCACAGGACCGCATCTTAACCATCTGTAAACTCCACCTGATGTGTGCAAACGGATACAAACCGGTCTCAAGGTGCGACGTTGCGAGTGAGACGCAACTAACAAATCACCGATTCAGATATTTACGCGTTAGAATTTTCGCTTAATTTACCCATAATATTGTGATTATTTTCTATTTAATTACTGCTAAGATGAATAAAAATTGCGACTCCCCAGAATTTCAACATGCATACCAAATTTAACCGTTGTCTATCCTAAACAAAATGATTTTGAGCCACCTTGGAGAATTCCACGGCATTCTGGCGGAATTCATATGTTCAAGCAACTAGGTATGGTTCATTCGGAGGTAATAACTTTTCAATATTTGATGATTTGTTGGACGGTACAGAGGTCATTCGCCAAACCTTTTTCAAATCAGTTGCATGTCGTACGTGTTTGCACGTGAGAACGTAGAATTGGTGGTCAGCGCACCCAGCAACTCCTAATCCTCACTATCTAAGCAAAGTTGTAAACGGATATAAATTACTTAAGTCCAGACAAGCGCGTGTTATGCAGTCTTGTAGTGTCGAATGTAATATTGAATGAAGCATAAACGGATGTTATAAAAGCGAGTTTTATTGTATATGTGTGGATATTTATGCTACCGATATTGGCATGAATTGGCTGTATTCATGAGGGTCAGAAAGCGATTTACTAAATTCGTTATAATAAGCACATAACAGTGCGTAAATGACTATTACTCTCATGTTTCCGTACGGGATAACACAACGCTGTTAGTACTTTACTGTAGGTCATTCGCTGTTCTGCCACGATTTCGGTATTCAACCGTGAATCATAGCTAGATCGTGGATCATAATCGTAACTTATTTGCGATCAATTCGCAAGCACCCGAAAAACACTTCTATCAGAGAGGCTCGCAACTTACGCCCTTTTTGTATGGTTAATTCATTGAAAGCAGCCGCTGATTATCATAGTATAGCTGAATGATGTAGCAATGGCGTATAATCTTTATTGATGAGACAACAGGCAATTCACTCACTGACGTAGGCACACATATAAGGATCATGTATCCTTCCCACAACGCGCCACATTCTCCTGTATCCGCTGCCGACACATCAATGCGACTACGCAGATTGCGCTACTGCACAACCCCTCGTGTTTCACCCGATATCTTCGCTTCTATACGTCCCATTTTGATCAGTTGGTATTCCTTCAATAGCTATTAATTTGTTCAACCGGGTGTCGTCTCTCTGCTTTAAATTATTCCTTAAGGTGTGGGCAAAAGCGTATATCTCCGGAAAATTGGTGTCCCCACCACTACGTTAACCACTCTTCTCGGCATGGGTGCGATATAGGTGGTAGCTCGTGCACCATTCTAGGCTCGCGTCGCTTTGCTTTGGCTACTTCCGTCCACCGGCACCATCGTTATTCCCCCTTTCATTTTGCTTTTGTGGAGTTTATCTTTTGCGCCAATACAATGGTAGCAGGACACGTCTACAGCTACATCAGTTCGACCCTAAAATATCCATATTATAAACGCAGCATGCATGTGACAGAAAGCGCCACTTTCTTAAGGTAACATTCTATTCTGGTTCACGCACCCTCACAATATAGTACTTCAATGCTTGCACATATTTTGTTACACTTCAGAAACTTAAACCTCTACAAACCTGCAGCAACAAATACCATATCAGCAATTTGGGGTTTGGTTTACCTAAACTGCATTGCTAAGTCAGAAAAGAGTCAAATCTGCTTATTCAATTGCAAGAAGCCAAGCAAGGCACACACAAAATGTAGTACCTGATTTAATTAGTCTAGTCTGACCGACAGCGGGTATGCCCTCATCTACAATGTACTAACAGTACTATTTAAAAACGCAATATTACTCACCTAACTCTGATTAGGAAAAAGTAATGTCAATTCCGCGCGTAGAATGTCCAGTTACTCCAGTATGATCATCCATAGCTTGAGCCTCTGTGTTGATAAAGGCTAAAAGTGAAGTGCTAAGTGGCTAATTTTGATAAACCGCAAACCACTAGCCGAAGATGCTATCGATATCTTGCATAATTTATTCTATGTTTCCTAGTGAGCAAATCATAAGAAGGGACAACAATTTGCTCGCACCTGAAAAGCAATTTGGCCGTAAGTTCCAAAGTGTGCAATCACCAAACAATCTGCCGACGCAGCTCGTGCCGCCATCAGACCTTAACTACATATCTTTCACAACCGCAGATGTATTGAAGTGGCTGATGTACTTGCGCGAATATAGCTCCCCAGGTGCATACGGCATTCGCACAAAGGCGTTGAAAGTTGCGGCCAAGAGCTTAGCTGAATCGTTAGCAACACTCTTTCAGCGATGTATTAACGAGATATACGTCCTCACTATGTGGAAGCGCGAGATCATCACTCCAATCTGCATAAGTGGTATCCGTAGTGAACCAGCGAATTTTCTCCCGATAACACTACTTCCGGTAATCTGCAAGATCATGGAGTCCATTATATCTGAACCCCTCATGACGTACGTGGAGAATAATGAAATCCTCGTTCCAGAGCACCACGGATTTCAAAAAATCTGTTCTGCACCAAAAATATGTTGCTAGCTCGTGCAATCTGGATGGAATTTGTGGACCCTGATGTAAGAGGGGATGCAGCATACCGGGATTCTCAAAGGTATTCGAGCGCCTGGACCATCACATTCTGCTACAAAAAACCAGAATTATGGTATCGGCGATCCCGTTCTAGGAAGGAAAGGCGATTTTCTCATGCACTGTCACCTGAATGTGAGGGTTCGCAGCACCCTGTCGGAACCAATAAATTTTAGCGCGGCGTACCTCAGGACTCGGTACTCGGGCCACGCCTGTTCCTGTTTTTCATGAATGATGTTGCTTGCTGTCTTCAAACTGCCTGCTATTTGCAGATTATCTAAAGATATGGCGTGCTGTCGAGTCAGCAGAGATACACACGCCCTACAGGATGACGTGGACAAAGCGTACACTTGATCCATCGAGAACATGCTGCCTTTTAACACCACAACTACAGAATGCCGAGCATACGCTACCAGAATACTCACAACTACCACTTAGGACCAGACATTCTACAGCGGGCTTCTCATGAGTGCGATTATGGCGTGCTTGTGCAAGAGAAGCTTGGTTGCTTGAAGCAGACTGAAACAGAATCAAAGAAAGCAAACCACAACTTTGGCCTTCCTCGTGGTGCATTCGGAAAGTTTGACGCCTCAATCATTATGAAAATGCTTAGCGCGTACATGAGGCCGCACACGGAATACGCTATCCAAGCGTGGCAAACCTGGCAGAGGCACCACTTCACCGCGCTCGATATTGCACAACGCAGGTAGACAAAATACGTCAGAGGTTTGTTCCGCCCCCCTACGCACTCAGGCTGAAAACGCTCAAGATATACGGCGGACATTATCGGCGACTAAGAATCGATCTCATAATAGTGGATCAGAGCTTGAGAAACCCCAACCGCACACGCCGTCCACGTTTGAGTCAGTCAAGACACATCCCTAAGGGGTCATTAGTTTAAGTTGGTTACGCAGTACAGCCAATTGGAATACCGACGAAACTTTTTCTTCCACCGAGCGCTAGCTTTGGAATGCCCTCCGTGAACATGTAATTAATGCCCCTACTTAAGCCCTTTCCAGAAAAAAGCAATGAAAATACTCTGAAACATTTAGACTAAGTGATATAGTGCGTGGCCATCAGATGATGGCATCAATGCATAACAAACAATGGACGGCATTACAATCCCCCTAAAATCCAGGCAGGAATACTCGCTTTTGTACTAGTCCAAACTGTTTGGTGAGTCGTTTATCTCGCACGTTCTTTAACTGACAAGGTTTTCTTATGTTGTGATTTGTACCAGCACCATCCTACGGGACATGTCAAGCATTCCCTTTTATCCCGGTCATAAACCATTGATCCATTGCTCCATGGTAATGCAAAACAGTGCTGCATTTCAGGTTACCTTATCGTCGACATTTCTAGTTGAAGTTCGGATGTAAAAGATCTAAGTGTTATACACGTTAAGCGCGATAAAACCAATAACGTTGTTGGGACAAATCAAGTGAATCTGAGTTGTCCCCTCACTTTCGCTGATGCGTAACATGACACTCAAAGAGCGGTTTTCTGCACGTAGCTCAAGTAGTGCGTCAAAAACCAACCGATTTGATAAATGCAATCCTTACTTGTTGACGGCATAACGTTGAACTTTTCCTAGGTAGGCAGTGAGTCCAGAGTTCGCTATAACCTTGGGCATCTTTCCATAACTATGTTTCACATGGATGTAGATGAGGCTGTAGAAATGCTCGACGTAGGAGTTCTGAAAGTTCTACGGTTATCCTGGTGGTCAAAAGTTTAATGTTTGCTTTAAAGTAGTTCGCCTTTAGGAACGATCTTACATGCAGCAACTTGTACTCACAGCTACTTGCTCAAGCCCAAATCCAAAATTGAAAGACGTAGACTATAAGAAAGAACCGTCATTTCCCGAATTCTCGTCTTTCACGCAAGTCCAATTCATGTCAAGTCAAAGTAAGCTTTATGTACCCTAATGGGCTCAGTTTCAGCATTTATACCATCACTGTGGACATTTGGATGACAATATCAATATACATGCTTGAGTAGAAAAGTGGGAAAAGGCAGTAGGGTTACTACAACAAACGCTCGCGCAGCATGTTTGTGACTTTCGCTGGGTCAACAAGTATTCTTGAGAGATAAGACAAAACAGTATTACGATATGATGACTTGGGGAAGAATGAAATTCTGAATTTCGAACGGGTAGCATAGAAAGAGAACGTTTTGGAAAAATGTGGATGAAATCGATCAGTTAGGGCCTTAGAAGAAAAATCATTGTAGGTACCAAGATGTCTAGAAATAGTCAAATCTACTAAGGAATCTCTAGACAAGTAGCTGCATTTAGCAATGTGCTTTATAGACCGCACCAATAAGGTGTAGTCTTTCTGAAGCAGTCCAGGGAAAATGACAGAAAAGGAGTATAGCCAATGGGGAATAATACAAGTCACAAACCTGAATATTAAATTGCGAGGTACTGAAAGCACCTTAAGTATGAGGGCATTAAAAGAAATGTTACCAATTAGTTAAAAACATAGTCGCATGAGAATGATTTGACGGCCAGGCGGTGTGGGATATGCCTGCCACACGACTACATGGTAAGCTGTCGTGGTTTTCTCGATTGAAACAGTGGCCTTGAGGATGTTGAGAACTGTAAACTAGGCATGTTTACTGACGCAGCCTTGCGTCTTAATTCACCTGCTTATGTCGTTAACATTCCGGCCGTTTGCGTAACCACTATAAAAGATGTCCGCAGACTTGAACAGCCGGAATGAGACCAGTGAACTCCAGTTAGCTTTCTTCACAACTACGTATGAACTTGCACTGAGAGTTTACGTGCATCGCTTCAACATTATTGTGTTTAGAGAATACACAACTAACGGTTTCAGCTAAAACCTCAACCATAGTTTAGCTACATTATGAGCCGTATTCAGTGAGCTGCAACTATTTTCAGATGCGACTTTCACGAGGTGGCCAACTTTGAAGGATAGCTACAGCAACTGCATTGGATAGTCGTAGAACTGCAGTCTTTCGACTAACTTTATTTCCTCTGTTTCCAGTGTTTCAAGGGTGTGAAACATGAAGACAAGATGGAATAAGTTCTGAACTAAAGAATGTTTTCTTGTGTCGACAGAAAGCTTAAAATGTAGGTACAAACCAGTACACAACTGTTTCTGATTGTCTAATATATTGGTAGACGAATCAAGTCGCCTTGTGAGTGGTGTAACTGTGTACGGGGACAATTGTTTTGCTCAACAGCACAGGTCACAGTAATATTTGGATGCAGGATGTTGAGTACACTGGACACGCGCTCAATGCCCTCAAATGAACTTATGTCCAGCGATATATCACCTTGATAACTTGGTATACAGCCGCCGACTTAATGCTGCCAACTAGCTTCTTTTGCATAACATGTATTAGCGTCTTCGTCGATAATAGGCCTGCAAGGCTAGGCAACCATATCATATATATTTGTGGGCCTGTTTTTAAAAGGAGAACTTGATAATTTACGTACACAAAAGGAGTAAATTCTTTAGCAATTCCGTTGGAACCCGTAACAGAATGTTTTATTTTAAGGTGCGACCATCCGACTTGGCCATGCCATATAACTGGTTAGTAAAGTACTTTAGTGACATTAAATCTGTCAACATTTGTAAACCACTGTGCCTTTTGTTTATCTTCATGTACTATTTCATTATTCTTCCCTGTCCGTGATAAATGTTTACAGCTGAAATGTCACCTTTAATGTGTGCACAAAGCACATTCTGCACTTCACTTGATTTACACAACATTGCGCTTGTAAAAAACACAGTAACAGTCAAAATCGAAGTGATTTATCTACCAACACTTGATTGACTGGCATTAGGTTGAACAACGTGAAAGTAAAGCACTAATGATGTACCATAGACCCTTATGCTTGCAATGTGCGGCAGTTAAGGCGGAGACTTTGACTTCCCTAAAGCATTCAGCGACGAAGATTAATATCGCCGCCGCAGAATGTGATTTCTGTATGACTCGGACGTGTCGAACTACGTGATCCTTTGATTAACTATTAAACCACTATTTTGAAACTTACTGTCCAAACGAGTTAAGGTTAATCCTTACTGATAGATCCCAGACACAACGCCCCAAACGTCTGCATAAGTTTACAAGAGTAACGACATCAGTATGGACTATAGTGGTAGATATAAAAACACGATAGCGCCACTTTTTAGGTGTATACGTTAAATTCCTACTTAGAATTTGTTTAGACGGTTAAGTGTAGCCATTTGCGAGACCACGCATTTGAATTCCGAAGTGGAAGAACAAAACCTCAATTTATATGACCAGTCTTTGATAAATCATCAATTGATCTAAAACTAATCACTGCTCACCCAGTTGCGGTAAACAGCCTAAAAGCACACATGGAATAAAACCGGTACCAATTGATCAAGGCTTCTGGTCCTGATAAACTGTATTCTGTTCTTCTAAAGGAGTGTACATGTAATCTGGCACAACTTCCGGCGAGTTGTACATATTGTGCTTCAAGTAACAAAAGAGAGCGGACAATTGGCGAAACACAAGCATAAAGTCAGTCAAAAAAGTTAGGAACTTAGGAATAACGGTCAGTTGCTTGCACGCCGATTGCTTGGAAGACTTTTCTGATGATTATTCTTAGAAAACCGTTCACACTGACGCATTTGGATGACCACCATCAGTTCGCCTATCGCAGCTCAAGGTTCATCTAAGATGCGGGAGAATGTCTGGTACATACTGTGCCTTCACCACTGGATAATAAAACATATCCACCCGCCTCTGGCTCCTGGTTTTAAGCAACGCTTTCGGTTGTGTGAACCGAGAACGGCTGTTGTGTGATCTATTAGATTATATTGGTAGAAATTCTGTTGTTCTCCTGTTGAAGGATTGTTTTACTAGGCGTACCGAGTATTGCGTACATCGGTCTCCAAGCCGCGCCAAGAGAAACAAGATACAGCGACTGAGCAGACAAGCGTCCTATTCACAGGTCTGAGGAAATGCACAACTAGCTGTGTTTTAAATACTCAAGCGCCCAGTCGATCGATCGCTTGATCAAACGCACTGAGACAGAGGATTACCTTTACCCCAGGTTTCAACCGCCATCACACCGTTTCTTTTTTATTTTTGTACTGTGTTGTTGTAATAAGTTCCGTATGCTTTTCCGCTGCGTGTACGCTTGCTGTCTCGGGCTGAGTTTGCAGGTACCCTTTCTTGTTGCTGCTGACGATCCCTAATTTTAAAGAGTCCACTCATTACGTGCTCTCCGAATTTGTACCCCATTCCGTCTAACGATATTGCTTCGTAACTTCTTTCACCCCTGCGGCCCTCAATCACTCCATTCCGCCAACGTTCTACCGAATCTGGTACGGGTTACACACAAAATCTTCTCCTACAGCTAGGGGGTGGCGGACATCTCTATTCAAGATCAAATTACTTCTTCTGTTTTAGCATTCCCTTCCGTAGTCGGTTGTGCACAGTAGCGACCGGTGCTGTCTCAGACTGTAGTAGTAATGTAGCGGCCGGTGGCAGCCTTCTTGTTCCGCGACTGAATAGCCGTTGCACAGGACTTACTCCGATCTCGGTTTACGGCATGTTTCTTCGCTCCAACAGCATTATGCAAGGATCCTGGGGGTCCCCTTGTCTATGGTAAGTACTTTCGTCGCCTCCTTCACAACTAACCCAGCTTTCCCATTTGATTCGGGCTGATGAACCGATGCCGAAAATCTCACTTCTTGCTAAAAGCGCGGAATTCTGCACTACTGAATTGTGACCCGCTGTTGGAAAACACAACCTCGGATATTCCATGCCGAGCGAATCGTCACCGCAAGTTTTCACCACGGCTTGCGTGCATGTTGATGTAAGGGCAGCAATCTCGAAGTAGTCACTGAATTAGTTAATCACAATCAAGGAGCTCTTCCCGTCCCGAATAAAAATGTCCAGTGCGACTATATGCCAGAGCCAGTCGGGAAAATCACGAAGCATCATCGGCTCTTTCTGCTGGCGCACATCGTGCTTCCTGCATGTTAACGAGTTTGATAAGTAAGTACATATTTGACTGATCATTCCTGACCAGAATATCAGCTCACGAGCACTTGCCAGGCAATTTTTCATTCCCAAATGTGCATAGTGTACCATCTGAAGCATTGAATGTTGCAGCCCCTACTGAACCACTATCCTGTTGCCCTTGAATACTAATCCGTCTTGGTTGATGAGTTAGTCGAGAAAATGAAAAAAACATAGTTAACATTCTGGGCGAGTTTTCCTTGTCTTCGGGCAATCCTTTCATTATTATCTGCTTCAGTAGCCTGCAGGTTTCGTCCTCCTTCGTGCACTGTTGGAGCTGCTGCAAACATTCCTCACTGACAACGAACAGCTGTGTTGTGAGGACAAAATCCGAGTATTCTTCCATTTCCGCTGCGTCTGACAAGTGTGCCCTTGACAACGTGTCCGCAATGTGCATCTGGGATCCTGCTCAGTAGCTCATATCGGCGGTCACACCAGCAGACAAATGAGCGTCATTTGCAGACGGTGTGGAACGACATTGAGTGGTTTAATAGCGATGGATATAAGTGGCTTGGTGTCAGTGAAGACAGTGGTTTTGCGGCCGAACGTATAATCGTTAGAGTGTTCTACGGCGTAAAAGAGCGCCAGTATTTCATTTTTACTTTGTGCGTAGCGACCCTCGGCCTCTGTGAGCGTGCGACTGCGATACTCGACAAGCATACCGCTTTGCATAAGCACAGCTCCAATGCCGCATTGGCTACTCTCACACTGAATCTAGAGTGGAAGCGACGGATCACAGTAAGCAAGAACATGTGCTTTTGTAAATAATTTCTTGCGCTTTCGAGGAGCATTTTCTTGTTCAGAGCCCCAGTGCCAAGTTTCACTTTTATGGGTTAACTTTTGAAAGGGTTTCATTATTTCGACTAATCGTAGAACGAAACGGCTCAAGCAGTTAACCATTCGGTTTAACCTGCTGACCGCCTTTGCGTCTGTGGGTGGACACATCTCGATTATGGCGCTGCATTTTTCTGGATGCGGTTTCAATCCTGTTGACAACAGCAAGCGTCCATAAAATGCCATTACGGTTTTGCGTAGCCCAAAGTTCTCACGCTTTAATTCGCTGTTTCTTTCACTATAGCGTTGCGGATACTGGGGAAGATGACGATCGTGTTCCTGTCGAGTTGCTCGAAAAACTAGCACGTCATCTGCTACACAAAACACTCAGGGCCGGTCGTCCAATGCTTGCAGCAGCCGCTTCTGAAATATCTCACTGGCTATCTTTAAACAAAAGGGCAAACGAAGCCATTCAAAACGTCCAGAAGGCGTTCCAAATTTTGTCAGATAGCTCGACTCTTCGACAAATGCTACTTGACAGAAGGCTGATGCGAGGTCGACTTTCGTGAACACCTTTGCTTTTGATAACTGTTAGCATGTCGTCTAGTGTCGGTAGAGTACTCTGAACGAGCCATTGAGCGGTTTTAAAGTCGATACACACACAAATCACCGAATTTTTTAATGCCGATTGCCATTTGGCTTACCAAGTCTGTCGACTCATCGAATTTATCTACGACACCACAACTGGACAAAGTCCTTACGCGCAAATCTATGGGACCCGTTCCAGCGGGCAGAGCTACTGCCCAAGCAGATTCGTTTAACATCAAATTTCCAAATAATCCCATTGTACATGGCAGGCTACAAATCAACGTCTACAGCAGCCTGACATGAATAAACAAAAAGATCGTAGTTAAATGTGACAAAACCAAGGTGCTGGATGTACTCAATGCCATAAATGGTCATAAAATCTGCTGACACAACATGGAAGGCAAGCTGGTATTCCGTTCCGTCCATCGGGTTGATAGCGGTCACGATGGCGTTAACTTTCGGTTTTACTCTCAAACCGTTCCAAATTTTGAAACAACTACGTTCTTCAGTGCATTTTACTTCCACATAGTGTCTCTCTCGGGCAGTAGGTTGACGGCGGCTCCTGAATCGAGCTAAAAGCAAACTGGACGACTTTGAATTAACAGTGTAACAAAATACACTTCCACTTTCCTAAATGCTCCATGTTGTTTCTTGAGAGCTCCTGTTGGTCGTGTTTACTTTCTTTGTTTACCGCACGGACGTTGGCTGCTTCGCAACAGAGAGGGAAATGGTTTTTCTTTTTACACTTCATACAGATCTTGCCCCAAGATGGACAGCCCTACTTTTGCCATAGATGCTTCCGACCACAAAACTGACAGCTGGCCCCCTGCCACTTGGATGACAGGGATATATATATATATAATAAATTTGTATATTTACCGACAGATGGTATACTGCTCCATAAGTGGGAGCGGACACGGAAGTTTTGCATCTAAGTGGAATGTATGCAGTGGACTGCATACTTTTATGAGACACCAGAGGTGGCTCGGTCATGTGAGCCGTATGGATTCAACGCGGATACCGAACCAACTGTTATATGGTCAGCTGAGTATTTGGAAGCGGCGTGTGGGGACATGATCAAGGGGAGCCTCTCACGTTCTAATCTTGAATGCAGGTCATAGGAATCGAAGGCAGTTGATCGGCGTGCATTGCGCGATCTGTTCACGAAGACAATTGCAGAAGTGCGGGAGAAAGACCACATGCATGCAGAGAAGAACGGGCAAGTGCGGAAGCGGCAAGCACCGATGGGTTTTACTCCATCGACATCGAGCGCATGGTGCTGCAGCGCATGCGGTCGCGAGTGCCTGAGTCAGGCAGGCCTAGTGAGTCATGAGCGAGGTCACTCGGGACCACTACCGAAGCGACGACCGGTGCTGCAGAGAACGCACGCAGAACGGGCGCAGCGTTTGTGGCTACCCTGCATTCGATTTACTAACCGCATGCTTGCATGCTAAATCTCAATTTCAGGTGGTGGGTTTGAAACATTGTCCTAGTGCATTTTTTCTTATATTAATCTCTATCTGTACTAACTTCTAAGAAATTGCACATTTCGCATAAGCCAGTTGTAGTTAATTACGCTAACATTTTCGCGCTTGTGGCATTCCTTTAAAATATACTTTCCGACCTCTTGAACTTATTGTGCATTCGTTCGTAATCAAATTTTTTATTTGTACATTTAGTGAAGAGTCATGCCACCGTTTCCTTATGCCTTACTCGGTCTATTTTATTTGTTATGTTTCTCATAAGTGATTAACTGTTGCTTCATAACCCAGGTGTGGCTGCGCTTGATGTGCATGTTGACAAGGTGCCTACCTGTCTATTACCCACTACCTCGTCCATACTGGCTCCAGGAGACAGTTGGTCGTTGCTGGAGGGGACGGGGTGCACAATTCTTGTGTCCGTGTTAGGATCAAAGAGTGGTTACATGCACTCAGTGTGAAGCGGACTACGGTCCAGCCACCGCCTTCTGTGCGCTTGAATCCCAAATAGAGCGTACTTGTGTTTGCCTGTGAAGGAGTGTGAGCCGGCTCCGTTGATAAAATGTGGATCCTATTCACACGGCTCCCCGTCTGATTCCTTCAGGTTTACACTGGATATGGGGTGTATGGATGGAACTGTGGGTAGTGCAGCGCAAGCCACCCATGGTGCCTCTGTATGCGCAGACGTCTTGTAACTGGTCACCGGATGCGACCAACCATATACATATACATATATATATATATATATATGTTCAACACTATAGCAACCACAATATAATTAGTTGTATTCCAGGAAACATAAGAAAAAAAGGATAGCGTGAAAGAGAAAACAACTGTTAGGGTAGAAGATTCTCACAGCAAATGCGCCATTGCATACGGTCCTTGGCTATATCCTGCAGCGTTTGCAACCAGGTGTGCTCGGGGTCCTTTCCTCCCCAACCAGGGAGTCGGGAACGCCCGACAACAGCCAGCTTCAAAGGTTGCGCCCTAACACATTGCATCCAAGTTTTACACTGCCCTCCTGTTCTTCGCTTCCAAGCCACGCCTGTGCTAGCAAATATGGCTCGTCGTGGTAGCCGCGGGATAGGCATGCGAATCACATGGCCAAGTCAGCGAAGCCTCCACAGTGAGATGATGCTACTAATCAATCGGCGAAGTTCGTTAGACCTGAAGACTCCCTGACGGATTTCCTCATTACTGATGTGGGGCTGCCATCAAACACTAGCAATGCTTCGCAGGCAGCAGTGATCGAAGGCAGATAGCCTCTGAACATCGCTTTTGCGAACTGGCCAAGTCTCACAGCCGTACAGCAGAGTCGCATTATAGACACGTCCCTTAAGAGCGAGGTTGGAATCACGACGAAGCCACAAATGACGAAGGTTACCGATAGCGACTCTAGCATTGGAGACACGCAGAGAGATCTCATCTGTCAAATAGAAATACGAAGACTACTCCCAAGGTAAACGAATTTGTCGGCCACTTGCAACTGATGCTATGAAAGTGTGAAAGAAGGACATGCGCTTGTCCAGTCCTGTAATAGGACCTTACATTTGGAACAGGCAATGCTCAGCCCAAATTAAGCGGCGGACACAAGGGAGCGATTCGATGCCGCATGACTCTGAGTTTTCCAGTGCAGTGTTCAGGATCTCATCCACGGCGATTTTGAGTAAGAATGGAGAGGCTGGGCAACCCTGTCTAACACCGCTAGTTATACTGAAAGGGGCAAAGGTTCTCCGTATACCCGCACGCGGCCCGAAGTTTGATCGTAATTAGCACGGAGAATAATGATGTAATTTTCAGGTCCTCCCCACTTCAGTAAGCAGTCCCAAAGAGCCACTCTGCCAAAAAGTCAAAAACGGCTCGAATATCCATAAATATGACTATAGTTGGTCGACTGAAGGTATGCCGATGTTCAAGTATCTGGCGGATCATAAAGATGTGATTGACGCAACCGCGACCGGGTGAAATCCAGCTTGTTGTTCACGCAGGTGCTGTTCCTGAACGCAAATGAGCCTCCGTAAGAGTAGGAGAGCGAGCAGACTGATGCCACGAGGGTTGGAGCAAATGGTCCGGTCTCCTTTTCGGTAAACAGGTACAACACTCGCTAAATTCCAGTGGGATGGAATGGTTTCAACTGTCCAACGTTGATAGAATGGAGATGTCAGTTCGCGAGTGAGAGCAGAACCTCCATATTTGAAGAGAGCAGGAGGAAGTTCATCTGGGCCAGGTGACTTGTGGCGATTCAGTAGGCGAAGCTCAATAGAAACCCCATCCTCTGTCGGTGGAGAAACATCCACGTATCAGGGAGCACTGTGAACTCCGGAAGATAGACTCGGCTGCACTGCTGGCCAGTTGAACTGATCTTCAAAGTGCTCTGCCCATCGTACAAGACGACAGTGACGACTACGAATTAGTTCGCTGTCATTTTCTCGCAAAACCTCACTCACTGTTGGTCTTCTGACTCCCGTGGAGCTAACAAGTTGGAAGAGTTTGCGGGAGTTTCCTAATGAGACTGCCTGCTTCATCTCAACGACGTACTGTGTCCATCAAACATCGCGATCCTTCCTGCGAAGCTGTTTGTGCTCAACACCTGTGGTTCTGTTTAGTGCGTTGTACTCAACTTCGGCGGGAATTGTTCTAGAATTTTCCAGCAATTGGAGAGACAGTGCGGCGATCCATTGACTAACCGCTCGTCTAGTGAAGCCACAGACCAGGATAGCGGACTTTCTTAAGGTGCTCTGGATCTAGACCCAGTGTGCTTCATCAGCGGAGGATAGAGAACGTAGGTTGGAGGCTGATGTGTTCTGAAATATGCCGAGAACATTTAGAGCGGCGTTGTCTATGTCAACCCGTTTCCGGCGACGCTGTTGGGTGTCTCCAAAGAGCAGAACGAACTTAACAAACACTAGCGCATAATTTGTAGTCAGGTAAGTATTCCATCTTGACTTGCAGTCCGTTTAGCGGCCTCGATGACGGTATATAACAGCGAAGTAGTCAATTTGCGTCCAAGATTGACCAGGCGCCGGAGGTCGCCTGGTAGCTCGTTGGCGCCAGGGACGTAGGAAATTTGTGCTGGAGAGGAACAAGCCGTGGTCGGCGCACAGTTGCAGGAGTCACTCGCCATTGTCCGTCCTGCGGGCGCCGTATTTGTGTTGACCCCCAAGTTCGCGCTCATGAAATTTTAGTCCACCGACCTGCGCATTTAGGTCACCGGCGAGTATCACGATGTCCGCGCGGCGTTTCTTGCGGAGGAGGACGGTGAGTTGGCAGTAGATCACGTCTTCAGCTTTGTCCGGGCTACAGTCAGTTGGAGCGTGCGCCCCAGCAATGAATATGCAGCGCCTACTGGTCCCCTGGCTTGAAGATCGCGCTGATATTTCCAAGCGGACTGCACAAAGCGACTGTTGACCGGGGACCAGTCAATGAAGGTTGCCTTAGCACGCGCGCTTAACGCAACTTCTACGCCGGCGCAATTGGAGGCTGCCGCTGTCGCTTCTCCAGATAAGCCCAAAATGAATGTGTATTTGGAACTTGAGGAGGGTGAGAGCAACCGTAGCGTTTTGCTGGAGTCTTGTAAACGGGTTTCGGTTAGGCAGCAAACGTCGATTGAGAGGGTTTCCAACGTTTGCGCAAGAGCAGCTTTTGAACCAATCTGCATAAGCGTTCGAACATTAAAGGCTACTAGCTTGAAGAGCGAGCGGGGTGCAATAAAAATCTTGCTGTTGGTGTTGGAATCTGTGCTTGGTTTTGAGCGGTTCATTGAGGAAGCCAGAGGTACTGCTTTTATTTGCAATGTACCATTGGCGACTCAAAATGGAAAGGGGTTGCCAAGAACAGGAGGGTTGAATAAACTTGGAATGAAGTCTGTGGTTTGCTGTGAGGTCGAGTGAGGTGTAGCATGCCCGTCCGCCAGCACCCCGACCAAAAAGAGTTCAGTGAGCGAAAGACGTAAGCAGAGAGTTGTAAATCCATCACTGCATGTTTGGCGTGGGCATACAGCTTCCCGGTTGCCCATGCCGAGGAAGGGGATTGACTTAGGTGGCCCCACCCGGAGCCTTTGGTCATGGGGACCTGACCCGCAAGGCAGCGGGGGGAATTCAGGGAATCGCGACCATTGGGAGCGGGTGACCGATTGCTCGGTTCACACGCTTTTTGTTTGGCTGGCTGTCAAACTGGGAGCCAATGCTCTTAGTAATTCAACGTCAAGCTAAATGATTACAATGCTCCAGTGAGGTGAAGCAAGGGACAGTGACTTTATTTAGTAGGGAGTCACATCCGCTACGTCTAAGTGTTGTTAAACGGATATATGTGGCTTTTTATAGGGAGAAAGCTTGCCGGGCGAAAACCCACTAGGTCCTGCAACACTGCCGGCGAACCTTCCGCTGGAACGGGATAATCCGAAACCCCCCCCCCCCAGTTGGCACCACGAGGAGGTAGTTCGGCAAGCCAGCCGATGCGGCACAAAGTCGTTCTGCCGTGCTGGCGCGAAAATGCTGGAACAGCTGTAATGTTCTTGTTTCGCTAAGACAGACGTCCACCCACTGAATTAGGGAGAGGTTCTTCTGACTTAGAAGACGTCGACTAAGGTCGTCATTTCCGATGTCGATTATAATGCGATGGTTTACCAGGAAGTTCCACACACAGTTACAGGAGTTGCACGTTCGCGCCATAATTTTCGATTCTGCGATGTAGGTTTCGACTGGCTCATCCGGTATGCGATTGCGACCAACAAACAGATATATCAGGTGCGTTTCATTTGTTTGACCTACGCAATCTTCGCCAAATCTCTTGATTATCCTCCAGATGTACAGATCCTGTTCAACCGCATCAGATAAAATCCAAAGTCCCAAGTACACATCTGGCTTCGTCGCAAATAGGGAGCCTGAACATAGCAAACTAGTAAGACATCGGATAAGAACCCATCTGAGTCAGTGTGACGAAATCCGTCCACTTCGCCTTCTACATCCTACAGTTGTCAGGCAGCATTCTTTCCGTCATTTGTAGGGTCGTCGCAATAGGGATGGACGGCTGTTCACCAAATGGGAGCGAGGTGCGGCGCGTCAGCTTCTTCTCCTCTAACACCTTATTACGTGTCTAGGTATCCCTATCACGTCAAGGGGAACAAGACACACTGCCTCAGCACACCAGCTCTTTATTCACAGGTTCGTTATGTACAACTAGATGTGATTTAAACACTCAATCGCCCAGTAAATCCATCGTTTGATGGACCGCACTGAGGTGGACCATTCCCTTCGCCCCCCGTTTGAACCCCCATCACAGCAAGTTTACTAAGATTTTGGGAAAACCTCTTTACTCATCAAGAATTTTGGTGTTCTCCAAAGTGCCATTTTGGCGCTATTCTTATCTCCTACTTTGAGTACCTCAATCTCCGTCCTAGAATAAACCAAGTTGCTGAGGTATGCAAAGGAGGAAAGCCTTTGTATTCATCATGCAGGCATTATGTCATCGGCTAAGCAAGGTAACCTACTGAAGAGCGTCAAATCCTGAACAAAATCCCTTTGCCTACCACTGAAGACTACAAAATACATGGATGTACATTTTCCGTTGGTTTAAGAAAATCGCCACCCACAACGTCTCATGCAGTATCCAGAACTTTTTATTGATGGCGAATTTGTGAAACATTCCACGTCAATGAAATACCTGGAGGTGACACTAAATAGTTCGTTTAAGTAAACGAGATACTCATAAAAGTCAGCAGACTCGTTATATGTTAACCATCACAAGAATAGCTCCGTTCTCAGGTGTCTGATTCGATGTTTTATCACTGCAGATATGTCACCCTACTGGACCTATGGCTCATCGGTGATCTTTCCTTGTCTCCTTAGTAACGACGTTGCAGTGATTATCAGGTCAGCAAAACATCTATCCCGGTGTCACGACATACCAGCGTCGTGTGAGAAGCTGGCATCTAAAATATTAAATGATGTTAGACCCCCTTGCACAAAGGGTTGTCCGAATGTCCGCACAAGGACGCTCATGGAATGCGACCCTTACAGAGGAGCATCTCCACTAGATCATTAGACGTTAAGGCTGCCTGAATTGCAGCGCCATTTATGCGTTATGAGAAAAATGGTCTTATAACTAGGAATCATCGGATAACTTATTCAAAGTATTGATAGCGTCTTCCGTTGCTGGCTAGCGACTTGTCGCAGTCAACCAATTTCCATTTATATTTTAACCTTTGTCGACACGGAGGTACAAGGTATGCTTGATCAATCTGGCGTGACTGAACACTATACGCGCAGAATTGACATTAGTATTGCCTCATCGCAGTGGTGTGAGCTATTTTCGTATGTGTCTTTAGCGAATACTAATTTAGTGCGTTGTAGGTAAGGGCACACCCACCACCGGTCAAACTGGACAAAGATAAACAGGCAATACATTGCTTTTTGCGATTCTTATGCACAATTTGCTCCGGAAAACTGTCAAGCATAAGCTATTGATCTACCGTTACAGTATTTTATTTAATTGCCATTCAGTTTTCTCTTATACCATTGCTGGCCAAGATTAGGCCAATCCTCTGAGAGGACAGATTGAAGCTTCCAAGCTATTTAATATACCTACGCAAGGCGATTTGCCACATACTCACTCTCGAATATAAAAGTGCAGCACTCGCAACTCTTGTATTGTGTAATGAACTGTACGGCGGGACTGCCTAGCATGTAAAACCGCCCTTAAAGTAAACACCAGTTAGAATGATAACGTCATTATCGCATTTAACATTAGTCATAAAATAGTTTCAACCTGGTGACGGCCCAAGTACTTATGACAGTCATCGTGACAATTGCCTTCTTACCTATAACAACAACCAAAATCAAGTGAAAATACTTGCGACCTACTTACTGTAAGTCGCCCGTACATTGCCAGATGATATGTGGAAGTAAGGATGAAAGCATTCGAGGGATTACACCTAATGGTGGTAGGTCTTCAGGTGACGGTTCCCCACCACTTTACTTGAACTGTTGGCTATACCTACATTTATTCCTGCTCTCACACTGCATATTTTACTACTGGTAAATGATAGAACACTGCTAACATTTCATTGGGACCAATGGAATAATCAAACCAATTTCTCCAATCTCCGGTTAGGTTGCACAGAATGATCAGGCCACGCAATTGGTCTGTGTCGCTCAAAATCGAAAAATTTGTCATTAATTATTTCATTGTTGATAAATTCATGTCACTAAATGCCTATACTGGTTAAATGTATCACGATATCCTGTAGCCAAATAATCACAGCGGAACTGGTGTCAATTCCTTAAAAATCACCAGGAAATATGCACAAATAAATTACATGTATTCAATAACCACAGTTGCAAATCTGTCGTAACAGTCTACCACTTCAAGACTGGGACTGCTAGGAATTATATGGATATTACCCGGTGCAACTTGCCAATCGCTGTAGTCTTGGTTTATATTACACGATACGTTGTGCACTGTCGTGAAAGGGATTTTGGTGAACTTGCGGTTTGATGATTAGCACGGCAATATATAACTCCGTCGACTGCTTCATCAGTACGGACGTGAATCCAGATTTCATACGGCATATTGGTGCCTAAGAGAGTTTTATTTCCCTACATTCCCTCGTAGTATTAATTTATAAGTTTAGAAGCAAAGATGGGATACTGAAAACGACTGAAATCTTTGGACACTAGTTCGAAGGTTATACCCCATCTACACAACATGCTGCACGGTGCTTCCGATTTGATTTTTCGTTTCCGTTCTTTCTCTAGCTAATGTGTGACTTATCTGGGAATGTTAATCCAAATGCGTCATTAACACGCAAAAGTAAGCTTGCAATACGAATAGACACAGCCATGTCATCCGCGCAAAACAAATTATGAAAACTGATTTATACGCGTCCGGATGAACTGTCGATAAAGTGCGTAAACAAGTGCCTGAGATGGACAATATCTAGCGCTGCCGAATTCACTGAATTCTATTTCAGTATTTATCAATATCTACATTATGCTTGTACCACCTGAGTATCCATCCTTCCTGGGTGCGTAAAGCCTGTTCTTGTTTTACTTGTAACGGACTTACAGCTATGTTCAGCAGAATCGTTCAGCTGAATGTGGATGTAGTATGTACGTCGAGCGAACACGTATTGTTCGGTTAAGTTTCTACGTATCAGCACCGGTGTCTGATGATGCATGGTTCCCTACAAACTTTTCGGTTGTCCTATACGTGTTGTTTAAGACTTTAGTTGCCTTGCTAGGTGTATTAACCATGATATAACCAGTCTCATATACCATCCTGTTCCATTTGCCTTTATCAAGACTTCCATCTGACGGTCATTAATGCACACGGGTTTAGATGTTTGTATTCGTTAATTGCAGTAACAACGACTATGTGATTCACTGTTCACAATAAAAATTTATTGCACAGTAAGCGCACTGTATCAAATGTGCCACGCGGTTTGAATTTTCTGTGGACGGAAAGTGTATTTTATTGTGCACGAGGAATTGGTTCTGTCTTGCATAGCCGCATCGGAGTCAAATTCTAAATTTAATATACTAACACCATGGCTGCGTTCTAATTCACGAAACACTATACTGATCGGTAATATGACCCCAACACCATAGAAAGGATGGGTAAGAAACTGCTTGATTTGCACAGTAATTTTCGTACCACGCGTCAATAGTGTGGGACGTGCAAGACAGGGAAGCAACATCCTTGTGGAGGTCCTTTTAGATTTGGATCATTGAAAGATCTACGAATATGAAGAGGTAAGCTTTTGAGCCAAGGCCCGAGGGGCAAAGGTTTGCTTTATAGTCGGTTCTAAAACAGCGATGAAATAATATGCCCAATTTTCGAACAGTCGACAAGAAATTCATCTCTACGCTGCTCGCCAACAATAGTACATTGGTAACTGCGTGTTGCTGAAGTTGCACTACTTTTGTAAACGGCGTAGCAAAAGTTGGTGAAGTTTATTCCATACCCGAATAAAATACATAATGAAAAAGAACGCTGCACTGTTTTATTCCGCTGCTTAATTTCATGTAAACAAATCGCTTGTGATCTAAATCAAGTCTATCAAGATAGCTTGCTCCAAACCACCAATGCATATGTTGTCACTGAAACAACAACGGCAATTCAGGATCAGTGGCAGAGCCACTAATGGATTTAGTGCTGATCATACATAAGGGAACCGACTAAGGTAATATGATTGTTTTTCCACTCAGTAATGGATATAGGCAGCGAAATTTCTCTTAATTTAGTAGTAGTATGATCAGAGAGTAAGAACTTCATGGATCACTCTGGGTTCAGTAAATGGTGCTCACACACCAAAGGATTTTCATGTCAAGTATGGAATTGTTTTTATCTGACAGTTGCTCGTCATTTTAAATATATTTGCATATATCTGGTCACAGGTCTTATCGTAGGCATTCAAATAGACACTACTGAATTTGTAAAGATCTCATTTTACGGTCGCAAACTAATGCACTTTGCTATGGTTTATAGTCCTAAATATATAGTCAATCATGCAAACAGTATACTTCCTCATGTGTGTGAGAAACACCTTGTGCTCATAGGTGAAACATGTACTAAAATCTTCAGTGAGATCTACAAGGCTATGCTCCCATGCAATTAGTGGTGATAGTAATTCAAATAATTCGAAAAAGCTTAAATTTTCGCGTACTTTGCAGTATTTTGATTCAGCGGAGCAAGAGAGAAAGAAAGCCATGCGTGCGAAAACTGCACTTATCCTTGTGTATTCTAGCAGACCTGCAACTCACAGAAGTCTAGACGTGGCTGTTAGTAGCAAAATTTGTTCAACGTACGAGTCGCACTACCATCGTTAAAGCTTTTCGAAACCCTTCGTCGACTAAAAGATGCTTGCTTTGCGCTGAGCCGCATCTAGCCAGCAACCATTATCTATTATTTATAATAAATAAATTTTCCTCAAACTGCTAACATATTGTTCATATTCCATGAAAGAGGGATGGCAACTTGATGACTCATTTGAAGCTACCATAAGAGTAGGCTTCCCCATCGTATAAAATTGCCAAATAACGCAATATCCCAATAAGTACTTGTACCAAAGTTAACCGAACCACTTGTTCCTCGGTTATATTTGCTCCCTATTACGAAAACACGAAGAACTAGATATGTCGGAAAACCGGTCCACTGTTGATTCCGAGGAATCCTGATATGTTTATCATAGTGCAGATTGAAGTGGTTTGTAGAACGCTTAATGGGAGAAATTGAATTGCTGACTACTAGACTGAAAATCTGGATCAAATGTCTGCTTACGTTTACAGAGTGGAGTCACTCATTTAGGCCAAGTCTGGCTCAACAACTATACATACCTATGTTGTTACTCTATCCTTGTGCAGATCATCTTTTCTATTTATTTTCAAATTTGCTCAAAATTATTGAAAACTGCTTAAGGTTCTTGCGTTTAACGAAATGAATTAACCACGGAATAGACGCGTTTACGAATGGGGTACTTGGTGATGAACAGTCCCGTTAGGTTTGATTTGCAGACGCTAAGGATTTTGCCCCTTACATAAACTAAAATGTTTTTCGCTGTTTGTTCGCCTGGGAAAAAGATAACCGCTGACATGATCGGCTTAAGCTCACTTTAAATTACTCTTGTTAAACCACTTGACAAAATAGGAAACAACGGATTCATTCGAGCGGTCGTTTCAAAACACGTGTTGGGCGAATGGATTATGACACACTGCTTCAATCTAGACTTGAGTAAATGGGACTGTATTTAACCTACCAATCTTCGTTTTTAAATGTTGATGTTAATGGAAGCAAACAAACACATGCTGTCTCAGATGGACCTAATCTACGTTGGAAAATGTCTGCAGAGTTTGCCTAGAGTTTTGTACTTCATCAAGAGGCTAGGTAAATCACTGGTAAGCGCGTCAGAGAAGAAAGGTTGTTATTCGAATAATATAAAACTTAGTGTTTGGCAGCGTGACAAAGTAGAGTCTGGCCATATAGTAGCCTGCTGTACAAGACTGACATTCTAAAGTTAATTAGACACATGGCATGATCTACCAAATTTAAATACCAAAGGGCTGAGCTGTTTTAATGTGCACCAGCAACATGGGCAGCATGTAATGCGGAGTCAATGAATGTAGATAACCGACAAGTTAAGCGGCTGTTGCTCGCCAGTAAGCGTCTGCATCCTCCAAAGAGTATACACCGTTGCCTCATATTGCTCACGACCAATTAATACAGCCAGGCCATATTTGCATTCGTCGGTGTAAAGAGGCAAATACTTTAGTTTTGCTAATACGTCATCTTGACGCAGATGAGATTCACGGCAACCGGAGTTATGACGTAGCCGACAAGTTTTCTATTTCTTCTTTAGTACAGAAAATGCAGGTACCCGATACCTGGAGTTTTAATAGGTATTTTCTTTAAGAATCGATATGGGACAAGTGCAGCTTAGCTGCTGTACATGTCAGTATATTTAGGGCGACTAGATTTTAGTGAATTCCTACCTGAGCCACAATCCTGCCAAACGTTCGTCCAAGGTAAACTGAGATTTCATACGGGAGTATCGCCACACAAACTTCAAAATAGCAAGAATAAACAAAATTTAAACAGGGGTCATAACCTGAATATAGTTAGTTTTGCGAACAGACAGTCGTCGGAGTCAATCTGGTTCACACACAGCAGAAGAAAAGGCGTGATATTGCTCCGTTTTAAGTAAGTTAATCGATAACCTCAACAGGGCAAGGAGACGGTAGTCACAAAGTTCATCTGCTCATGTAAATTGGGTTTCAGCCGACGAACTGCTGCAGTAGACGAGTAGGGCTCCGTTGATAAACGTTTTGAACTATTACTGCTAGTGTTGGCACGTAGGGCAATCAAGGATATGCTGAGCGACAGAGGTCGCAGGCAGCTTAAGGTCGTTTGCCACCAGGTTACCTGTGGCATGTTCTGAGATCCTCCTAGACAACATCCTCTCAGTTCGGCCCAGGTAATTGCTATTTCAAGTGCAAAGCAAAAGCTAGATGCTAGAGATGGTAACTTTAGTCTGGCTTGTCCAGGTCCGATTTGCAGAACAACCATTTAACCTGGTGGCGTAGTACTGGCTGGGCCGCATAATAGCATATCTTAATGGACTGACATAGACGATATCGGACTCACCATTCATTTTAGTCTCGTTTGAATGGCAGCTTGACGAATATCATCCTATAAGGAACGTCGACATACATTTCACGATCAATTTTATGTCTGATTGGTCTGCGATGAACCTATCGGTATCCCTCTTTTCTCGTAGTGATGCTGAGACACGCTGCAACTATTCGTCAACTGTCCCTTTGGAGCAATTCTTATGAGCACTTGTTTCATGTAGCGATAAGGCTAAAGTTTTTTGATTATGCAACGGCTTGTGTGCATATTCGACCCAGCTATTTTTGTTGGGCCCGCTGCAGGGCGTCTCGGATTTCCCATAGTGTATCGGGCAATAGTTTGTAGTCAAGCGGACCCAGTGTCCTAAGCTTCTATGATTGTGACCGGAACTGGCATGTTACCGGATCATTACCGTTTATTTGTGGCTTTGAGTCAAGTGCATCGGCGGACCGCCTTGCTTCTTTTTTTATATCCGTGTGCTCTCAAAAAATTTACTCTTCGTTAAATGTTCAATTTACACCGAACTTCAGTCAAGTCCTACATCGTCTATCGTGTAAAATCCCTAGGGTATTGCTGTATGTTGCCTAAATTGGTAGGATTAATTTAAAAATTCTTCTATGGAGTCCAACCTTTCTGCACTTCTGTTTACAGTTCACGCACGCCACAGGACCTCAATTACCGCCCTTCCCCATGCACCTCTCAGCGTCACTGGCAGCGACTGCAACACTACTGGAGTACCGCCGTTTGTAAGTATGCTGCCGCAGCATCCGTTTAATCCCCCCTATCAGTCCACACCATCAATCATCTGGAGCCGGGTTCATCTTTCTTGCTCCGAAATCGTGATAGGGTCTTCTACAACGCATCTGTTCGGAAAATCATGGGAGGAGGACCTACTTGTCAGCACATCACGCCTATCCCTCATTTTAACTCACTAAGCATTATTTTCTCCCGGCAAATGCGCCTTACTCATGATCTAAAGCTGGGACTAGCAACCACATAGATAACATTCACCGGTCTCCTGAAGTAAACTTGACGGGGCTGAGGAGTAGTAGAACCCCGGTACCTTCCAGTTTAACGTCGCGAGGAATGAAGGGCTGTACGTAGGTTTGAGTTTGGAGTAGTAAACCTCTCAGCATGACCCCCTCGTCTGATTTACTATACCCACTGGTGTCTTACCAAGCATTGTGCGCATGTTTCATTAGGACCAAGAAAGACATAACGTGTGGTCTTGGCTTATTATTTTTCTTATTCCCACCAACACACAAAATATGCTAATAAAACCATGTACATCGTGTGAGGATAAACGGGTGCATATAGGGACAAGTGTTAACACTTGCCGGAATCACCATTCAAAACGGCATTCGCATAAAGTAAGATGATGTGGGTTGCAAACAATGCAAGCCGGCTGAGTCGGCCATAAATATGATTCAGGGTTCAGTTAGATTGGTTGTAGTAAGTGACTGATCGTCCATTACATTTACTTATTGGTGACATGCATAATAATATTCGCCCAATTCTCCACAAAAATATTTAGGAGACACTATTTTCATCACTTCCCTGTATGGAAATAGCTGTGGTGGGGCAATTTTCCACAAGATTTTTGATGACAGGATGGATAGGTCTCTCCTTTTAGCAGTATGACAGCCACTGGAATATCTACCTTTCTGTACTGAAGTGATGAGCAGCATCAGTGCTGGCGTATATGCATGATTCACTATTCACAAATTGTCGGCTACATTGTATCCTGCGTTGGGTGTGATGGGTGGGATGCGAGCTTTTGAATAGGACCAATTTGGTATCGTGTATCTCACAGTTGAATCAGACTAATGTCAAATGGATGTCACATAACACAAAGCTAAAATTTTGCCATTCCACGCAGGGTGTCATAGTACTAACACCAGCGCGATGCGCAATAATTCGCTTTAGTGCACCACGTCGAATTTCAGTAGTGGATTTAGTCAATAGTTTCTAATGCAAGTGTACATGTACCAATCCGTTTGTTAAAGACGATGTTTATCCTAAAAGGAGGCGTCTGCAGAAACGTTGCTGCTCCGCCTGGGTCTGAGTAAGTGATTTATACAAAAGATGACGGTTTATTTCACGCTGTTATTTACAACATAAACACATAATGCGAGTCTCTTTAGAATAGTGATGATGACGTCTTATTTGACGTTATGCTGATCTGTGTGCTCCTACAGCTCTAAGCCTAGTTGAGTGAAAGACGCAGAAATTTGGTTGAAATGGATTACTCCCAGAGCAAATTGCTAACGTGAGTAAGCTCCCGTAGCATATAAATTTTTATTGTTCTCGTGAAAATATAATCGTTTGGAATGAACGTTAACAGCATAGGAAACTACTAATTATTCTTAACTTAAATTTCAAACTAAATGGGGCTTTCTATTTAACAAGCAATGGAAAACGATATATTCATATGGTTTGTCCTCGGAATCGGTACTGTTATGGAAAACGGGACAACCGATACAACTTTTGTATTGTTAAATGATCTGGAGCGTCTTTTTTCAGAGATTGCTGCATCGCACACATTTCGCTAGGGGATCCGCTTGTGCATATCGGGTTTACACTTGTCACCTCAAAGATCGTAGTCAACTTGTTGCCGTACCGTCTAGTAGCACACTTGCCCAGAAATTAACCAATCCATATTTATCATTCCTTTCCGCCAAGTGATCAGCCCAAATCCTCTAGTTAAAGATGTCCAGAGCTTATAGGAAGGCAAACAAGGTACAGTAATTATTGGAACACGCAAACTGGGTCCAATATTGTTGCCGACTTATCACCGCTCAGCTTCTTGCTACTGACAGCCAATCATGTAAGCGTTAAGGTTTTCTATCATATATACCTTAAGACGTTTTAATTTCTTTCGTAAACAAACCAACTGTAGCAATGTGTGACATTGGGCATTTGTAAGCTATTTCATGTCTGCAGTAGACACGGGAACGACATGACAAAATATTCTGACCAGGCTGAATAAGCACAAATAGCTGAAAGCACAAAACTACAACGGCATCGTGCATACAAACGCTTGGGCGATGGACGAAACTTCGGAGTGTTTCCTATAGAACTAAGATTTGTGGTCATCAAAGAACTTTAAAGTGTTAGTCTTTGTTAGTTGCTACCGAAGATCATAGCTAGCGAGGACCGATGAGTTTACACATTGTAAATGCACAGAGATCAAATATAGCGCTTCGTTTCAAAAGCTGGGTCATTAATTGCTTGGTAACTTCATTACTGCTCCACCATAGGGAACCAGTTAATTCATGATGGACACATCTAAAATGGTACAGGCGAATTTTCGCGTTGACAACTTAAGACTACATTGATAACCCTGTATGCGTAAGATACCAAGATTGGTGCAAGATGCGAATCACTTGCAGCATGCAGCTGGAACTTTGTTACGGCCATCAGTGACAGTTTATACGGTTGATTCCAGTTGAGCTGGAATGTTTGATCTAAAGATGGAAACCTCAGAAAGTCTTCCTACTCACACTTATAGGGAACTAGGATCTTAGGACGGAGTAGGGGATGTATTGCGCCTTTTCTTATCCATCATGCATCTTCATGGTAGAGGAAGGATAGTGTGGGTTGTAATTTAATTTCTACGATTACTTTGTTGCTGCATAAACTTTTTATTCACGATGAAACTCTGTCCTATAGCTGCAGTTTGTGACTACAGTGGCCGAGAGCGTTTACATTCAGCCTCCTAGTGTAAACCATACAACGAATGATGTGTGCAAAATCGACGATCACAATGGCACGTACCGATTGCCCACGGGAACTTAGGCCTAAAGTTGAAGACTTAAACGTTAATTGTGGCACAGTCAGCTGTGTCAAACCTGTGCGTAAAACTTGCATCATAGATGTGCTCGCCTTAATGTCATCGATGTAAGGCAACTTTATAATACGACAAGTGCTTGAAGTCCACAGATATCAAGCATCCATTTAGCACTGCCGACACATGCAAGTAAGATCAACAGGGAAGGAAACATTTACGGATCCCATTAACACAGCTGAACAGGTCTACATGCACACATACCTATATTCATATGCCAACCTATGCGACAATCCCATTGTACGATCATACATTAACTGATCACATTTAGTACTCTTAACATGATCATGCCTGTTCAGGCGCGCCTCGCTTTCTCGAAAACAAACATTTAATTTTATGTATTTATTTATTCTGCACTGAGTGTATAGGGATTTTACTCGTCAGACGTATAGTTTGGTTTACACATAAGTACGCTAGACTGACAAAGATGGTCGAGCAAGCTGCCGACCTGAGAGTAATCCCACAGTAACCAGACAAATCAGTGCCTCTGATTCGACGCCCAATATCAAACTCTAATTTAGCACAGTGTAGCCAGGTCGAACAAACTAGGAACGATCCAGATTTATCCACCCGATATTTTAGGCTGATCAAAAAGACGGGTCGGTTACACCTTATTCATCATGTCATGCGCCATCTCGAATATGTTACAGGACTGACAAGTTACGCGTCCGTTTTAGCTACGCTTTAGAAGCACCGCCTACCTTAACCACGTCCGCCGTCAGACTAGATGCAGTCAATACTGCCAATAGCACCACAGGTCTCAGGAAACCGTCGTTTGTCCAACTAAACAAGGCATTCATCCGTCTCTTCAAACAAGAGAACGCGAGACAGTGTCACAATTCGCTGACTGTTATCTGCTGCAATCTGACTGACTCCGAGGCAACCTCCATAAATGACAAGCTGCTAGACGACGGGTAACATCTGGACTTTTTGTTCGAACTAAGTCGGCTAGGCCAGCCAGTATGGTGCGCCTCCTCCGTCACCCAAACTCCGCACATTATGGTGAACCGCGGTTACTACATGTAACACCAGTCGGATAATGATGCAAAGGCAGTTTTCTTGTCAGTCACTAGCTTCCGTACCACTTCATGCACTGTTACAATCTTCCTAGATGTCCTTTGGAGTGATCGTTAGACATGTAAACAAAATCCGGTTGACCTCCGTAAACAAACAGATGGAAAATGGATCATTGTCCCCAATGTCTCCGTGCTCCAGACATTGAGCGAGCTAAAGGCTAAAGCGTATGACTAGGATGAATGGCGTTTTATTCGTGAAGTGAACTCACTCAAAACATTAGCGCTAATTCGCCATCGAAGTTACCACTATCACCTAACTACAAAAGTGTGGTCCCCTAGTGATAAAAGTAACAATGCAATCCAAACTGATGGCAGAGCATGGAATCGAAACTTGGCACAAACTGCATAAAAGGCTGCCATCTGAATTACGTATAAAGGCGCTAGACACCTAGCCGCAAATGTATTAGACAATACTGAAAAATCAGTTCGTCGTTACAACCTCTTCACCATGCAGCTTTGAACACGGACAGTGTCAAAACACACCGGCGGCTGAAGGAAGACATTGTGGTCATCCTCTTTTTAGCACCGAATGCTCTACACAACAAAACTGGATGGCACTGGGGACTGCGTCATCGATCCTGAAAAATAAACGACCGGCAGCAGCCCACATAAGAGTTCGAATAGAATTTCACAAGAAAGAAGCATACAAAAACAAGCTTCCAAACTTAGCTACCCTCACCTGCATGTATACTGATCACAAAGTTTCCTCAGCATGCTAACCGAACTTCATATTCGTCACGTCTACACGTCTTGGGATATAGTTGTGGGCACCTAAACATGTCTGAACACGGAGGTCACTGATGCTGAGATCGTTCTATCTGGCAGGAGTTCCATACGAAACGATCGGCCTAGCAAAGGTGGCCGAGTGCATTACCGATCTGACCTGCATGTTCATATCATCCCCGATCCAAAAACGCAAGTTGTCGAATCTCTTCTGTGTCGGAACCACCTAGGACATCATCATGTGTTTGTAGCAGTAATAATATACTGCACCCAACGTCCATTTTGGATCAAAGCCTATCATCTGCGGTGAAGCGAGTCTTCTTACGACCAAAAAGTAACGTCTTACTGGTGGGAGACTTTAACCTTCACGCTGTCGATGTCCAAGCATCGCTCAGCGAACAATCCACGACTGACTTGAATGACTTAATCGCCAATGTGTCTCTGTGCTACCATGTCACCTCTCCCAAGCGATTCAGAACAGGCGACGCACCATATGCCTTAAAACGTGTGCTCACTAATAACTAACGAGCGACACCGTGGCCATAGATGCACTATTTGGCGGTAGCAATCACGCTATGTTGCTCTTTCGGTATTTCTGCTACGCGGAATACATCAGTGAGAACAACGATGAAACCTACGTCGTCACCCATTCCGATATCCTGTACGACCTCATTCAAAAACCGACTAGTCCTTCCTAGCCGTGCAGCCATCCGATGTCGCCTGGATGGGGTTTGTTAGCCAATTCACGTCTCCAAGATGTGGAAGCACGAAATCAACACGTCAATCTACAAAAGTGAGCCGTGCTGAACCAGCAAATTATCGCCCGCTAACACTACTTCCAGTGATCTCCAAGGTTATGGAGTCCATTGTCACTGAGGCTTTGATGGGGTACGTCGAGAACAACAAAATGCTCTTTCCGGAGCAGCATGGATTTCGCCAAAATTGGTCTGGTACCACCAATCTGTTGATTGTTCGTGCAAGCTGGACGGAATCTATGGATGTTGGCGTATGAGTCGACGCGCTCTACCTGGACTTCTCAAAGGCATTCGACCGTCTAGACCACCGCATTTTACTCCATAAACTCCAGAAATATGGAATCGGCGATCCTGTTCTGGACTGGATAGGAGACTTCTCGTGCAACGTCATCTGAATGTGAGGGTTAGAATCAACCTATCGGAATCCATCGAAGTTCCGTGAGGCGTACCTCAGGGCTCGGTACTTGGACCCCGCCTGTTCCTGGCTTTCAAAAATGATCTCGCTAGCGTGCTATCTTCTAACTGTTTGCTATTTGCTGATGACCTAAAGGTACGGCGTACTGTAGCTGCAGTGTTATAGGAGGACCTGGACAAAGCGTACACATGGTCCATCGAGAACATGCTGCATTTCAACGTCACCAAGTGCGAAGTTCTCAGCATACGGCACGAGAGTACGCACAAGTACCGTCTAGGACCACAAATTCTACAGCGGGCTTCTCACGAGTGCGATCGCGGCGTGCTAATTCAAGATGACGGTTGTTTGAGGCAGACTGAAAAGGCATCAAAGAAAGCAAACCAGTACCTCAGCCCTCTTCGCGGAGCTTTCGTAAAGTTTGACCCTTCAGTCTTTTCAAAAATGCTTAGTGCGTACTTGAGGCCGCACGCGGAATACACAATTCAAGCATGGCAACCATGGCTCAAGCACCATCTCACCGCGCTCGATAATGCACAACGTAGGGCAACGAAGAGCGTCAGAGGTTTGCCCAGCCTCCCCTACCCACTCAGGCTGATGACCCTCAAAATATACAGTAGACGTTATCAGCGTCTAATGGGTGATCTCATAATAGTGTATCAGATCCTGAGAAACTCCAACCACCCATGACATTCCATTCTGATACTCAGTGAAATCACCGCTGCTTAGAGGTCACCAGTTTAAGCTGGTCACGCAGCACAGCCGTCTGGATGTCGGCGAAACTTGTTATCTCTTCAAGTGTCACAGCCTTGGAAGACTCTCCCGAGACATGTACTTAACGCTCCTACCCTATCTCTTTTCAAAAAACGCCTTGACAATACTTTGTCACATACAAACTGCGTGCTATAGCCCATGACCACCAGATGCTGGCACTAATGCACAACAGACAGCGGACAGTGCCATAACCCTACGCGAGAATGAGTCATTCCAAACCCCTTGCACACAATCTGATAAGCGCTACTGCTGTAGAAACTGGATTTCTGTATCCCGTCGATCCGAGATAGCTGCACACGAGTAAGCGCTGTCCAATTTTTATTGTTTTTTCTCGCTTTTTACGTGATCAATAACCACTCCCCTTATTGCTTTGTGCGTGCACATTCTAATTTCAAACTCCCTTTATACGGCAGCGCAGTTAAATATGTAATCACCCGAACAGACGATCCTATTATCTCTTGATCTATCTTTTCTCACTCGAATCCCCCACGGGACTTGTCAAGTACCTGCATTGTACCCGTCATAAATCATTGTACATTGTTCAATTGTGTCTGAATTCCAGGTTCTCCCTTCGAAGCAAATTAAGTCCTTCCTGAGGAGTCGCACTAGAAAATGCATGACGTTGATGGATTCAGTCTAACGCGTTTACAAAGCATGTCCGAGTAGTCAGACCGAAGATGGTTACACAGTTCAACAAAACCACTGTGTCAAGTTGATTCGAGAAGACAAACCCGGAATTTATACAAATCCAATGTGGCTGTACAGATACGTCAACAAGATCTGCAGAGTGGAGTGCGGGATCCCAGTTTTAGGTGCACAAGATGGTCTGGCGCAAACTAAAAAGAGGCGGCCAGTACGCTTCGCCAACCACTCATCCAAGCATTCCAGAGGGAATCATCATCTCACCCGCTTTTGTCGCAGCTACCACCGCCACCAGGGTTGAAACGCATGTCGTTCCTGGCAGCTAATCTGGTGCAAAGACTACTGTCCCTGTGCGTGAACAACGCTGGTGGCGTGGGCAACATCAGACCGAAGGCATTGAAGACGGCCGCCATGAACACTGACGAATCATTAGTTCGGTTCTTCCAACGATCTTGATGAAATACAAGTTCCCACAATGAGCAAACATGGAATAGTCACCCAAATTTATAAGAGTGGGATTCTTGTGGAGCCCTAGAAATACCGTCCCATCACCCTGATTCCAGTGTTATCCAAAGTAATGGTGGTTATAATCGCGAAAGCGCTCACGTGATACCTGGAGAGCAACGACATCATACGGGCACAGCGACACGGATTTCGCCGAAATCGGTCTTGCACTACAAACGTGATTCTACCCCGAGCAAGCTAGACAGAAGCAGCCGAGGTCAGAGTGGGAGTCGAGGTCATCTACCTGGATTTCTCCAAAAGTTCCATCGCCTGGACCACCGCATTCTCCTGCCCATACTTCAAAGTTATGGAATCGATGACCTTTTGCTGGGTTGGAGAAGCAACTTTCTTAGTAAATGTCAGCTGAATTAGAGTGTCCGCAGCCCCATTTCTGACCCCATTGATGTCCAGTGTGGCGTTCCCCAAGGATCGGTACTGGGGCTGCGTTTATTTCTAGTATTTCTTAACGAGCTTGCTAATGTAAAACAGTGGAACGTTTTGCTTTTTGCAGCCGATGTCAAGATCTGACATGACATACAGGCAGTGGACGATCACGCGGTATTGCAGAACCATCTTGACAGGGCCTATACTTCGTCCTCCGAAAACCGGCTCCAGTTTAACTTGGCTGGATGAACAGGTCGGAGCATCCGCCATCAGCTTACCAGTGAATATAGAATTGGGACCAAGGAGCTGCAACATGTTTTCCAGGAATGCGACCACGGGGCGATCGTGCTGGATGATTTTGAATTGAGACAGGCTGAAATTGCATCGAAAAGGGCTAGTTAACATCTTGGACTTTAACGGTGAGTATTTGGAAATTTCGAACCATGAAACTTTCCGTAAATGCTGAATTCCTAGTTGAGGCCCCACGAAAAATGTGCGATCCAGATGTGGTGTCTCTGCTGCACGCTCAACCTCGAGACAATTAAAGCTCCTCAACGAAGAGGACCAAACTCGTTAGAGGATTATGTCACCTCCCCTACCAGCGCAGGCTGCAAGCCCTGTGATTATACAATGGTAACTATTGACGTCACCGAGGAGATTTGATCATGCCCTACTTAATATTGACGAACCCGATTCACCCATGTCGCAACCTGTTGCAAAGGTAGCAAAATACCAAACTGATAGGCCACCAGCTCAAACTAGTCACGCACTGTAGTCGACTTAATTGTTGACAAAACACTTTCTCCCTTCGGATGTTCCTAACCTAGAGCGCCCCTTCCATTTATGTATTCTTGCCCCGACAATAGAGCTTTTCAAAAATCGCCTTGATGAAACACTTTCCCACTTGCATTACTTGATATAGTCCGTTTCACTCGGAGGACGAAATAACGAAAAGCAAATTGTGTTCTTATCAGCCCTCCCTGCAATGTGTAGGTAAGAGTACATTCATAAGTGTCGTTTTGAATAGCTTAGATGTACCTAAATTGGACTAACGTACCACATCGTTCAACTGAAGCGGAACTCGAGTGAGCATGGCCATTTCATTGTGTTAACTTCTCACGGAGTATTTGAACTATAACACCTCTCTATACTATCGTGCGTGTGTACATTACACGCCCAATTTCAACTATCGTTATGCTGCAGTGCAGTTCAGTAAGACGTTTAAAGTAACGATTTGATTTTCCGTTGAAACTTTAGTTTTAATTTCCATCCCACTCATTATACGGGACTTGTCAAGCATATACATTTTTACCCGAGATAAAACCTTATTCATTGGGTCATTCCGGCTTCAGGATACCATTTTTAATCGCAACAAAAACATAGTCTTGTTTTCTAAATGTTCAATTTTACTATGATGCAACTCTTGATAACTATTTTAGGACTACTACATTTCTTTGCCAGAACTAAGGTGTTTACTTTGGTTTGATTAATAGTTGTTTGAATCTGATTCCATGTAATAAAATACACATTGCTCCCAACTGTTATTCATTGTAACTCTTTTGTTTCTCAAAAGGAAATTTGGAAATTCCATCTATAACTCGATGCGCTTTTGAGCATCAGAATAATGCGAATTTTGGCACAATGAGCAGCACTGGAAAACGAACCAATATCAAATTGCGACATTGCAATACCGCTAACAATATTATCATATCTGGGTTTAAGGGATAGTAAAATAAGCGTCAGTTTTTAGCCTGAAGGCGCAAGCCTGGAATAAGAGCGTTCAAAAAATGTGTAATTGATCAATTCCATTGAAAAAGTCATTGTCTTTGACCAGCATTACAGCTGCTGGTGTGCATCAGAAGGGCAGATCCGATGGTAGAATTTAGTTTATGGCACTTCAAAGCGTGATCTCCATTTATCACAGATCACTGCATGCCGAGCCCAATCTTCCAACACGACCTCCATTACTACTGGCCGGAAAGCGTGACAACAATTTTATTATATTCCTCTATTAGCTAGGTTTTATACAAACAACTGTGTTGTAAACCTAACGATCACATATCTTAAGTCACTAACACAAATTTTACCTGCAATTCTCGGTTCATACAGCTTCATTAAGGTGTTCATTTGATGACACAGTGAAACAGCGAAAAACCAACAATAGTTATTCCCATATCAAGTTTGCATCTCATACTATATTGGCGTATGTCGGCGTGCAGCATATTTCAACTAGAGATTTGAGCCGAACACCAGGAAATCGTCTAATTCCGTCATGTCAGAATTTACATATATAATTTACATCTATAAGTTAAGCGTGTTATGCTGAGCTCTTTTTACGTGTACTGCGTCACTAAATGTTTAACTTATGAAAAATGGAAAGCTGTTAGCTTTCTTGATCGCCACCATTACGTACGTCAATTACCGGTTAAACACATTACTCGGATGGACTTATTACTGATGGATTGGCATTGTTACCAATAGTTATTCGATTTGCATCTGGTATATTGTATTAAAAATCTTTCACCATAAAACTATGCTTTCTTAACGCTGGATTCAGCCTGAAGTCAAAATAAATGCCTAACAACAATGGTATAAGCAAAATAATACTTTCCAATGTCGAACCGAATGCTGCATTAAATGTCTATTTAAGTAGGTTACATTGGAAACCTGTAAATTTTCAATATCATGCATGCTACCCTGTACCTTTGAACACAGAAACAATCCCAAAAGTATCATTGCTGCACTGTTTCACATTGCCTGGTTAGTGCGCAACATAAGTAAATTACTTTGCCTACATAAATGGAGAGCAATTGCTCGGAACATCTGGTTTTACGAGTTTAATGCCTCCAAAACTTTCGACTTTGTGAGGGAAACGATCTCTGTAGTCAACTCCTATATATTTCTGGAACTGCATCTACCCAGCTGCTAAAACATGCATTTCATTTAAAAGATTAGCGCCATAAAATACACTTGTGTACTTAGAACATTCACTACCATTGGCATTTTGTATGCAATACGAAGGTATTGTACGGACACAAGGAAATAGTCTAGCGAATTTCATTGTCATTAAAATTCCAGCGTATGGTTACTAAAAATGGAACATTACGGGTTTCGTATAATCTAGTATGTATTTATCAATGCTAATACTGTTGGTCAAACTGGTATCTTTATCCATCAACTTAAATGCCACTAACACAATCATAGGGTAAGTAATCAATGTTTCCTTGGAGTCATTGCCGGCATGAAGTCAGGCAATTTTATTCGCGCGCAGCTATAGTTCATCGCGCATAGAGCTTTATTCTAGCAAACAGTAAAAGTTTGATCAGCTATAACTGATTGACTGTGTTTGGGTATGCATTGAGGTCAAAGAAATCGCTGCTCCAGCCTCCGTTCCTGAATTGACTGACATTTTTGATCCAGTGAACGCGGCGAGATTATCGTACAGATTTCCTTTCTACGTTCGGCCGAATTATTGTGTGCGGCGTAAAGCACCTAGCGAGAGTAGTAGTCCACCGGCTTGTGTGGATTAATTTGAAGTGCGTGAGTGTGTGTGGGAGAGTTTGCAACGATCTCCCGAATAAAACAATACAACGAGTCCATAGGGGAATAGGAAACGGAAGAGGCATGACCTAATAAATCCTCTGGGGATACTTTGTGACTGAAATTAGTTATCTGTACGACAGCACCGGCTCCTCGTGGCGGTTATTGAAAAAAAACTTACAGGCTGGTGTGTTCTGTTACAAGGATGATATAACCTAATAAGAAATACGCATTCCACAAGCATCCAATTAGAATAGATTATCGTCTCAATCACGTTGGGGTGGACGGCCACAGATAGTGATATAATTTAAATGCAAAATACCTAAGTTGCATTTTTTTAATTGTAAGACGTCTGTGTCATTTGTCCTATTTTATCTCTTTCAGTCGTTTAGTCACCCCACATCCGATAAAGCCATGGACTTACGGTTCACCGCGATTGGAGCACCCGCTGCATTATAGTACCGGCGAGACAAAACAGCAGCTCACGGTTTTGCTAGACAGATGATCGTGTAACTGACTTAGTGTTAGCGATTATCTGTGACTCATCAACACCACACATTAGTTAGCTTCTTAATTTAAACACCAATTGGGTAATACGATGTCCATGTCGAATAGATATCTAGTTGAGCTAGTGTTACTTTTTGGAATGTTTAGCTTGTTACAATGGGACTCGTGATCTGTCATTTCAGCTTACAAATCACATACTTACTACGGGACCGTTCTATCTCTTTTGAAAGCTGCACCAATAACCTGTGCTTCCTTTAGATCAATGCTTTATGCACCACAATGGTGTTGGATAGAAGTTGACAACTGCTCTAGGTACATTGTCAGAAAGTTAAGTGTAATACTGCTGCTGTCACGTATTGCATGCCATAAAGTTAAGGTCAGCACAATTTTGTGTACGCATGTTAGCTCTGGAACATTTCCGTAGTCTCAAAGCTATGGTAACCAGATCTCATTTTCTGAGATGGTTGGATGTTTGTTTGTGTGAATTAGTTTGGATGGCACATGGAATGATCCAGAGTTCGGCTTTCGTTGAGCACTAACAGATGTGATATGTAAGAGTATAGCACGTTCAGTTGATTATGAGAGACAGCAGATACTTTTATAAAATGGACTGAGAAGGGATTTCGATGTTGCTTTCTTCCACCACTATCCTCCACGACTGAACTGTTTCCACCTGATTTGGACTTAGGTTTTGAAAGCCTGATCTGGGAATGGAACTCGGCATATAGTGGTTGGTAGCACTCACCGTGATCACTAGGCCATCGAGAACCGCGAGCAGGGATTTTATTCAAAGAAGGGTTTATACGCATACGTCATTGTAACGCTGCCGCACCGAATAAAAATCGAACTTAATAGTAAACAATTAGTTTGGTATATCTTAAGACTTTCTGTGCTAAGTTTCTTTTTCGTCCAGCTAAGTAAGACAGCATAGCTACACAGAGAATAAATGTGACTCCTTTGAATGACTACTTTGAATTCCTTAATATATTTCGTGAATTTATGTTTAGTTGAATACGAAAGCAAGCAGATGGAACTTACTTTGCTAATTGGCCCCGGAAGAGCAGTTTCTGCTACCACTTGCTTAGTCAACCGAATGGGTGGCTTACCTCACCATCTGGCCACTGAACTGCTCTTGAATTCCAACCAGAGGTTATACTGTGATCCGTTACTATCGAGCTCCTCTGCTCACGAATAATGTACAAATACGGCGTCAATGACAGAAACGATAAGGTGATATCATTACCGAAATAAGTAAAGAAATAATTGGCGTAAATTTACCTTATCAGTTTAACTAAACCGTCACTTCTCTACTTTGTATTCACGACAAAAATTGCTTTGAATCTCTTGTGTTGTTGCACCAAGGTGGGTGATCTTCATGTCATGTCAATGTCAGACATTCGTTTGCCATTCCCCTTCTAGTCAGAATGGACAAATTGGGTTTGGGATGCTGCGTTTATTGTTGCTCTTTCTATAAATTGAACTTGACATTCGCCTAAGCACTTCGCCCATTATATGTTTCCTGTGTACCTATGCTCAGTCCAAATCAATGCAGCGCAATGTAATTCTAGTAGCACATTTAAAATAATCGCTATCCACCTAAGAAATAGTTGTCTAATTTGCTACTCGACAGATTTTCGAATTTTAGTAAGGCACGGTGATTTTATGGCTACCTTACTGACTTAAGAATTTTAGCATGCGCTCACCTTCACTACAGGAACCGATCTGACTTTAGTTATGTCCTCAGAAACGCATCCTTAAGTAGTGAGAGGAGATCTGAAGGAAACAGGAAACGGTGTGCATACATCATTGTGGTCCACCTTGTCTGCTTAGAGGGGTGGGCATGACTTATGTCATCCGAATGAAACTATTATCACAGAACACATGCTAATGCATGTGTTGTAAACAATGTTCAGGTATTTAGTCCAACATGGATTCGGTTAAACCCTGACGGAGCCGCTTTACAGCTTGGAAGGGCTCTGCAGACATACTACTTCTGACTGGCAAGCAGTAATCGCAGTTTTGCTTTTGTTCGATCACTATATTCATCGATACAGCACAAAGTCTAACAGTCCACCTCACACACGCAACTGGAGAGTGTCGGGCGGACCTCAGACGTAATGTTGTCGCAATATTCACCTGACTTCCTGGTGACATTTCATGAATTTATTTTCTGCTTCTGCTATGACGAATTTTCTACTCCCGTATTCCACATGTTTGAGAGATACTGGCTGCTCAACATGTTGCGCTGATAGTAATTGCAATGGAGCAATGGTTTATAATAGGGAAAATAGAAAATGCTTAAAAAGTCTCGTGGGTTGGTTTAAGCGAATACTTCAGGGGGTAGACAGCTTCTGGAAAATAAAGGCGCGTTTTTCAGAATCTACCAAGAGGTTTGCAGTAGCGCAGATGTAAATATTCCTGTCTGGGGTTTTAACTGGTTAACTACTTCTCGGCGCTAATGCAGCCATTCCACCGTCACTGAATATAGCTCCTTCTGTAAATATGTCAGTCTAGTATCGTTATCTTTTGAAGTATGGGAATGTTGATTTACTAATGCTTACACTGAGAGAGTTTTCTAGGGCCGTGGCAGCCGTATGAAGCACATTCTTGTGCACATTCCGATTGGATGCAATGCGTGGTTAGCTTAAACTGTTTGTCCCTTACCCTTACTAGCATACTAGTAAGGGTAGTTGGGTGGTTAAGATTGGAATTGATGAGATCGCCCTGTACGCGCCGTAACATCCGCTGTACACTCTTATAGTTTGCTAAACAAGCGGGTAGGAGGTGGGACAAACATTAAAACAAAGTTGTCTCACATCGCGTTGTACAGTTTCCAGCGCTGTAAAGCTACGCTTCTGCAGGGGCTACTACGCTTGGTTAGCTTATTCCACGTACGGCCTCACCTAAGTAACATAAAAATTTAGTAAGATTAAGGCGTCAATCGTTCCGAACGCTCTATGCAGGGACAGAGAGGATGATTCGCATTCTATGATGCTATTTCAGTTGGCCTAAAACAGCCAAACCGACCACGAGCAAACATGCATGGGCAGCGCACACTGGCGTTCGTGATTCTAGCATGGAATTGTGAATGCTTTGATGACGAGTGCTCAGAATTTGTATTACGCAGCGTTGGAATTTTGTATTTTTTCGGTGAAATATGTGTAAGCTTTATGCAGAGCACCTTTTAGACATTTGTGATATCCAATTGCGCTGATAGCATGCCATAGCTTCAGCTCATCGGCTAATAGTAGACAAGTTAAAGACATCGTTCTTAAGAAGTCATTTATGAAGACCAGGAACTGGGGTGAACTGAGTACCGAGTCTTGATGTACACGGCCGTGGACTTCGAATGAGTTGGATAGGATGATTCGAACCATCATAATCGGATGACATTTAACGACAGGCTTGCTAATATAACCCAAAACTGGATCGCTTATTTGATAATTTTGAGACTTTTATGTTAATTGTGATGATCTATACAGTAAAATGCCATTGGGGAGTCCAGACCGACAGCTGCGACACTTATTCAGGCGTTAACCGACTCTGCACAGCAAGCACGATCTATCAGTAAGTTAGTGGCGCATGACCGGTTCCGGCGGAATCTGTGCTGCTCCGGAGCGAGAAATTCATTGCGCTCCAGGTTAGCTATGGTTGTTTCAGCTGCAATGAATTTCATGGCGTGGAGATTACTAAAAACAGTATTATCGTCCAATAATGCGCTGCCACTGTTGCAGCTTTGGTGAAAGCCCCATGCTACCAGTTTATAGGAACGTATCTCTAAAGAAAACGTCGGTAAAAGAAATTGACTAAATATTTAGCTAAACTCATGGAAAATACTTTCAACGCCTGTGGACGAATATAATGTGCATTAGTGCAGCTGTAATCGCGCAAGTACCTCAGCCGGCTCAGTATAGCATCACCGGAAAATGATATGTGGTACTACCCTGACGGTATCATGATCTATGTAAGAGTATCTTACTTAGCGCACACTTTGGATGCTACAAACAAACTGTTGTCCAAGTACGTTGGCCGTATCCTGCGGGAAAGTACCATGTGGATCGAATCTAATCACACTGCGAGTGTTGGAAAACTAAGGTTTGGCATTTAAAAAGCATTCTCCATCAGACACTATCAGTTGTATTAACGATATAAAAAGTACAACTACAGAATATTTTAGGTTATTTAAATTAGAAAAACCAACAATAACACAAGCTAGGGGAACAGTTGCTGAGTTCGAAACAAGCTGTGCACAACGGCGCGGTTAAGTTGGATGTCCTCACCCACAGCGATAATTTCTCAACTTCTCTCTCTCACGCAAGCAGAAGGCTCTTGCCACTCTTCTCCATTTGATGACTAAATATCCCAGCTATCTGCGTGGACGTTTGTCGCAATACTACGCTACGCACACAACCAAGCAGTTGCTCAGAAACATTACGTTTCTTATTATAAAATTAAATGTATTGAGCATATATACCGGGTCAGGGGAAGAATGTAGTACGCGATAGCTGTTACCAAACAACGTGGGGAGCTACATGTTATGGAACTTCATTTTCACGATGCCATCTATGTGTTATGATCAATCGTTGGATAACCCGAAATTGTCAAAAATGAACATCGATTTACATAATACAAATCGCTAATGTTCGTAATGCCCTTTAAGTTGACCGGAGTAAGGATTACATACGAAAAGTAAAAAGAACAAGGAATAATAGGGAAACTTTGGATTTTGTGAGAACTCACCGAGCTATTTCCATGAGCATATTGCAGCGGTGCCCAAAGCTAGGTAACAGAAATAACTGATTGGCCTACCGTTTGAATTGCACCATTACGTCTTCCGATAGAAATGGAACATGTCACGTTATTACTTGGGACAATGTGTCGTCAAGTCCTTCGGAAAATCCTTAATGTGAAGACAAATATTTTGTAAGTTAGCTAAACGCTAGAAGTTCGGGCACCCGAAGTGAATACTAGTTACGTAGGCAATTAAGTTGACTGTAATGTATGGCAAACCTGATCTATTTGACTTATAGGCTGGTATTTGGCTGAGTTGCAACAAATCCCGATAAGTGAGATTGTATTTGCCTTTGTTAGGAAGACCTTGACGAGGTCTCCTTGCTGACACCGCTATACAACGCCGCACAATGCAAGGAGGAAGTTGGGGTTGGCAAAGGGCTGAACCAAGTTCCTGACGAATTTGTTCAGCTTACGTTGTACAACTTCAGGTGCTCTGCTTCATCTGTTTGGATGACATATCATCACATAAGCCTTTAGCATTTGTGCAAAGATAGAATGCATGGAATTCCACGCACACTCCGTAGTAGTTTAAATTGCTGACTAGCTTTTCTCCAATTTTACCTGCTTGATTCAAATATCCAAATGCATCCTGCACAATTAGTCCAGATTCAGCTTTTTGTGCTGCAAGTTTCCACCGTTGTTCACTAAGGTGATATTCGTGAGTACACTGACTGCGATATTCCGAAACTCTTCATTTTTTCGCGTTTAACTATAGTCTGTTTTTCAGTGACCAGGCATAGGTCCTGTGGAATTCTCTCCGAAGCGTTGCATGATCGTCCACTAACTTAGTGTCATGACAGCCCTTTAGATATTCTGTAAGTAGAAGGACGTTCAACTAGAGAACAGTAGCAACATGGTTCATAAAACCAGAAACATAGGTAATCCCAGCGTCGATCCTTGGTGTACGCCACACGGGAATACAAGTAGGTTGGTAAGCGCTCTACGTGTTCTTATGTTAAATTATACAGTCCGTGTAAGGCGGGTATCATCCCACTTGGAGCAGCGGAATAAGCTGCTAGCTAGTAGGGCAAGGCACTAGCAATCATGGGTTCGATCGCCGGCAGGAGACTAAGGGTATGTGCCCCACGGGCGAGTCCAAATAGTAAAAAACGATCGTCTGGTGCTTTTCCTGTTTGTTCGCCCAACTATGCGGCTTGTAATCTAAGTGCAGTGAACCAACTAAACTTGCATATTTCGAGAAGGTGCGAGAAGCTGTTTGCTAGAACAAACGTATCAAATATTTTTGCACACTTTTATCATACTGTATAAACGTTTTTTAATATATGCGCACGCATTCCATTTTATGGAACACAAGGAAAAGCGAATTGTTTTTCTGTTTTTTTTTCAACTTGTCAATGGACCAGGATTTGCTACAAACAGTTCGGGCCGGGAAAAAGGTGCAAGGAAAGGGGCAGTGTTCCAACAAATTAACCGCATGTGTACATTTGGCCCGGCTACATATGCTGTGCGTAATTTAGTCAGACACCATCGATCACGTTCTCAAAAGTGTTATCCAGTTTTTAATCCACACAAACCTATCAATGCCGTTTTGGACAGTTGACTTCCAGCTATTCAAAAGCGTAAAATTGCGCATTGTACAGCATGTTCAGATATCTCGTTAAACATTTATTCTAAATCGTTGAGTAGTGGATTAGCAATATATCGTTCTCTGTTCTCGCGGTAAATTTCAATAGTTCAATATAGTTCAATAGTGTATGGTGGGATAAAAAGCAATAACTTTACAAGACCCACAGGATGGCAAATGGAAGAAAACAAAAGTTTCAGGTGTGACACAAAAATATCAGTAAGTTAGACACTGCAGTTTGTCATACCGTTGTATAATGTGTATCATGTAAGTGCAAGTCCAATAGTCTTTCGAATGTCTCGATGTTTGGTGCGTTCACCACATGCGATGGCAGTGCGTTCCAGTGCGGACAGACACTAAGAGAGTAAAAAACTTTCTACAATCTAAACGGGAATATTGAGTCACAAGTTTTAGTGCATGGCCTCGGCATCGTTTGTCGGCAGATAATGTTAACAGCGACTTACATGGATGGTCCTCTTCTCTTAGTATCCGGTAAGTGAGGATCAGATCACCGCGAAGTCATCGGTATTCTAAGAAGTACAGACCGATCGAACGAAGGCGCAGTTCATAACTAAGGCCCGATAGACCACGTGTTGCCTTAGTGGCTCTTCTTTGTGGTTGCTCCAGGAGACGAATATCCCGTTTTAACCACGGACGCCATGCCTGCACCGCATACTCGAGGTGGGGACGAATGTAGGCGTTAATCAATAATGGCACGAGTTGCCGCTCGAAGGTACCGAGCGCTCGCCTCAAAAGCCTCAAGTTTAAGTTCGCTATGTTAGCTGCCTTTGAACATTGGAGCGAATTACCCAGACCTTCTTGCACGATGACCCCTAAGTCTCTTTCGTTGCTCACCTGTTTTATAACGCGCTGCCCCAGGTGATATGTGTTGCTGCAGTTACTGCGCAGCGACAACAGGTGACACTTTTCGGGGTTCAGGGGTAGTTGGTTGTTTACTGCCCATTCGTGAATCCGGTTCAGGTCATCCTGCAGATAGACAGGGTCAGATGTTGACTGAATAGCTCGCCACATCTTAGCATCGTCGGCGAATATTTGCATAGGTGATTGAATGTTGGCAGGGAGGTCGTTGATGTAGACTAAAAAGAGTAACGGGCCGAGAACTGATCCTTGCGGTACGCCGCTAGTGACGCATAGGCTATCGGAGTGGGTGTTGGCGATCCTTACCTCGATTCTTCTGTCGTATAAGTAACTTTCCAACCATGTGAGCAAGGATCCGTGGATACCATAGGCCGCAAGCTTTCGGAGAAGTGCTGGGTGATTGACTCTGTCGAATGCCTTAGAAAAGTCTAAGTAAATCACATCTACGGGAACTCCCTCGTCAGCAGCCCTGGTCCATGAGTCCCGAGCAAGTAGTAGATTGGTGAGGCAAGATCGTCCGCGTCTGAATCCATGTTGGAGGTTGGAGATGATTTGTAGACTTTCAAAATATCTCACCATTTCATCAGCGATTATAGACTCCATCACTTTTGATAGAACAGGAAGGAGAGTAATAGGTCGGTAGTTGGCAGGGTCTGACCGCTTACCTCCCTTGTATATCGGAGTGATAAGTCCACGTTTCCACTCAGACGGAAGTGTATGAGAATCAAATAGAAACTGGAAAAAGGTTGCAAGGTGGACTGCCATGGTGGGTGCAAGGGTTTTAAGTACTTTCGGACAGATCTTGTCAATTCCCGGCGCACTATTTTCCCTGAGCGACTGTAATTTCTTTGCCACAGATGTAGGGCTAAAGTTGACCGTGGATAAGCCGACGACATTTGCTGGGATGTAGCAAGGCGATGGTTCCATGGTGTGTCTAGTCACTGAGACAAACTGCATGAGCAATGCGTCCGCGGTCTCCTCTTCAGTAACCGTTAGGCCATTGACCGTCTCTAGTGGTGGTATTCCCGTCTTAACCTTCCTTTTGTCATTCACATACCGGTAGAGCAGTTTGTGATTGCTAGTAAATTTGCGTACCATAGTTTCCTGCCATTCGTACTTGTCAGCTTTAAGGAGTGAAGTGCAGTAGTTTCTGACTGTTTTGTAATGATTCCACGTGATATCACTTGGACCTAGCAAATGACCCCTCCAAGCCTCGTCTCGCCTATTCAACCACTTACGTGTTCTACTCCGGATCCAGTTGTTGCTCCGTCGCGAAACTCGTAATGGTACGTCTTTTGAAGCTGATTGTAGGACCCAGTTTATCTTGCCTTTCAACACTTGCCAGGCATCATTCGCCGAAGTGTGCATCTGGAGGTCCCAGTCAACGGTTGTCGCTATAGTGTGAAGCTTGGAATAGTTGGTGATGAATCGTCGGGTTTCTGGTTCTTTGTCAACCATACTGGCATAACACAAATAATCAAACGTTAGAACTGAAGGATCGCTACAACCTAGCGGGGGGTTGTATGAAACCGACTCAACCACTAACTCCTCATTAGTCAGGATTAAATCAAGTATTGAAGGCTTGTTTGAACCGCGGTGTCTGGTTGGTTGATCCACATGGTTATACAAAGCTGCCATAGTCAAGAACTCAAGGAGTTTTGATTTGAAGCATGACCCACTTGGGAACACAGATGCTATTGACGGTACATTGAAGTCACCCATTATTAGGTAGTGTGAGTACTTTTTCGACATAGCATATTGGAGAGCATTTAACAGAATATCATCGCTGTCGGCGGAGGAGTTCGGCGGCCTGTAGACAACTGCTATGAGGCAAGCATCATGTGTCTTCTTCTGAGGACAACCATCGGGACCGGATAGCTGCAGCCGGCAAAATAAGGCGTCGGGGATAATAAGGGAATGCTCAGTGAGAGCTTCACATTTCAGGTGAGCTCGGTAGTAGATAGCAACGCCACCACCGCGAGATGGACGATCATTTCGAATGACTGACATTTCACTAAGTTCAATTTCTGGATCCAAAATCTCGTTTGAGAGCCAGGTTTCAGTTAATGCTATGATGTCCCAAGTTGCTGCTTCATGCCGATGGCGCAATTCCGGCAACTTGGAGTAAAGCCCTTGGGCGTTTGTGTAGCAGCATTGCATTTGTTGCCACATTAGGAGGTGGGTTCGCTGTGTTTGACCGGCACAAACAGTGCCGGTCTGTCCGCGTTTTTTGACATGAGTGTTTGCACGCTTGGCTGGTCTATGGTCGGAAAAGTCAGGTCTGACTCAACTGTACCAGTGGTCTGTACTGCTTGCAGGAATGATCTATGTCGTACTTCTGTTGGTCCTAGCCTTCTGCTGTGGTACCACACGTTAATTGCCATTGATGCCATCTCCGGCGTAGCCAAGATAACTTTCAAAATTTTCGGCCCGCTCCCTTGATAGTTTGGGGAGGAAGCTAAGCGGCTGACGTCGAATGCCACAACATTCTGCATACCATAGAGTTCTGTGATGTAGCGCCACTCATCAATATCGTGTTTTTGTCTTTCACTGGTGTCGCCATGTTTCAGTTCGGGCACACCATGAACCAACACCACTTTCTTCATTACATTTTGACGAGACGCGGTTGGGTCGGATTTTCGCTTTTGTTTTTCCTTCCATGGCATGTCTGGAAAAATGCGGGCACTGAGAGAAGAGTTCGGTAGACTGTGGCTTGCTAAGAGAACATCCTCCAAGTCCTTTGTGTTGCCAAATGTTACTTGCAGTAACCGAGGTTCCCCTACGTGAGGAGACGATGGGTTTCGTGACAGACGTGTAAGACTAGTTGGGAGAACGTTTAGTCCTAGTGCGCAGCTTATCTCAGTCCAACGATTTTGCTCTTCAGCTTGTCGACCTTTTAACGACTCGCTGGTGGGTTCTGGTACGTTTGAACATATGACTGTCATCGCTTGTTGGTTGTGTAGTAATTTAGTTTGTTGCAGTTCTTTTTGGGTGGAGGTTTGTCGTGTGGGAGTGTTGGTCTTGTCTTGTGGGGAAGACAAGTCAAGGCTGCAGCAAGAATTCTCCTGTGCAACGACGTTATTCACACAGTTTGTAATGTGCTGCCCAGCTAATAGCGATGATCGTGCAATTTGTGCATAACTCTTTGCGCCTTGCGGTACAACAGAAGATTTTATAGAATTTTCAACTGGCTTGGCATCACAGTTGTTTATCGCTAATGGTGCTTGTTTTTCGCCGGAACGTGTAACATTTTTAATGGACAACTTTGGTCTTTTGGTAGGTCTGGGGTTAGGGCTACTTAATACACTAAGCTGCAACTCGAGTTCAGCGATTTTCCCTCCCAAAGCCTTGACCAATTCTTTCTGTTCGGATGACGCAACAGCCAACATTTCACACCTCGCGTTGAGAGTTCGGATAATCTTGGCTATTGGGCTATCTGAACACGCATCACAGAACCACAAACTATTTGTTATTACGCTGCAGTTTCCGCCAAGTTCTGAGTTCACGTCCACTTCGTCGTAAGAATTTGCACACAAAGAGCACGTGATTTTTGTGATGACAGTTCTCCGCTTACTTGAGCCATGATTGACCTTCGTTGTTTTGTTCACGCGTGGACCCGCTGATAAACTTCGCCTTCCCATGGCTTAGTGACTCGTATGCACTTTAAATCACGCCGGTCGCACCGTTGTGAGCTGCGTGAATTGACTAGTCCGGCTAGCGGTAACCGTCGCTGTCCGGGTTTGGTGGTGATGGGTCCTGGCGCAAGCGTGTATGGAATCACAAACACTTCGTGTGGTAGGGTGCACTAAGGAACATAGATGAAAGGACAAAATAGCCAGTATCTATGGTGTATGGTGGTGCACAGTACTAAGCTATATGTCACCTGATAGCTTTAGAAAAGCTCTGTAGAATGGTTTCTTAAATTCACTGAGATTACCTTGAAAAAACAAGCTTTCAAGCGTGGTTCTTAATGTACGAATTGCCGAAGACGCCGGTTTGGATGAAATAGCGAGACGGAGGACTTACTGCGCAAATATAAATCCCGTTCGATAGAACTCGGCGAGCCGAAACGAATGGGCGTATTTCCGAGAATGTAGCACAAAAAATGAACGGAATAATCCAGGATTTCCACAGAGCACAGAATTATGCGACCGTCTGTGACCTTGACACAGTGTCGTGACCCTTATCTCTTTATTGCGGATCGCAGTTCTGCTGCTCAAAGATATGTAAACGTCTCTCATCTGAAGTGTGTATTTGATGGTTTATGATCCTGTACAGAAGCTATAGGATCAACTTCATTCTGTGAAGCTAGACTGGTCATATACAAGCTTATTGCAACTGTCCCTGTGCCACCTCCGAGGAAAAACCACAGATGTTTCGTGAAGAGTCTCTGAACTCTCTCAAGAGCATGCTGGTCAGAGTTTAGCAGATTCGATTGAACCAGTCAGCAAAATTCCATACAAGGCAATACATATGTTTGTAAAAGCAGGTGTGACATTCCATGGGAGAAAAATGTTTGTCTTCATGACATTCGAAGTTGAGTCACAATCTTCACAAGAGTTGGTAACAATTTCGCACCCCCATGTCACGTACTGCCCTGCATTACGAGATGCTTGCACCTTGCAGTTATAGATTGTCTGGTGGTGCATGGCGTTGACACGACAGAATATTACACCTATCCAGCAAATGACATCCGCTACAGTAAGTAAAAGGACTTAAGTGTAATTAGGTCATCCAGAAGGAAGAATACGACTGCGTGGGTATTCAAGAGTTGACGACGAATCACTGTGTCATGGACATACCATCTGTGACCTAGGGGTACATAACTTGTACACCCTTAACATCAGACCTTTGTTCAAACGATTTGCTCTGAAATGGACAGCTAACTCTACGTACAAAACGCAAACACGTCCACTACTAGGTTATGGTTCCCTAAACTACTGCAATTCCTGAACGACTGATCGTATGGCATTAGAGCGACTGCAGCGGTTAAACACTGTCTCCAAGGCTACTCTACTACATTATCATATTTGGATCGATGTATTACACTACAGTTTGATCCATTATGGTTAAATAAATAAATAAATAAATGATATATTTCTCGACATGCGAGACACAGGCAGACTACGAGCCTGATCATGTGGTACAACAAAGTTGGGTAGTGGAGAGGGATATTCAGTGATCTATTGTGTTCACATAGGAATGATTCAGTGCCAAATCAATTAAAAATAGTAAAGGAGTATGAGTAGTAGAAGTTGAGAGTAAGAATAAAGGTAGATATAAACTGTCAGTTTAATTGGAGTAATACGACCCATCATGAAACCGTCTCCCGGAGACCTGCTTCCACACTTCTCTTCCACATCTCATCTGACCATGTGCTATTGTGGCGTTATATGTATACAGTTATGTGGGGGCCTGTGATATATATTAAGCTCTCCCCATCGTATAGCCATCTTTTATCTGATTTGTTTCCAGTACTGTATTGTGGGGGCCTGTGTTCAATGAAAGCTCTCCCCATCATACAGCTATCTTTTAGCTGATTCAATTCCAGCACTGTACTGTGGGGGCCTGTGTTTCATATTAAGCTCTCCCCATCGCACAGCCATCATTTGGCTGATTAGAATCAAGCACTTGTAATACGTGCCAGTGAGTTTGTGATAACTCATACTGCATGAGTGTGCTGCATTTTTTTCGGAAGCATTTATCCATAGCCTCGGGAGATCGGCCCAATCCTGGCCAACACTGGAAGGAGAGAAATAAGCAAATAAAAGTGGGTGGACGTACAGTAACGTGAAATGCTAGATTTTCGTCCGACGTTGTTCGATTCAGATTGTACAAGTTTCACTGGTAACTGATAACCTCAGGAATATACATGCTTTTTACAGAAAAGGAGAAGAATTTTCGGAGGAAATAGTAAGATAGCTCCAGCAGTTGTCGGAGATCAAAATGGGAAAAATTGGTGATGCGAAATAATTTGGTATGGTACTGAGAAATATTGTATGTACGCATGGTATTTTTCAGGGAGGGAGAGAAAACTGTACGCAAAGTAAAGTAAGTTAACTGTCGTTCCAACTGTTCAGCTGTGTGCGGTAAGAGGAGAAGCTGATTTCGATGAGGGGATTTGTTCAGAGTGAACGTAAGCGTGGAAGATCACGGTAGGTTTTCGGAAGGTGTTATCAAATGGATCCAGTCCAAAAGCAGAAGGATTAAATCAACCTAGATTTCGCTGAGCACGTAACACAGCAGCTCGTACCTAAGGGAGGGGTCCAGGGGAAAAGATAAGTAGAAAATAATTAGCGTTGCAGAACAAATGCGAAATAATTTGCTCGAGAGGAACTCTAGGGCACATTTCCGTCTTGGTGAGTGTGAACTTCATTGTTAATCAGGATATTTTTGCCTTTAGAAAACACGTTATTGCTACTGATAAATTTGGGGAGGGCAGTAAGATCGGGCAACAGGAGAATGAAAAGATCCCCTGATATTGATACTATATCCATCTTGCTCCTATTTCGTATGGGGATTCACTTGTCAAGGTAGGTTGCAATATACCGATCGCTGTTTCGACGTTTAGAAAGGAATGTATAACCTGTCGGAACTTCATCCCTGACTGGATTGCACGTATCTCAGATGGAAGCCTGTTCCACAAAATGGAGTATCGATTTAGGTTGTGCCGAGCCAAACTTAACGCTGCCGACTTCTTTGATGCCGTTACCAAAAAATGCATTAATCACACCAAGTAGTACCACTAAAAGAACCGGCAAAGCATTACTCCATACGCAACGATAATAAACTAATTGTGAAACATCAAGAACCTGGCAGGCAGAAACATCGTCCTTAACCCTTACTCCGTACAATGGAATAGACTTCTAAGTAACGTAAAAGCCAGTCAGAGATGGAGTTTCAAAAGACCATACATTCATTTTTCATTGTCGCAACAGTTGTCAGTATGTTACTACGAAATATAACAAATAACTCTCCTTAGGAAATCCGAGCAAGGTGCATGAGATTCGGACGCTTGTTTCCCTCTTTTGTCGCCAGACTCCATTGATTCCAACACAATTAGCAGTAACAATAAATTAATTTGTTTAATAACAAGGTTTCTCTGCATCAGATTTAATCGGAGCCGATTTCTTTGCATTTCTTCTGCACTGCTATATATTTTCTATCTATTGTTGAAGGTCACGGCGAAGGTACGCGCTGCAGTATTACATGCTCCGCAAAATCCACTACAATGTTAATTCATCCGTATTTCGATTAGCTTCACTTAAGAGAACCAGCTGAATATCCTCCAGGACCTGCCATGTGGTTACATATTCGGAAGCCTATTTGTCTTCTTCCATAGCTATTACAAAATGAATCAGACCACAGTCAGACTACATTTCATTCGACAGAATAATATAACATTTGCTCTTTGTGGTACTCACTCTATTTTTTATCCTATTTTCTTTCTATTTTTGACTACGATTGGGATGATTTCCTGAGCTAATTAGTCGAATCTTGCAAGAAAATCGATAACACCAAAGCAAGGCCAATTACCACAGACCCATCAGTGATAATGTGTGCTAGACTCAAATGTGTCGGATGTTGTTACAGGCTGATGGCTTGATTATCTATCTCCGAACATACACAAGCAGTCCTAAGGATAAGCCAATACGATGTTGGTGTAATTGCTCCTAACTAACATGAGCATAATGACGGCCTGCACACTAATTACAGGGGCCATAAGAAAGAGCCATCATGATGACGGCTTACTTGTTTTCGAACACATAAATACACAGCCAGATGAGGAGTGGAACTGTCGATGAAAGCTTTCGAAGGAATACCCTCGAACAGAAGCAGATCCACGTATGACAGCTCCAAGGATGGCCTTAGGATTTTGCTTGAACTGCTGGTTGTACTTGCAATCCCTCAAACTCACTACTAATGCTTGTATTGTTAGAACACCCAAAACATCCCATGGAAGATACTTTAATATGCCCAAAGTTTTCTATGCTATCCGATTGTTTTGTACGGAATGATCAGACCAAGCTGTCAGTCTGTGTCTTGTACTGGCTAGAAATATAACACTTTATTTAAGTACCCGGCTTTAACTGTGGGGCAATAGGCCTGGCCCGTTATGAAATTTGCCCGAGAACGATAGTGCCTAGTTGACAGAGAGACAGAATAACCATGCGAACAGGTAGCCTTAGTTGAATGGAAGTATTCGGCATTTACAGAAAACCAGATCACAGACTACGCCTTGAGCTATAGGCGGAATATTCCTTTCACTGGAGTTCAATGAACAGTAGTGTAACAGGCCCCTAATTCAGTCGTCAGTGTCGCTGTGTGACGTAAATATGACACACAGTTTAAACGTCTTCTTAACTCTAAGAGGAGGATAGATGGTACTTAACGGATAACAAAAGACTAGCAATCGACAAAATTATAATGCTTTATCTCTTAACAGTATAGTAGACTGGTCTATGCCGGGAGGGTGTGATTAGTGTTATATTTAATAGCGATGGGTTTAAAATCGAGCTGGACATCGAGGCACAAATAATAGCTACTCGTTTTAAAAGGAACGATAACGTTACCGATATCAACGACGAAAAGACTTGTAAAACCATACTTGAAACGTATGGTATTGAATAATTGGCCACTAGTACGCATTTATAGCCTAGATAAAAGAGTTGGAATATTTTTGCCAATTAGTCAGTAGCATCTGCAATTCGTTTCACAGAATTGTACCGTTTGAATTGACGACAAATAAGGGATATGCCTAATTTTCCCATACTGCTTGTGTTTAGAATTCCGATGTGGTAACGTAAACATTGAATGCAGTTTTCATGGAGAAATGCATTGCCAATGTTTTCCCAACTTGATCACACTTTGGACTGTTTGAATTATTTTGCGTTTGAGAATGATAAGTTTCATGAGACTTCAACATATACTACTGCCGCTACATTTTAGGCTCTGTATTAACTCTTCGGCTGGTTGAGCTCAAAACAAAACCTGCTGAGCAAAAACAGTTATTTGGAACATTGTAAAATCCGAAATAACTTATTGATGCGAGCGGACGTACTTCACATTTTTATCCTCGGTACTGGATGCGATAGAACCTGACTATATAAAGTGGGGCTATTTATGCCAACACATAGTCGATATCCCATACAACAGGCAGATTTCCCGAATCCGGAGGTGACTTAACATGCCCCCATTAAGGAGGACTGCATTCAGACTAGCAAAACTTTGTTGATAACGAGGTAGGTCCTTTGTCTTCGAACACATCATTAAGTTATGTTAACAAGGAATGCTAAAGTACAATTATTGATTAGTGCCCATTATGTGAAACAATAACTGTAGTAGTAAACTCGTGTTATCAATAAAATATTGATATGTAACCATGGTTAAAGATTAAATTATGTCAAGTACTTTTCAGTGTTCCGAGCTATTGTTTGGGCAAGTTGCTTTATGCTAATCAGTTGCGTGCAACTGACTCCTTCGAGATTCGCCAACCGCGTTCGGGTTCTTCGGAAACAGTGATCTAGCTCTAGTAAATGATCTATTACATGGCTAGCCGGCTATCATATGAAGGATTTTTGGTCTATGTAACCCCACTTTTGGTTATTAGGAATGTAAGTGCGCAATTGTGGATTAAACATGTAGCAGTTTATGGCATCAACTGAACAAAGAATTCGGCATTCATCTATATGCTACAAACAAGGATGAATGTGGATAACCTCCATTTCAATTCCAGCCAAAGTAAACATTACGTACCCGGGTGGATGAATTTACAGCATTTCACATTGTCGAAAATGCAAACCTTTACAAATGGGTTAGTATAATGGAAGTGGGCACTGTGTTTCTACTCGAGTAAATGTCCACGCTTTCCAGAGCATTGTTGACACATGGCCAACCGGAATACTCAAAATTCCTGTTCTATTGGCAGGGTAGAGTTTTAGTAAAAAAGTCCTTCCTAATTGTTTTAGTTGGTCTAAATTTTCGTAACCAAAAGCAACGGCTCTCAAACAGTGCGCAATACCTCTAATATTGTGTTTAAAGTGTGGTTAGAGTAGGATGTTCGTAGTGGCGGGAAACAGTTTGAGCATAGAAATCCTCAACATGTTCTCAAGAAATTGATGTATCTAAGCACATACCTTGACAATGATGTTCGGCGAACATACAGCACCACATATGAACGGAACACGCTGTAACCATCAACCGCGAAAATAGTCGCGACTACGTTTCACTAACTGGCTGATAGAGTGGTGTGTCTATGTGTGTGTGTGTGTGTGTGTATGTGTGTGTGTGTGTGAATGTGTGGTGCTCCCGGCCAGAGTGACTTAGTGCTGGACCTTTGATGCCACTAGGACAAGCTAATAAGTCCCAAGTTAGTTTAAGCTACAAGCCAAGTGCAATCAATCAGAGTCGAATGGTAAGGAACGTCACATATATAGGAGCTTCAGGTAAAGACTATGAGCATGTGGATGATAGTAACGCGATTGTCAAGAACCGAATGCATTTTGTCATACAGATTCTGTGAATTAGGGCCGCTGAGATATACACACACCAATCAAGTATTGTTAGCTGTTGCAGCTAAATTATCAGCACACTAATTATTCTTATCGGCATAAAAGTAATCACTGACCGTACAGCACAAGACAAAAGTTTGAAATGCTGCAACCGGAGTGGAAAGCGTATAATGTTGATAGATCCTAATCAAAGAGAGGGTGTTGGAAAACTAGGATTTGGAAAGTACAAACCCTTCTTTTTCAGACACTATCGGTTGTGTTACTGCTCTATGAAGAAAAATAACTGAC
>OX104060.1:33838509-34112736 GCA_944474145.2 Dicrocoelium dendriticum | reverse complement strand
ACTAAGACGGATTCTGGTAGTTTCTTGTCACAAGATGGCACACACAGGTTGTTCCAGGACCTACGATCTGTTAAAACAACGCGCGTATTGGCCGGGGATGAAAAGGGACGTTGAGAAGTGCGTGCTTTCGTGCAGACAATGTCAGCTCATGAAAACGGATTGCCGAGGAATGCAGCAGCAAACGATGACGATCCCGGTCTCGGAAATTGGTGAACTTTGGTCGGTCGACGTGATGGGGCCGTTTCCATTGACGAGGCGTGGCAACCGGTACATTTTATTGATGACGAAGCACTTCACGCGATGGATTGAGGCGACAGGAAATCCGGATCAACGGGCTAGCACCGTTACCTATGCTGTCATGAATCACTTGGTAGCGCCTCACGGAATCCCAAAGGCCATATTAACTGACCAAGGGCCGTGCATCGAGAGTGAAGAATTCCGGAACTGTTTGGAGAAACTTGGCATAAAGAAATTGCGCACCACCCCATACAACCCGCAAACAAATGGCCTGACGGAACGTAACAATAGAACAATCAAGGAGTGGCTAGCAGCAAAAGGTGGAGACTGAGAGGAAGCGCTGCCGCTACCGTTGCTGGCCCATCGAGCAACCAAACAGGCTTCCACAAAGAAATCACCATTCCATTTGATGTACGGTCGACAATCTCGTCTACCTGTGGACCTAGAGATCGGAATGTGGCCAACTTGACGTACATCTCCCGAGGAGACACGGAATAACCGGAAGACCGCCAACCGCAACCTACAGGCGACTCAGGCGCGGGGGATGGCGAAGTTCCAGACCAGCAAAGGTGGAAGGAATATCGAGTTTCCGATTGGTTCGAAAGTGAAGTACAGGGACCATCAACGCTATCCCACTTGCGGCCCAGAGGATAGGAAACTCCTAGCGAAGTGGAAAGGACCGTACGAGGTAGTCGACCGGCGAGGCCCAGTGTATACAATTGCTCGGCAAGGTGAATCGCAGAGGGTGAATGCCGGCGAGCTGAGGAAGTGGTACGAATTGGAGGAGGAAACACGCTCATACAGTGAACATCCCCGGCGGTCAGAAAGACTCCGACGGAAGGCAGCTGACGCGAGTCCTTTGGTGGGAGAGGAGTGTGGTGGATTAAAGGTAGATACTACTGCGTCGGGTAATTTTAGTGGGGCGGTAAAAGATGACACATCAAAAGCGAGCTCTGCCGACTTCCCCAAAGTTGAAGATGACATCAGGATTACAGTTCCATGTGCACGAGGAGTGAACACAGAGGCAAGCACCAGTTTGGGAACACTCCATGGAAATCACGCAGATAAGCGGACGCCAAATTATGAACGAACACAAATAGTGTAAGCCACTTTATCAATAAACAAGTACCGCTTGCCACTTGGGTCCTAACAATATCCTGTAACCTGTGCGGCGTACGTCCTTCGTTCTAATTGAATTCCATGGTGATCCACTTGACTGTTTCTCTGAAAGGCCATCTTGGATGCTTACACACTACAATTAATAGTAAAAGTATTGTTATTTTTCAACCTCATAAATAGAAAGAGTTCATCAAGCCAGAATTTCAGTCAGCAGCTCAGGCTAGTTTGGAAAAACACCAGACACACGTGTTTCGACCATCCGGGTCTCATCAGTTGGTCGCCTTCCAGAAGACCACTGCAGGGTTCCACCCCCATGAATTTCGGAGGACAGTATCCAGTGCCACTACGCCATGAGCGACGGCCGCGGATTAGCATGTTTGAGAGCTGACTGTGATATATATATATATATATATATATATATATATATATATATATATATATATATATATATATATATATATATATATGGTTCGCGGCATCCGGTTTCGGATTTGCCTGTCACTGTGGCAGGCCACAGGACGCCTGCGCCTACAGAGGGACCACGGGTGGCTTGCGCTGCACCTCCCACAGCTCCAACCACACACCCTATATCCAGTGCAAACCCGAAGGAATAAGACCGGGAGGCATGTGGATGGGAGCCACGTTCCATCAGCGGAGCCGGCCCACACTCCTTCACAGGCAAACACAAGCACGCTGTATTTGGGAATCAAGCGCACACAAGGCGGTGGCTGGACCGTAGTCCGCTCCACCCTGAATGCATGGAACCACTCTTCGAGCCTAACACGGCAACAAGGACCGTGCACCTCGTCCCCTCCAGCAACGACCAACTGTCTCCTGGAGCCAGTATGGACGAGGTAGCGGGTAATAGGCAGGTAGGCACCTTGTCAACAGCACATCAAGCGCAGTCACACCTGGGATGTCAAACAACAGCCAACCGCTTGTGAGAGAGAGAGAGAGAGAAAGAAAATAACTCGATTAATGCATAAGGAAACGGTGACATAAACCTTACGTTAATGAGCATATGAAATAAGTTGTTTACAACCGAATCCGAGACAAGTTCATGAGGTCAAAAAGTATATTTTAGGAAATGCCACAAACAAGAAAATGTAGTCGAAATTAACTACAATTGGATTAAGCGACGTGTGCAAGTTTATAGAAGAGAGTACAGGTAGACATTTATATGAGAAAGAAAAGCATAAAGGCAAAATTGAAAACCCACCACCTGATATGAAGATACCTAGTATGCAAGCACGCGGTTAAGAAATCGAATGCAGGGTACCTACAAATGCTGCACCGGTTCTGCCTACGTTCTCTGCAGAACCCGTCGTCACTTCGGTAGTAGTCCCGATTGGCCTCGCTCATGGCTCACTAAGCCTGCCTGACTAAGTCACTTGCGACCGCATGTTCTACAGCACCATGCGATCGATGTCGATGGAGAACAACCCATCGGTGCTTGCCGCTTCCGCACTTGCCGCTTCTTCTCTGCATGCATGAGGGCTTTCTCCTGCACCTCAGCAACTGCCTTCGTGATCAGATCGCGCCATGCACGCCGATCAACCGCCTTCGATTCCCATGATTTGCAATCAAGATTAGAACGTGTGAGACTCAATTTAATCATGTCCTGGTATCGTAACTTTGGTTTCCCCACGTGCCGCTTCCCAATACTCAGCTGACCATATAATAGCTGCTTCCGTATCCGCGTCGAATCCATACGGCTCACATGACCGATCCACCTCAGGTGTCTCAATAAAGTATGCAGTCCACTGCATACATCCCACTTCGGCGCAAAACTTCCGTGTCTGCAACTCTGTCGCCCCGGCCGATGCGCAAAATCTGTCACAGACACTGCTGATGGAACCGCTCGAGATATCGCACATCCCGGCGGTACATCTCCCACGTTTCACTGCCGTATAGAAGAACGGACAGTATCAGGAGGCACCTCCTCCTCAATCCATACACGTTGCAGCAAGCGGTGTAGTGCAGTCAACAACGCGGGTCCGCCGTGTTTCAATACTTCACGCGAAATCCCGTCGGCCCCGGCACACTTGCCGTTTCGCAGCTGAGCAAGTGCTCTCTGCGTCTCATCTAGTGTCGGCATGTCCGCCAGACTCGCCTATACATCGTGCTGCTTGAGGCCGTTCAATGTAAGCCAGTCGATCTCTGAACAGTGGTTCAAGAGACAGTCAAAGTGTTTTCGCCAGATCATGAGGTCTGCAATCTGTGTGCAGGTAGCGCCTGAACTATCATTGATCAGGTTCCTCAGCGGCTCCAATCTCGGTCCATACACCGCCTTCAAGGAGTCAAAGAATTCCTTGTGTTGGCGTCGTTCGGCATAGCATTCCATCTGCTTCGCCTTCTCCGTCCACCACGCATTTTTAATGCGACGGAGCGCTCGGGTCAGTCGCCGTCGAAGTTTGCGAAACTGACTACTCTTTCCCAAGTCTCTACGGTCTGCAACATGTGCAGCAAATGCTGCATTCTTCTCCGACACCAATGCGCCAATCGTCGCACTGTTCTCATCAAACCAATCAGGCCGCTTACAGTTTGCGCGCCCGATGGTCTCCTCGGCAGCAGCTACCACCTGGTCGCGAATGTGGTGCCACAGGTCGCCCACTGTAGCTATGCAGTTCACATCACACAGGCGTGAAGCCATCGCCTTCTTCAGCTCAGTAGGTTTCGCCACAGTACCGAGGGATAGAATGTTAAATGTACGCCGATTCATGGCGGGAGTGCAATACATAGATTTACGAAAATATATGTACAGTTTGGTCCGCACCAACTTGTGATCAGTGCCACACTCAGCTCCACGCAGTACACGTGTCATGCGCACTTCACGCATATCACGCTGACGTACGATTACATAGTCGAGCAGGTGAGCGTGACCACTCCGTGGGTGCGTCCAAGTTGCTATATCACTCGCACTCAGTGCAAACCGAGTGTTCGTGATCGTCAGGCCATGAGTGGCACACAGTGAGAGCAGCCTGTCACCGTTCGCATTCGCTGAATCCATGCCATGCGGACCGAAAACATCTGTCCACGCTGGTGCATCACGCCCAACGCACACGCTGAAATAACGCAGCAGAACTAGTCGAGCAATCCTCGGCACAGCCCGTATCACGGAGGATAGCTCAATGTAGAACTGATCACGCGTGTCATCAGGATAACACATAGTCGGAACGTACGTGCTTATAAAAGTGGCAAAATTACCTCTTCCGAGTCGTAGGCGAACAGTCATCAGTCGCGCGTTGATGCCCGTTGGTTCACCCACCTGCTGGCCATGGAGGCGATCGGATATTACAAATCCGACCCCATGATCACGTGGTGCTGAGGCGGCGTTGCCCACCCAGTAGAATGTGTGGCCAGCACCTGCTTCATGCAACTTACCTTGCTCAGCGAGCCGGATTTCACTGAGCGCCGCAATATCGATGTTGTAGCGCGCCAGCTCTATCGCGACGAGTGCAGTGCGTCGTTCCGTGCACTCGCTGGAGTTCCGGTCCAGTAGTGTGCGCACGTTCCAGCACCCGATGCTGAGTGGTTTTCGCGCAGGCATACGATTGTATTAGTGGGCAATCGCACGCGAGGTGGTCGCTGTGCTTCGGAGGTTTGCTTGAGGGACTCCACCCGAAGCCTTTGGCTCAACAGCCTGACCCACAAGGCAGTGGGTGATTTGGATGTTTGCTTGAGGGGTTCAGCCCGGAGTCTTTGGCTCAATAGCCTGACCCACAAGGCAGTGGGGAGCAGCTCCAGCTAGGGAATGTGATTGCAGAGACAGACTGGGATCAGCTTGACGGCCGTCACACGCAGTCTTTGAGGTTCTGGAAAGATTTATATATGTTTTGCAAACAGCCAGACGCAGGTGCGTTTTGGCGGGTTTGCACCAGGGGCTGCATGGCTTGAGGCGGGCAGTAGCAAACCATTGAACACCCGGAGGAGCCCACCAACCGTCGGAGACAATGCGTGGCACTCGTGCTCAATCCAATCGAGCTGTGAGCTTATAACCTGTAGACCTGTTGTCTTCCATGGCTAGGTTTTACGAGAATTGGGCCATCGACCACTTCCTAACCACCGAAGAGGATGGACTGAGATACTACCAGGGCGCCCACTCCTGACAGGAGAACGACTCGGGTCCTCAGCCAAAGTCTTCGATCAAATGAACACCCGAAAGGCAGCGAGTCTAGCGCATGGTCAGTTCACTGACTCATGCGGATTGGTGTCCTAGATCTTAGCAGGGAGAAGGGCGAAACCGACATCCCACCCAGCGGTCGCCACGATGAGGCGCCCAGAACATGAGCAAATGGCACAACAGTAGCAGCAGTGGGTAGACCATCTGTCAGGATCTAGCTACCACCAGACTCAGCTGACTATAGGCTCTCCCATCAATATATACATATACATATATATATATATATTTGTTTTTGACCAAACTTTTCTATGCGCATATCCTTATGTTACTTACTTAATCATTGCTTTTTCGTTTTTTGATACATTCCACCTAAGCGTACCTGAATGACTCACATTCGTCGTCCATTCAGAAACCCTGTGAAACGAAAGTAATTCTGAAAGAACCAATGGAAACGGAAGTACATTTGGTCTTGTAAAGCAGTCCTGTATTTTCAGTTTGCTTTTCCTTGTTACCCTTTGATCTTTACAGCTTTTCTGGAGCCTGGCTCACCTAACCGGAATATACCGGTTAGTTAAGATGAGTGTCACCGATTTGACATGGTTTGTTTGCATCTGAGTTACAATGACAACTGCTTGGAGGCACTCGTTTACCGCGCCAATCGTCCACTACAGAAATTGAATTTCGCTTAAAGTTGGCATTGACAATAGCCTACGCTCAACTTACGGCCACATTCTTATCTCGGGCGGTTTCAACGTGCGCTGCGCTGATGCCTTGGCATTCCACAAAGAAACATTCAAGGTCGAGTTGTAAGACCTCGCATGTATCCCAATGTAAAGTCACACAATGTCACCTGCCAGATACAGAACTGGTAAAAGACCTCGCACTTACGAATGGGAAACTCATGGTCGACAGGCGGTTTACAAAAACCTCACTAGGGATAAGTGGTCATAACACCATAATTTAAAACAATGCGCGTAACCCTGAATATCTAGAGTATCACACTCAACAGGATACAACATCCTGAGACATCTGGCTGCGACGACAGATTAGTACATTTTGAAAGCTGGTTCCCTGATAGCGCATGAATTCAGTTTGTTGGACAATTCAACAATCTGATCCTAAATGGTTTAGAAACTAAAAGGGTTAGTTCCGCCAATCCATCCTTCTTCACCAAAAGCGTAGCTCGAAATTGCTTGTCACTAAGAATTGCAGCTGGGCACACTTACATAGCTGGTCCTTGTCCCGAAACCTGGAGTGACTACGTGACTCGGCGCAACCATTGTACTACGCTTCTTCGTGTGGACAAAGTAAATACTCAACATTAGCTTATAAATTTGTCAACAACAAATCTGCTATATAAGCATGTTAACAACACTAAGAATGTAAAACACGGTATCCTACTTGAGACGACAGTCGAAAGGGCATAGAGCGCTAAAGAAGCGACCAACGCCCTACCTATGCATTGTGCACTGATCTTCCAATTAGACGTCCGCCACTGTTACATATCTACATCCATAGCCGTAATTTCATCATTTACCAACATCGCATTTACTGCCGTATTTGTGTCGTAGAAAATTCTCTCACTATGTCTCTACAGTTTTCCCGAAGTCGATGATATTCACCCGTGGGCGAAAACGTAGCAGCAGCAACGCTGGCTGGGTCATTAGCGCATGTCTCCTAAAAGTGCTTGGATGAGCAAACTGTACTCACTGTGTGAACACGGTATACGCGCGCCAGTTTTAAACGTTGCATTCACTCCTACCCGTAAACTGTCGTCTACTGGTGTCTCTCCCTGTACTCTCAAATATAATGAAAGCAATCAGCGCTAAGGCGTTAGTCAACCATCGAGAACGCTACATCATAGCGCCTAAGCCGCACGGCTTCCTCTAACGCCGTTCGTACATATCCGTCCTACTCATTGCATGCAGTGCTTGGACGGAAGCTACCGAAAAAAGAGAGGGACCGAGGTAATTAACTTTGCTTTCTCCAAAATCTTCGATTGACTGGACGACCGTATTCTGCTTCACGGCCTCAGGAGCTACATATTTGTGGATCCTGTACCTGGGTGTCGCAGGAATTTTATGTCGATTAAGCAACCGCAGGTTTGAGTTTGGATTACGCTGTCTGATTCAATGTATGTCAGAGGTAGAGTTGCACAAACTTTGCACAACCGGATTTAGCATCCATAATTGAACTCCACTCTTCTCCATTTGTGTAACGACTGATGAGTCCATCAAAACGCTAAACCTTCTATACCTGTGTTTTCTTCACTAATTTGTGCTTCACATTCTGGCCATCCTACGGGGCTTGCTAATCATTTGCTTTTCTATTCGTAATATACCATTTCCATTGTTTCTCTATACGTGGCATCAGACCACCAGCTGCGCATAGAAAATGGACATGGCGCTGCAGTCTACTAGGTCTATTAGATTGAGTGTACGGCATTTTATGATCACCGCTGAGTTTCATCGCTAAAGTTTAGTTGTTCTTGATTGCGTCCGAGACAAATTCATTTCATTGGTTTTGCTGTGACATGGGCGTCCTAGGTGAATACGCTTCAGCACGCGTCATAATTACACCAGGCTAGTCAACTGAAACAATACAGTTCCCAATCAGGTTCTTCAGAAAGGTGTTCGTTTGTTTTGCGGTGGAAGAATTGGTTCTCGATGCGTTTTCCACTAGCCATGTCAATTGGGTGACATGCAGCGACAAGACGACATCGGGAGTCGTTTCGAAGAGTAAAGATTAGTCAGTTTTCTCGAACAAGGTTTTCCTTCTGGCGCATCTGCGGTGTTGCAAGAAAGAGTAGAAATCGGAATCGACTCAATCCAGACTAGTATACACGAATTAAACTTGACTCAGATCAAGTGCTATCGTTAAGGTGGAACTAATAACGCACCGTGAACTCAAGTGCTAACCTACCAGCCTAAGAGAAATTTCACTATGTCGCTTCCGTTGCAGATTGCGTGCACCTGTCAGTAGTGACCAGTGATGGAATTCTGCGCTGCCCCTTACGAAGGTCATTTACATGCTTGTATGTGTTTACGGTTCGTGCAATATCGCTTCATTAACTCCTGGTGATGCGTCACGTTGTCCTGGAGGATCAGTCACACACAGAAGTTATGATGACCCACGTATGCATTACATGTTTGGGAATTCGGTGAGTCTGTATGAGGTTTTCATGATAATACTCTCAAGAACATACACGTACGTGTTCCGCTCATCAGAACAGACTTGCTTCCAAATAGACAATAAAAAATTTGCTGCTCAGACGCGTGCACAACCAGTGTGATATAAATATATATATATATATACATATATATATATATATATGTATATATATATGCGCAGCTTTTGTGGGCACGCTGCATTCGATTTACTAACCGCGTGCTTGCATGTTAAGTCTCAATTTCAGGCGGTGAGTTTGCAACTTTGTAATGGTGCTTTTCTTTCTCATATAAATGTCTACCTGTACTCTCTTCTATAAACTTGCACACGTCGCTTAATCCAAGTGTAGTTAAGTTCGATAAAATTTTCTTGTTTGTGGCCTTTCAGTAAAATATACTTTTTGACCTCGCGAACTTATCTCTGATTCTGTTGTAAACAACTTATTTCATATACTCATTAATTTAAGATTTATGTCATCGTTTCCTTATGCATTACTCGATTTATTTTCTTTGTTATCGGTCTCTCAAGTGAGTGGCTGTTTCTTGATATCTCCGGTGTGTATGTTAACAAGGTGTCTACCCGTCCATTACCCACTACCTCGTCCATACTGGCTCCAGGAGACAGTTGGTCGTTGCTGGACGGGACGGGATGCATGGTGTTTGTGGCCGTGTTAGGATCAAAGAGTGGTTCCATGCACTCAGTGTGTAGCGGACTACGGTCCAGCCACCGCCTTGTGTGCGGTTGATTCCCAAATACAGCGTGCTTGTGTTTGCCTGTGAAGGAGTGTGGGCCGGCTCCGTTGATGAAACGTGGTTCCCATCCGCATGCCTCCCGGTCTTATTCCTTCGGGTTTACACTGGATATGGGGTATGTGGTTGGAGCTGTGGGTGGTGCAGCGCAAGCCATCCATGGTCCCTCTGTAGGCGCAGGCGTCCTGTGGCTTGCCACAGTGACAGGCAAATCCGAAACCGGATGCCGCCAACCATATATATACATATATATATAAATATATATATTCGCAGCTATACTGAACCTTAACGTGGTGCGAAGGTTTCCGTACCTCATTAACCCGTAGAGCTATACTGGGTGATGCCTCCGGGCAAGTTGAGAACTACTCCTACCAGGTTGGTCAGTAGTAGGAGGTCAGACAAACGCAGTCTCCTGGTCCCACAGCTTTGGGGTTTGAAATGGGATGGCGTCCATTTCCGTAAACCTAAATCATTGCCACCTCCCCTCTGCCTTGCGGACAAGCTTTTGAGCCAAAGGCTTTGGAGGAAGACCCTAATCGTCCTCCTGTCTAGGTCTGGGCGCCCTGGCAGTATCCCAGCCCACGTACAACCATGACATCTTCTTCAAACATTAACTTCATCCTGCATCGGCCGTCGCGCAGATTATCAAGGGTCGCCTTTTCTGCTGCATACACCAGGGCGGATAAGCAAAAACATGCTACCGCTGGCGACTCCCTTCTTTCTTTTCCACCCGTTTCTCTTACTCCCATCCCGACCCCCATTACTAATCTTCCTTCTATAATTCCCAGCTTAATTGACAGCAACCGAAGTGCCACTGGAGTAGAACCATCTGCAGCCACCACCTCACAACGCCTATCGGCAAAGTCCCATATAAGGCCACCCTACGCCGTTTCCATAGCGACGTTCAACGTTCGCACTCTAAGACAAACGGGTCAACAAGCTGCAGTCACACGCACCTTGGACACACCGGGTATTGATGTGTTGTGTGTCCGAAACAAGTATCAAGAACCCTAACCGGGTTATTGAATTAAATGCACCCGGCTTATCCTCTCGTTATTGGTTGCACGCATCCGGCGACGCCGATGCAACACTCACTGGTCAAGCTGGTGTAGGTATCATTCTAATCTCCAAGGCTGAGCTATCGTTGGTTGATTGGATTCTGGTGAACAGCCGTTTAGTCCGTTTGACGACATCAGCTAAGGTTGATTCACGAAGTAGTACAAAACGCCGTTTGTTCGTGATTTCCGTGTATGCACCCACGGTCTGCACTTCAGATGTTGTCAAGGACACATTCTATGACCAACCGAACGCGCTACTACGCAGTGCTACTAGTTCAGATATTATAGTACTTGCAGGGGCTATGGACACATAAGTATGGCGTTTGAGCTCTTCAGAATGTCAGCTGGGTGGTAATTATGGGCTTAGCTCCGAACGGACTGACAACGTTGAGCGTCTGCTGCAACTGTATGCGGAGCACCAGTTGTTTCTTAATAGCATAGTTTTTAGACTCAGTTGGCGCCGAAGTGCCACTTGAAGTCTTCCTGTAGCTGGCCAGCGATCGACCCAAATTGACCACATAGCCATAAGTTACAGATGGCAAGGTTCCCTCCTGAATTGCCGCTTGTACTGGAGTACCTGTGTCGACTCCGATCATGCCTTAGTACACTGTCGTTTCTCCATGAACTTTACCGGGAGGCGCACCAAGCGCGAAGTCTGATTGGTAACTGGGAAATTGTCTCAGCCCACCGTCACGCAAGCCTATCCAGACGCACTGCATCCCGAACATTCGCAGTCTTGTCCTAATGACACTGAGCTTCAGTGAAATAGGATCACGGCCGCCATGCACGAGGCAGGAGCATCGGCTTGTGGCACCATCCATCGTCACCGCACTAGTCACTGGATATCCAAGAGGTCGGTGAACCTGTTGGAATCTAGAAGAGACCTCCCGGCTGGCTCTGAACACAACGTGACCAGACGGGCTATTAGGCGTGAACTAAAGCAGAGGCTACGTGCTGACAAGGAAGCCTGGTGGACCAGTAGGGCTCAAGAAATGTAGCAAGCAGGAGCAGTAGGTAATTACCGCAAGCTCTTCCAGCTAATCCGCACCACCGATCCCAGATAACCAGGCGTCAGCGAGAAAATTAGGGACAGCGCGGGTGCGCTGATATACAATAATGAGCGCCGTATGGTTCGTTGAGCGGAACAATTTCAGTATCAGTTCGGCTGGCCCCCTGCTCCCGGAACTCTTCCTACTCAGGTGATGAAGGACGAGCCATGGACGGTTAGTTTAGAGCCTCCGTCGGAGGCCGAGGTCCGAAAAGCGATCACACCCCTCAATCGTTTTCGTGCCGTTGGTCCGTATTCTCTCCAACCTGCATTATTTAAGGATGGAGAGGAGGTCCTCTGCAAAACTCTGACCACCCTATTCGAACGTATCTGAAAGGAAGAGAGTGTCCCGGTTCATTGGAGCCAATCGATTATAGTGGCAGTACATAAGAAAAGTAGTCACACAGACTGTTCTAACCACAGGGGTATAAGCCTAACACCAGTTGTGATAAAATTATTGGCCTCAATTATCGTTCGTCGCCTCACTGCGGAATGGGAATCTCGGATTAGGGAACAGCAGGCTGGTTTCCGGCCAGGACGTGGTTGTTTAGACCATATATTCACTTTGCGGCAGGTGCTAGAGCAGCAACATGCATACCATAGACCGACAATAGCTGTGTTCTTCGATCACAAGAGTGTGTTCGAATCAGTCTATTGATCGATTCGGTTCGACCTACTTGCGCGGAAATGTGTTCCCACGAAATATGTGAAAATCCTTCGTGCTCTATACTCGAACACTATAGGCCGGCTCATGGTCTACGGTGTCCTATCGCATAGCTTTCCTACCACAAGTGGCGTTCGTCAGAGTTGTCCGATTTCCCCATTTTTGTTCCATTTCGTCGTGGATTCTATCATGGAATGTTCCCTTGCGGCGTCTCACGATGTAGGCGTTGAAGTGTTGCCTGGTGAAAAATTAATTGATTTTGATTATGCGGACGATTTCATCTTGCTTTTCGACCTTGTTGCAACGGCACCATCAACCATGAATAGCCTGTCAAGAGTGCTCCTAATATTTGGTATGCACTTCGCACCTTCAAAGTGCAAAATTTTGCTGCAGGACCACCAGCCTCTTGCTGACACCTTGACGTTTGCTAACGAGGAACTCGAGGTAGTTGATCATTTCACTTATCTTGGCAGCTGCATCTGCAATGATGGGCGCATAGAAACTGTAGTCAGCTCACGCATTGCAAAGGCCAGAACTGACTTCTTGAACCTGCGGCTTCTTTGGCGACAGAAGGGAATTTCCTTCCTTCTGAAAGGCCGTGTATACAAGGCCACAGTGTGGGCCGTTCTGCTTTATGGTAGTCAGAATTGACCCCTTCGTTCTGAAGATCTGAGAGGCTTTCAGTCTTTGATCATCATTGTCTGCGAAGCATTGCTGGTGTCGGATGGCACCAGCGTGTCCACAACGATGACGTGCGTAGGCAAGTACTAGGTAGTGATAATCATGCTGGCTTCCTAGAACAACAGATAACACTGAATAAGTTGCGTTGGCTCAGGCAGGTGAAACGTATGCTTGGCCACAGCTTACCGAGGAGATCCTTGTTCAGTCTGCCAGTTGAAGGGTGGCGCAATGCTCAAGGTGGACAGAAGTCGACTTGGCAGCGGGAAACGAAGTCACTGACGACCAAACTGGGTGCCGTTGGTCCGTCTTGCCTTTCGGGCTGGAGTCCACGTGACTCGGCTTATGCTTGGCTCGAGACTTTACAGGACATGGCTCGCAACCGGCACCAGTGGAGCGTCTGCTGCCGTCTTCTAATCGGATTGCCGGTTTAAAGTGTGTTTGGTGTTGAGTGATCTGCGTTGTAGTGGCTGATTATGATGCATGGCAGTAAAAGCCGCAAGGAAGCTGTCTCGCCGATACCGACTTATCTTTGCATGATAGCCAGCTGTTTGTGACAGTATGTTGTCTACACAAGGTGTAGGCGCCTTGACCCAGAATGTTTGCTTATTGCATTAAGGCTTTCAGGTAAATCCCCCTTCTCTTCCTCTTCTTATTCTTAATTTCATAGGTCCTGATGGTTGTATGGCAGCGAAACATCAGTTCAAATGGCTGATGCAATGCTGTTGATGATGATGTTGTGCTATATATACTTGTGAATCAGTCCAAGACAATTTCTGGGGTATTCAGTCAAGTAGGTCCAAGATGCCGCATTAACAAGCGTGGATAACACATTGTAGTGTGTGATCGCATACACTTTATCATCATCTTCCGCAAAATATTTCGCAAAACATACCTTGTTAAACAGTAGTGTGACATGGTCACTGCGACCCAGTGGTGCGCTTGTAATAATTCCGTCGACCATGAGTTCTTCGTGGGTGAGCGCAAGATCGAGTATTGTTGGCTTGCTAGCAGTTCGAAATCTAGTGTGAGCGGTCCCGCGATTACGCAAAGGGTAGGTGGAAATTACCTCTTGTAGACAGGCTTTAATCTGTATGTTGTTGGTCGCTGCTATTTCCATGTCGTGAGCGCTGAAGTCGACTGCGATGATAATGTGACTGTATGATTTGATCGAAGCAACCAGAAGAACGTGGTTCACTTTGCAGTCTATTTCACACGAAGAGTTTGGTGAACGGTAAATCGCGACTATGTTTCATGTTTGTTTGGAAACTATAGCCGGCACCAAAGAGTATCTGAGGCACGGATTTCTTGGTGGTCAATAAGTTCCCTTCAGAGGTTAGCCTTGTAATACTGAATTACGTCACCATCTCTTCCAGCTCTATTATTATAATGCATCGACATACCAGGTAAATGGAGCTCCAAAGCTGTCATCTCAAGGTTTAAGCCGGTGCCCGTAATCATAAAGAGATCCCGCGGTTGTGAAGCCGGGCATTCTCTAAGTTCGGCCAACTTACTAAGACGACCTGGAGCAGTAGTATACAAACAGGATAGTGGTTTTGATGTTAGAATTGTGTGGGCAGACCATTAATTTGTGGTTACTTTTAAGCCGAGCGCCCGGCGATCGGCCGTACCCATTTTAGCATGAGTCATTTGCACTTGAATTTTAAGCAGGCTGCATGTTAGAACTGGGCCTTTCAGATCGAGAGGTTCCTTCGTGTATCGCCCTGTCCTATTTGGTGTCGTGAGTGTTACTGTGTCTACCACCGTACAAGAAGCTGGAGGCACATACTGTATTGAGGTCGCATATTTCAATGGTGTGCTGACAAAAGTGGTCATGTGAATACTATAATTAGCATACGCTCGGTTAGTAACCTGGAGCGACGTTTAGATCAGCTATGCAATAGAACTTCTATCATTCCTTCGAAATGCAGTACGACTTCTGTACTTTTTGGATCGCAGCCCTTTAGTTTAGTGGTGAAGGAATTCTTGTTAGTGATTAATCGATAACGTCTTCCAGGGAGAGTTCTTTGCGGATGTAGCACTAATGCACTCGATCATGTTTTTGCGTTTTGTGATCAGGAGAGCCCGGTAGTTCAGAAACACAATGAACAAATACGGCGTTCTTGCTTATGTTCGTAGAAGGGTCGCCATGGTATTTTTTATTTGAAAGCCCCATCCAAGGAGTAGCTGAAATTATGCGTACCCCGCTTTATCAGTCACGAAGCCCTACTGCTGAGAGTAAGACTGTCTCTGTCTCCATAGTTGAGTTCAACGGTACTCGAAGAGATCGGGATTTGTCATAGTTGAGTGCCGCGCTGCGTGTCCTAGTGCAGTTGGCTCAACTCGTATACCAACAGCGTCGCAGATGAAATTAAACGCATTGACATCATCTACCATCTCGCGCTTTATTGTGTCGTATCTGGGCTCAGGAACGTAAGTGCACACTACCGTTAACTCACTGTGATACTGTTTAGCGCATGTCGGTTTAAGTATTGTGGCTTGTAACTTAGATTGTTTAGCAGGCACTAAAGAATGTGGTAAAAACAGCGTCACATTGCTAATGTTTGCCCCAGAAATTGAACGCCCAGATGTCTGTTTGGGCACTTTTCTCAAAGCGATCGATGCATATGTTACGCTGCTCTGGACTGCCGTTGTTGAGACTAACGCATCAGGTATGACAAGTACGGATGAGGTAATAGCAGTCACGCGGGATGTGGCCTGCCAACTTAAAGGGTTAGTAAATTTTGGAGTAGTTGGCACAGCTGCCGCTGGGCGGTTAGCAAGACTTAGGGTCAGAGTGCTGCGTGCTTAGCTATAAAAAAGAGTAGGGTTGTTAGATTCTAACGGCAAAGCCTTGGCTTATTTCAGTTAGCTTTTCACACTGTTTCACGAGCGGTATTTTATGAGCGTCCATTGTGCTCGCTCTGCACGCTCGACAAAACCAGAGCGGAGCAGTCGGTTTGCTTTGTCTCTTACATCTTACTTGGCTTGTACCAGCACAGCGGGGGTGAAATGTAAAGCCGCAATTTGCACAAAGAATGTTCCTTTTGACTATTCGAGCACCTTTTTGCTCACCACATTTGCAGTTAAGTGGAATCAATTCCACTGCAGGCCGTTGTTAACAAGAACGCTGTGCTAGTCGCTTACGTGAGGTAGAAATCGAGTGATATTTACGCTGTTTGTCCCAGTCGTACGCTCTAGGTTGGTTACCATAGTTGAGTATGACACGACGAGGACACACATCCACGGAACTTGGCAGGCTTATTGGTCTACACTGGATTCTGAAGGACAGGGCCGTCGGAATTAGCTTGTAGTGGGTGCATGTCAGCGTGAATCCTGGAGATGTGTGTATGCATTCGAAACCACTTATTGAGTCCTAGCTTCGCTGGTAATGAACCTATGGATGTAATTCTAGGACTACCGGGTAGCATGACGAATCATTTATCGACCACAGTGTGGCAGCGTTGAAAACTGTTAAAGGCAACAGTGTGGAGAGTCCGGATAAGAGCATGAAACATGATAAAATACAAGGGTAGCATAAATCACGTTAAATAAAAGTATGCCTGCTGAACACTGGGAGTGGATCCAATTCGAATGAGTGTATGGTAACTGCCCTAAGTGAAAAGGAAAAGAAGAAAACATGTAACAGTGGTGGTCACGTTTACTATGCGACCAGTCAGTGGCAGGACCCAGTAAAGCAAGTACAATAGTTTTCGGGAATAATCCCCAAAGTATCCTACATAGCAAATGCCAAAAAGGAACAGCGTCGCATTATCATTGTGGCCAAGTGGTGCACCTATGCCTAAATTTTCAACCATTACTTCTTATTCTGGGACCACAACGTCATGCTCAGATGGCTCGTCAGTTGTTCTGAACCGCGTGCGAGAGGTGCCTTGGTTGTTTGGGAATAAATCCGTTGTTACTTTTTATGGTCCCGTTTTTAACTACTAGCTGAACTAAGCTAGCAATTATAAAATTGCAAGCATATGGTAGCAGGGATGTTAAAAATCTGTTACATGTTCCGTTGCAAGCTACCAACTGAGGTTCGGCTGAAGACAATCAGCGATATGCCTCCTAGAGATGATGGGATCTGTGGAAGAACACTGCACCAGTAGTGTGCCGAATGAGCCCATACAACCTGTAGAAGATGATATTGACCAGACACTTTACACTTGTGTAGGTCGAAGCTTAGACACAGGACTAACTAAACGGACGGTGAATAGGACATTAAACCCTTCACTAAGTACACATCGAAAAAACGATTAGTCGCCGGCCACTCACTGGTCGGCGAAACTTCACGTATGAGTTGTGCAAGCTCCGAAACATGGCTAAAATCTGAGAAACTTTCACGGATATACACTAACGACCAACAGCTCATCAGTAAAATTACCGAACTTCGACTGCGTCAGGTTGCGAATGCTTGGGACCTAATTTCTATTACCGAAACTTGGTTACACCAAGAGGTGACCGATGCTGAGGTTGAGATAGCCGGAATGTCACTCATCCGGAACGACCGCCCCAGCAGAGGATGTGGGGTCTTACTCTACTACCGCAGCGATCTACAATGTACAACAGTTGATGATCTGGAAACACACGTTACCGACTCACTCTGGTGCCGTCTCCGACTAAGACACAACGACACATGTCTCGTAGCTATCGTTTACCGCCCCCCAACGTCCACTCTGGAAATGGATTCCTGCTTGATCCGTGGCCTAAACAGAGTAACACGCACTAGGTACAGTCACCTTCTCATCTCCGGGGACTACAATCTACAGAATCTGGTGGTTTCCGCATCGCCCAGTGAGCAGTTCAAAGCAGACTTGCATGAACTGATCGCTAATATTCCTTTGTACAATCATGTCACCACGCCCACTAGATTCAGGACAGCAAACAAACCGTCCATATTGGATCCTTGTGCTCACGAATGAAGAGCTCATGGTTGGCAAGTTATTGATGGATAGTCCATTAGGTCTCAGGGACCACGTAGTAATAACTTTTAACTATGTGTGTTATGCAGAGTATCCATCTGAACACTCGGAACTAACTCATACAATCACACGTTACCACGTATTGAAAGAACTCGTCGACGCAGCTGCTTGGGAATTCTCAAACAAAAGTCCCCTTGACAACATTTGGGCAGAGTTCGTTAATAGACTCAGCAACATCGCCAACCAAGCATCAGAGACCAAGCCCCTTCGTCCCGCGAAAATGCCTTCAATTATAAGGAGTAGGACTCGCAAATGCCTGGCGATAAGGGATGCAGCATGCCGTGCTTACAAGATTAACCCCGACTCAGAGACTTGGGGAAATTTCTTGACCCATCGCAAACATTGCATTGCACTTTTCCGTGAGGACAAAGTAACTTATCAACAGTGCCTAGCCAAAAAATTCATGGCAAACAACAAACTGCTATATAGGCATGTCAATAAGCTTCGTAAGGTGAAGCATGGAATCCCTCCACTTTTCACGACAGGCGGTAGATTACAAAGTGCCGAAGAAGCAGCTAATGCCTTGCGGCTGCAATACGCCCCAACTTTTGAACTCGCAACCTCTGCCTGTCCAATAAAGTCATGCACATTACCGACACCATTGTTTACAAACGTTATTTTCAACCCATCAATTGTGCTAACGAAGTTACTCTCACTGCGTGAGCATAGTTCTCCGGGAGCAGACAACATCCGCCCGAAGGCTCTGAAGGCTGTGGCCAACAAACTAGCTGAACCACTGTCACAATTCTTTTAAAGGTGCTTTGATGAGCAACAAGGCCCTACTATGTGGAAGTGTGGCATTATCACCCCTAATTTTAAAGGCGCTAGCCGTCCAGATCCTGCAAACTATCGTCCAGTGACTTTCCTCCCTTTGCCATCGAAGGTGATGGAGACAGTCATCGCTTAGGCTTTAATGGACTACCTGGAAAAATGCAACATTTTGGTACCGGAACAGCATGGCTTCCGTCAACACCGGTCATGCACCACCAACCTAATGATTGCACGAGGTAGTTGGACGGAAATGGCTGATGATGGGGTCGGAGTCGACGTCATCTATCCGGACTTCTCCAAAGCTTTCGACCGCCTTGATCACCGCATCCTACTTCAACGCCCGCAGAGTTACGGAATCGGAGATCCTGTACTTGGTTGGATTGGCAGCTTCCTTCACCAACGGAAACATCAAGTACGTGTTAGGGGATCACTCTCTAACCTAATTGAGGTGGAATGTGATGTCCCACAAGGCTTAGTGCTGGGACCGCGTTTATTCCTGGTGTTTATCAACGACCTGGCATCAGCTATCTCCTCAAATATTTTGCTTTTCGCCGATGACGGCAAAATATGGCGGGCGATTAGTAACAAGTCAGATCAGGATCTGCACCAACATTACCTAGATTGCATTTACGAATGGTCAAAGAGGAACAAGCTTTATTTGAACATAGTTAAGTGCAAAGTGATACATCTGCATCACCAGCCTGTGAGCGCTTGCAAGCTTGGAGACCACACCTTGTCGAAGGTCTCTCAGGAGCGTGACTTAGGTGTGTTGGTACAGGAAGAGTTCGGGTGTTCAAAACGAGCAGAGAAGGCGAAGAGAACCTGCAATCAACATTTCGGCCTTCTTCGCAATGCGTTCGGTCGCTTTGGACCCACAATCTTTCCCCAAATGCTTAACGCCTACGTGCGACCTCACGTGGAATATGCAATTCAGGCGTGGCAGCCGTGGCAGAAACAGGATCTCGTTGCTCTCGAGACTCCTCAACGAAGGGCAACCACGAACGTCAGGGGCCTATTCATCTGCCCCATCAGCTTAAACTGAAATCGCTATGAATGTACAACAGTAGATATCGGCTTTCGCGGAGGGATCTCATAATGGTTTACCAAATTCTGAGGAACCCAAACCACATTTGCCGTCCGCTGCTGGAATTGAACCACGACACGAAACTAAGAGGTCACCCTCTGAAACTGACAATTCAGTATAGCCTGCTTGAATGCTGTAGAAATTGCTTTTCCTTCCGCGTGTTCAAGCCTTGGAACGCCTTCCCTAATTATGGCGTCTCTGCTCCCAATCCGGCGATATTTAAAAGAACTTGTTGACGATACATTATCTCACTTACATTTAATTTTATGACTTGTTAGCCAGGGGCTACAAAACGCAATCAAACGGTGTCTTGCCAAACGCTTAACCAATGGATTTATGGATTTATACTTTTAATACGCGAACTTCTCCGCTATTCCACATAAATCTATGGTGAGTCCACCACAACGCTTTTCACTTTATCATTCAATTGATTTTCGGAATTAGTTCCATCCCACGGGACTTGTTAAGCAATACTTTGTTTTACCCGTAATAAACCATTGTTCCAAAGGGCTCCGTGAGAGGTACACGATTGTCTGAAAGTACTAGAGCAATTCTCGGAATAGAAGCCACGCAGTGATCCATTTCATAGTTGGAGATTATAGGAGGATAACCTATTACCAGTAAACACACATCAGGATGTCTCAAATGCAGGCGACAAAAAAGCGAAACAGCATCGTGTTTTCAGATGGTCTTTACTATCTGTAGGTAGGTAGTTAGGAGGGGAGATACATGATTATCCGTCTCATCTACTGGGTAGATAGTTGCATAAGAGGCACATGCCTGGCAGATCATCGGTGATTTTAGTAGTTAGGTATGTACAGCGATGTTCAACGTATTTGAAAGCGGACGAACATTGAGGCTCAGTTACCTTCCTGAGGTTACCTAGTACACTGGCATAAAAACCAGCGAAAAGCATGAATTTTCAAAGCGCACTTGCCGATGTTGAACTTAGATGTTAGTATATTCTGATCCGTGTAAGGTCGGATGACAGGTCCCAACACCATTCCAGGTTGGTGTGTAGAATGCCAGTAGCTAGCAAATGCCTGATAATTGAGCACTTTTCGTGCGTCAAGGGGATTTGACTGAGTCCAGATTTAGATCAGTATGCTAATCAAGTCGCAAACCAACCATGCCTGTCTAGAGTTTGCTTGCTACTTCAAGTTCAGCGTCCATAGTCATTTTGACTATTTCAGATGGCGAGTTCCATTAGTGCCAATTTCGAGTGCCCTTTCTGCTATCTTTGTACGGTTTTTATTGCTCGTGAAGCCAGCGTTTGTATCTGGGTGACCACGGTACTCTTGAGGCTAATTTAACGCTCACGTATTTGCGAGAGGGCACTTTACAGATGAAACGCCATTTATGCACAGCATGTGTATGAGCCTGTAACTCGCTGGAAATCTAAAGCTTGAGGAGCTCGTAGACAAGAATTGAGTTGACATCAGTCGTCATGCAGGAATTATTTGCGTTTTTTTTGTTCGCTCCAAGCAATATATGGGTTGTTACAAGCAGTACTTTGGGTGGCTACTTGGCCTTGCGTGTCACAAAAGACAAGCAAATCGATAAAGCAGAGTTGTTTGAGAAGACAAGTTTTAAACATTCAGTAGCTCTATTTCCGTATGTGACCTTAAGATTACATGATTTGCATTCGTAATCAGTGATAACAACATACCAATATATTGGGTAATCATATTAGCTGTACAGAACGAATTTTCCTGAATGTGGCGCTTTCTATGTACTTAGCGTATTGGCATATAAATGTTAGAGTCACTTGTAACTGTAACATGGATGATCAGTCGTCCAAAGATTTGTATCGCATAGTTTAACGCCTAAAACGCTTAGTATCCTATGTAGTGGGCTGCATGAAATTCACACTAGTTCACACTTTCCATCTGCATGAGCTAGGAGTGGATTCACTTTGTTTATCAACGCCCTGATATGTATGATTTAAAAGGTTATTGTCAACAAACCCAAATTAATTTGGATGAAGGCCGGTATGGAGCAGCCGTTTCTTGTACGCTGGTTTGCCGAACCGCCTATTCATGGTGCCACCTGAGCAGCTCAGAATATATTCGTTCTAGCAAAATATTCGTTGGCAGTGTTCTACGAAGTCGTGGATTTCCGCCCAACTAGCGAGTTCCTTATAAAAAGCTGAAATAGTCCGCTTAGCAACACTGTTATGTAGCATGTAGGACACACCACTTACTATAGTCATTGCCCCATGCTTCGTCTAGTTGGAGCACTGTAATCCTCCAGCTGGCCGCTGAATTGCTGGAAGTATTTGGCCTAGTTTGGCAGTCCGCCAAACGAAAGGCGTATGAATCGAGCGGTAGTCACTGGTGCCAATTGACTCGATTAACTGAATTCGCTCCTCTGCATTACTGGTCAAGTCCTTAAACCGAAGGCTCTGGATGGGTTCTCCTAAGTCTGCCTGTTTCCTCGGCATGGGACATCACATTAACTGCATGCAATGACAACACAGACAATAAAGGATCTACAACTGTCTGCTAACTGTACCCAATCACTGTACTATTTTTCTTACTTCGACCGAGGGGCTAACGACCGGGCACGCTAAAATTTATTCTACCCTATCTTAAGCCATCAGCTTCGTTCCATATTTATTTAACCCCTTCTGCCTTTTCCGTCCCCCATTTCTTTCCAAATTTCCATTAACGCATTACAAAGTAAGGTATTTCTGGCCGCATCATGAGCCGCTCAAGACCGATCACACGCAAAATATTTTCAACAGCAAAACTATTTTTTGCACTCCGCTCGCTATTTAAGCATGCTAAGTTTGACATTAGAACGCTTGTCCTGATTGAATTACAAGCTGCTCTTGCGCGCAACTTGGAAATCGTCTCTACTGATATTTGCTGCATAAGCAAAACCCGTTTACAGTACACCAGCACAACGCCACGGTTGCTCTCACCATCCTCAAGTTCAGGTTACATATTCACCTCGCGCTTATCTGGAGACAGGACAACCGCAGTCGATGGTTGCGCCGGCCTAGGTGTCGCATTAAGCGTGTGTGCTGTGGCAGTGCTGATTGACTGGTTCCCGTTAACAGCCGTCTCGGTGCAGTTAGCTTAAAAACTCAGTGCGATCTTCCAGCCATTAGACCAGTAAGCGCTGCTTATTCGTGGTAGTGGCTTATGCTCCTCGGGTGCATCACGGGTGCAACTAAAGGATTTCTAACACCGACTCACTGACCTCCGTAAGAAATGCAGCACGGACATCGTGGTGTTCGGAAGAGGCTGTATTGTAGAGGTCGGTAGATTAGAGCTTCATGAATTCGAACTCGGTGGTCAGCACATCTACGGTGTTTTCAGGACAGGAAATGGAGATTGCCCTCTTTAACTCAGGGTTGATAATGATATATTTCGTTAGGGCACCATTTTCCGGCGTTCCTGACATCCACGCGCCATCTGGCTACCTCAGGAGTCCAGCCACGCTTGGACTCAGGGTGACCACATCGATTTCAGTTACCGATAGCGATGTTTCAGAACGGCGTGCAAGTCCAGTTGAAGCACTTACTTGACTTCGGATCATGTGCTCGTCTGTGCTAAGTTCGTTCTGCGCCTTAGAGGCACCCGATAACATTGCCTGAAACTGTCTGACTTAGACAATGTAGCCGCCCCAAATGTTTTTGCTGCAGTACAAACGCATCAGCCTCTAACATGTGCCGCTTATTCCCCGACGAAGAGGCACACGGGCATAGATTTAGAGATTCTTATGAAAGTCCGCTACTCCGGTCTGTGTCCTTACTAGACGGGTCGAAATCCATCGCCTTTGGAGTTCAGCAAAACGTACTGCGCAAAAACGATAGATACAAAGCTCCAATAGCTCCTCAGGAAGGATCGCGAGGTCTAGTGGACGCAACGCGTCGTTTAGATGGAGCGAGCATCTGCCTCAGGAAACTCATGCAAACTCTTCCCACTGAATCGGTGCACGGGAGGCAGAAAACCGACAGTGAGGAACATTCCGACTAAAAATAAAGGCGGACCTATCCACAGTAATTGTCATTCTTTGTTACGATGTGCCGAGCAATTGGAGATCATTTCAACTGACAACCAGCAAAATCAAGCCTATCTTCCGGGATTCACAACCCACCCTGGTGCGTGGGTAATTCTTCACCGACTGAAGTTACATATTCTATGGTCTTCGCCTGCTAAAGCACCGCAGGCTACTTGGCTCAGATAAAATTCATAGGACCTTCTCCCAAGAACAGGTTCCTGCCGTCATCCGTGAAGTGACATTCCTCTTTCATCAGATTTGTTTTATCGAAAACATCCCACCAGACTGGAGATTAATACAAGTCATACCGTCTACCGTAAAGGAAACCGAACTGTTTGCTTGAATCATCGTGGCATCAGTCACACTTTTGTTTCGTCCAACTTGCGCGTCGCCATACTCTTGAGGGAACTCCGTTGTAGACGGAACTAGCGCGTGCTTGAAAAGGAAGCTGGGTTTTGCACTACTCGCAGCTGCTTCTCTCACATTCGACAATCTGCAACGTACTCAAACGCCGATATACGTTCAATCGACCAACCATGGTTGTATTCTGGGACATTCGAGACGCGCTTGTCTCGATATAGTGGCTGTTTAGGGCTGCCTACTGAAGTAAGAGGTACCTGAGAAGTACATCAGAATTTTCCGTGATATTTACTGTCAAACCTCGCGTAGCTCACGAGCTTACGGCGCATCTTCGTCCCCCTCAGTATCAGTATTGGTGTTAGACAGGGTTGTCTAGCCTCTCCATGTTTGGTCAACTTCGCAATGAACGATGTCCTGGAGATTGCTCTGAAAATTGTTTAGTTCCGCGGCATTGTGCTGCACCCGGGTGACCACCTTTGGGAATTGGAGTACGCAGATGACATCGGCGATTTTTTGAGTCCGCCCAGGCTACACAAAATATGCAGTTTTAGCCTGGCGATGTCTACCACATGAATTGGGTTGACATTTTCCCTTTCTAAGTTTCGCTCCTTTTACAAGTGCGTCTGCTTCTCTCATCCTTCAGTGTATCCACTGGAAGTGGTCGACAAATGAGTTACCAAGTTTTGTCTCAGTATTGGCAACTAGATGGATGAGAGCTCCATGCACATCTCTAAGACTAGAGCAGCTTTAGCTAACCTCCGTCATCTGTGACATATTCTGACCACATTTTCGCTCTGAAGTCAGAGCTTATAATGATGCGGTACGAGCGGATCTGTTGCATTGATGCTAGACTTGGCCTGTTCACACGAGTGATGTTCAGTGGCAATGTTCCCTCGATCACCGCTACCTTCCGAGCATAGCTAGTTTTACTGGCAGCATCACAGCACTAATGAGGAGGTTCGTCGTGAACAAACTCCGCCGACTGAATGACAGCATATTTTCACTGCAGAAGATCCGCTGGCTTAGGTACCTGTTTTTTATGCTTAGTTAGCGGCTATCAAGACGTGCCTTCTTTGCGAGCGCAGACTGCTGCTGGAAACGATGACCAGCAGGCCTAAATAAAAGCTGGATCAAACGCGCTTAGGCACACCCGTCAAAACAGGCTGATGTTGGGCACCACCAACTTCCAGGATGGGAACAAAACATCACGAGCACATTTGGTTGCAAAGGCCACCGAACCGAAGTTTAATTGTCAGGATCACTGATTACATTCCACCTGTTATGCAGCTAGGATGGATCGATGCCGGTGGAATCGGGTGAATTGAGGAATCGAGTTGTCTTGCTACCCACAAAGCCACCGAGTCGAACCCGGTGAATCATTCACCGTACTGATGTGCAACCAGCAGTATCACACTCTCAGGCTATTGGAAGCCATTGTCAGCGATTGAAAACGGTCACTGCTTTGCGCGCAGAAACAACTGAATATGAATCTGAACCTACGGTGTTAGCTCTCGACGTGACGATTGGATAACGATTGGCCACGCTTTGTATATCTATGAAATTCGCATGATTTGTGACTGACGAGCTTGCACGAATTCTTTCAGAATTTCGTGAGCTAATCTAGCTGATAAGCTTTACTTAGTTGTAAAAACGAAATGGCTATGAAGACATGAATGCTGCCAATTAAAACCTATCTAAAATCGCAACGGAAAAAATATAGTAATTTATCCTATACCGCTGAAAGAGCACAGCAGACTAACAACATTTGCCTGGTTCACGGTTCCGCTACTTCATTGACGATTGCAGGAACCTTTCCGAAATGTGACTCAATTGTAACTACAACACAGAAAATAAGTGGTCCATAGACATTATTATGAAACACAGTTACTGTGAGAACTGTTGCCGGTGGTCTATAATTTTATGTTAGGCTTACCATCAGGCCAGAAACAACGATCATACGCAATTAGTCAGCAAACGATCTCAGGAAAGACGTGTAAATGCAAGCCACCTAATAACATAAAGAACACAAAATACAGTCGCGAGGAAAATTGGAAGCGGGCAAGAATTATCCATGGATTAGAGCTTCATCTAACGCCGTAAAGTGTCACCACCTGAGCGCTGTCGCTAACTCGCTACGACACTAGCTCTTTGATGGTTCTTGTGTGCTTGATAGTGATCATCTGTAGGTAATAATACTAATAAGCACCTACACGAACCATAGACCATAATCACGAGAAAGCATTGTACTTTGTAAGAAAGTAGCTCAAGAAGTAAAGAATGGTAGCGGTAACACGCAGTTCACTGTGTGAGAACAGGCGGCACATATCACCGACAAGCGCTCGCACTGTGACTCATGGTTTCTTTCTTACAAACCCGAGTATGAAGTGAGCAACCGACCACTATGAGATAGACGAACACAAGTATGGGATAATCAAATTGAATTCCGGTTCACTCATTTAAACGCTTAAAAATGGTTAAAATGCATACAACATGGGATACGTTCAGGTGGGTAGCACGAACCCAGCGCATTCAAACCGGAGTCCTAATAAAATTATGTTGTTACGGTGTGCCAACAAAAGTGAGCATTTTGTGAAATAAAAAGGATATTAGGGAGTTGTACCCAAACACATACTCCATAGTTTCGAAGGAGTCCGCTGTGTGTCATCCCAAGAACAATTCATCATTTTTGGACGATGGATTAAGAAATTGAGCAGGACCAATGGCTCAAAAATGATAACGCACTTGTAGTTGTGCTAATTACTCTGTGTTTAACAATAAGCATAACGCAATAGAGAGAATTATATCTTCTTTCACGTTACCGTGTCATTACGTAAAATATGATTTCCGGTAACTTGGTGATTGGCTACTTCGTTTGGTCTCATTAAAAAAACAATGAAGCACTGGAGGGAAATGGCTTGCCTGTGGTTATTTGCCTGAATTCATTCATTTCAGACCCACATAATATATACATAAATTTTGAGAATCTTTTAAGCTCCTGTCATACACGTCAGCTTTCCCAAACCTGTCCAAAATCATGTTCTCCACCGCTCCGCGCCTCGACCCATAGTTCGATGTAAATTAGCCTGCCAAAATAAAACAGAAAGTTCTAGTTTACAGGCTTGCGCTATTTGGCCTACATTCCAACGCGTGATGAAAACATCAGATTCCTAAACCATAACAACTGCCAAATTTGGTCTTTACATTATGTGCATCCAGATCCTGAACAGCGACTGTGATCCTTGGGTTTTGTCCAGATTACATCGGCCATTCGGCGCACTCAAATGGTGTCGTCTCAAGTGCAGCATGATCAGCGTAATCAATTTGCATGTTAGCTTTACGGATTAAGGTTTGAAAGAAATAAAAATCACGCACTACCTTTTCCTGGAGATGAAACAAATGTATGCTTCTCTTTCAGAGATTCGGTATCGGAACTTGTAGTAAATCCACATGTCTGATGGCCCATGATCTACTAGGTACTGGCAGAAATCCATTTACCAGAGTATCACTCATGTAAAGGAGTATAGTAGCCAGACGTGAGTTACCAGCAGGATAACTAAAAACAGTAAGGATATGCTACTTAACACGCATAGATATGATGGGATCCAGCCTTGGCAGGCTTCCACGGCAGTACAAGTGCGCGCTTCTAAGTGAGCACAGTCCGTAGAGGAATGGGTCGGTCGAATGTCATCGGGCGCGCATGATAGGGAGCAAAGGATTTCACGAATTTTCCTATCTCCCGCACTCTCCCTAAACCCAGAAGAGTTGGGACGTTGAATAGTCTGAACTTTTGGATCTGGAGTACTTGCAACAAGTGCAGTACGTAACTAAAGCTGGCACCTTCTGAGAGCCCTCATATTTTAGCAACCCTTTTGGTGTATACACCTGAGCAATTTGGTTAATGAAGTTGTGGTAATAAGACAGATCCTAAACATGGACCGACAATCTCCACGTAGGTCATTGCTCATACAAAACATTCCCAATGTGACTGACCCAACATTTCATTAATGCCCACAGCCTTCAACCTATCTGCTGGTTGAAATGCTAAACCGCGGGTAAATTGTTACAACACACTATCCCTTCAATGTGACTTTCGGCTTCTAATACTCAAGATATTGCATAGGGGCAACCGAATGCGCAATATGTTTTTCTATAGTTGCCTAGCATCACTCAGTCTTAGAAGTATGCAAACCCACTGGATTGTATCATTTAAGCTTCACGAATTGCTAAATCAAATTCTAACCATGGATACCAAAATAAGTAACTGAAACACAAGTTACTAATTACCCTACCTCAAAACCGAAAAGCGCTGCACATTAACTTATAGATGACCTCTGTTATCAACAGTGGAACAATGGAACAATGGTATAACACGGATAAAAAATGCCAAGGCTTGGCAAGTCCCGTAAGATGGTTTGTGGGAAGAACGTTAGTTAAAAAAACTTGCAAAATGTTTTAAAAAGCACACCTGTAGACTCGCCATATTATCCATATTAACACAGATATATCCCTCTACCTCGATTTCGTGGCATTGGTGGGCACAGTGTTTGCTTGCTCAATGTTGTCACGCAATGAATGGTAATCAGGTTAAGTAATGTAGGTGATGTGAAGCATCTTCGAGTCGTCCTTTAAACAGGGATCGCGGGAGTGACAAAACTCTAAGGTGCGTTCCACGGTTGACAAACTCGAAGGGAACAGTAATTCCCGTGGCACTCCAACCGACTGTATTTGGTGGCAATTTTCAATTTATGACCCCTCAATTCAATCTTGCGACCAAGATTCAGGAGGTGACAGCAGGCGTGATCTGGGTTTTTCAAGATATGGAACGCCAAGATGAGCTCACACCGTAGACGGCGATAGCTTCCGCTGTATCCTTGCAGGGCTCTCAGTAGCCTATGATATTGCAGGTGGGACAACCACTTCACATTTTTCGTTGCCTTTCGCTGGGCGGTCTTCAGCGCAGGCAGATCGTGTTTTAACCAAGATCGCCAAGACGGAGTCACTCACTCTACATGGGGCCCCACATACGCATTGCGAATTTGTGGGAAGATGGTGAGATCAAACCTCCCTAACTCTGTCCGTAGTAGACCAACATGTTGGTTAGCGGTTTTGGACGCCTTCAATGACTGCGCCGAACAGCCGAAATCGTCTTACATCACCACACAAAAGTCTCGGACTTGTGAGGCGGTTCTCAGCATATCCTCTCCAAGCTTATATGTGTACTTGGGCTTGTGGCGGACATGCACGGTTTTTGCCGTTGCTGTGTTAAACGGAACTAGACTTGCCTTTGACCATTCAAAGGCGTAGTCTAAGTTTTGTTGCAGCATATCAGGATCTTCCTGACAGCCGATTGCTCGCCATATCTTGATGTCATCGGCAAAAAGCTGGAAAGTTGACTTGATGACACCCGCAAGGTCGTTAATGAAGGACAAGAATAACCGCGGTCAAAATCCTGGCCCTTGTGGAACATCACAGTCCATATTAATTGGATCAGAATATAAAACCCGAACTGGAACCAGAAGGTGCCGCTGAAAGAGGAAGTTTCCGATTCATCCAAGGACAGCTTCCCAACTGCGTACGCTTACAGCTTTTGGAGAAGTATGAGGTGATCAATGCAGTAGAAGGCTTTAGCAAAGTATATATATATATATATATAAAGCCAATGTGCTGGACATCAAGTCAGCAAAAAACCATGAAATGGAAGTGATTAAGAGTGACCACAAAGAAGAATAAATGGACAAATGTTACAAACATGTTTTTGAATTTTGTTTCTCATTCTTTTCACTTTTTGCACACTGGTTTATCTTTTTTGTCTGTTTAATGTATGCAAGGTAAAAAATGTTCCTACTTGTTAGTAATATAAAATGTAGCCCCTCCTAGTTTTAACTGCTGCGGACGTGCGTCTAGTGAGAGCAAGTCATGACATTCGGAGGCTAGCTATTGTCATCTTCTAAGGTAGTAACCTGCGTGGCAGTGGAAGATAAGTCGTGCCATATCCCAGTTAGCTTGCAAATTGTGTAGCCCAGCCGATGTCCCCTATGGTTCAGTGGCTTAAACTGCTGGCTAGTTGGCACCTGCTTCTAGCGGTCATGGGTGCGATCCCCAGTTGGGGACGGTGGGAATGCGCACCACTGACGAGCCCCAATAGGGCGAAACGCGTCACGTGCTTTTCCGGACTAGGCTGTGCTATGTAGCTTGTGAGCCGCTGGGGCGAAAATATTACCAACCAGATGAAAGACAAATATTAGTAAACTTTTTCTACTAAGCTTGGTTCTATGCCATCTCCGAAAGCGTTTCCAACCCGCAGTGTTCTTCATCTTTGATCCCCCAGCCCGGAAGGCGTAGGGGACCTACAACCGCTAAACTGGAAGTCAGGGCTTTAATCGTTTGTCGCCAAGTGATATGCTGACCACTGCGCTTTCTTCCACCTCGGTCCTGCGTGAGCGAAGAAAGCGCGTCGGGACAGCCGTTCTCAGTTGGCGCAGCGGTATCAGTTTGTCAAATAGAAATCCCGTGTTACCCAAGTTGCGATGCCTAACATCGTCGTTGCCCACGTGGTTTGTCTAGCACACTGGAGCTATTCTCCGCAAATATCTATTGCCAAAGGCCGAAATCCGACGCAAGTCATTCACACGAATCTGCCAGAACTCACTCCTATGCAGCAGCACCGAGCGAGCACAGGCATTGTAGACCCTGCCCATTACCAATCGTGAAACGTCACAGCCTCGCCACAGATGCCTCCAGTTTGTCGAACGCCGAACCGACTTCTGCAACGCGAAGAATGATTTCTTGCCCAATGTTACCATCAATAGAAACATAACATTCCAGGTAAGCAAAGTTGCCCAGTTGTTCAAGCTGCGTAGCTTAAAAAGTGAGCACCGGAGCAGGACTTTGCATTTCGTAGGAGAAAAGGACAAGTCATATTTTGATGTTTCAATCGCCAAGCTGTTTAGAACAGCTTGTGTGCTCTGGATGTCATCACCAAGCAAGGCAATACCATCAACATAGTTTAAATCAGTCACCTGGCTGCCAGAACCCTGAAAGCCATTGAGAGCGTTTAAAAGAACATTTTCGATCGCCACCTTGAAAATCAACGGGGACGTGGTGAAATCCTGTCCCACACCGCCACTGACGGAAAAAGGTGAAGAGAGATTAACTAAGCTCGCACTTTACCAGAGACATTGCAATATAATGCTAGTAGGATGGCGACCTATATTTCGGGTACCCCATTCATTTGTAAACAACGCCATAAAGCTGGCCCATCGACGGACTCGAAAGCGGATCGGATGTCCAGAAAAACAATGATAGTGGGCTGGTGGTAAAGATGACTCGTTTCAAGAAGTTGTCGGAGCGTAAATAAGGGGTATATACACCTTCGATTGAGGCGGAAACCAGCCTGTTCTTCTCGGGAGCGCAATTCTCGAATCGGTGTTGGTCTGCAGAGCAGAATCAATGTTAATAGCTTGGAGGCAACTGATATTAGACTGATCACTCAGTGTTACCATTCTTGAAGATCTTGACGAGCATTGACTCTGTTCAAGATGATGGAACTGTTTCTTTACACCAGAACATGGCTTTTAGCTGGCCCACAATTGCTTCACCACTGAACTTGAACAGCTAAGGATGAAGTCCGTTTGGGCCGGCAGACTTGGATCGCTTCAAGTGTCGGAACTCAAGGCAGACCTCAGCTTTCGTGGGTGGTTCCAATGAGACGTTCCAAAGCGCGCAAATAGAAATACACATTACGCTCGCCCGCGGAGGTGGCCAGCTGAAATGAGTGCGGAACTGTTCAGCTCAGCAGTCCGTCTGCCTGTGTAGGTTGGTGATCGGCTTTCCGTCAAATTCGCAAATGACCTCACTGACATCAGGTCATTTGTGACCAGTGGCCCGAATGACCTGGAAGAGGTTGCGAAAGTTTCCAAAGTGTGCTTCCACTTCTATTTCTGAGACGTGCTTGGACCACCAAGTTTCGCGATCAGCTCGAAGGCTTTGCTTGGCTGGGGATGTGATGCATTGCACTGCTATTTGAATCGGACGGGATAGCTCTACGACGATCAAACAAATCTTGTGTGTGCGCGGAAATCCAGCCCCTCAGTGGGTGCCTTGTGATTCCGCAAATTGAATGTATAAAAGATAGTATCGTTGTACGCAAGAAACTCCAATGCCTTTCGATGTTGCGAGAAGGAGTACTAATTAATGCATGCGACAAGACAGCTGGATAAGATGATCGAATAGAGAAGTCAGCTAACCTGTTGGTGTCCATTGTACGGTGCTTTTGTTTTAAGGAACTGCCGAAGCACATGCAGATGTCCGCGCAGAACAAAGCAGGATCTGAATCGAGGTAGGTAAATTAAATCGATCTACAATCCTGGACGCTGCCATCTAAAGCTGATTGCTATGGGATACATTTGTGAACACGCCTGCGTTGGTGAAGGAGGACGCTAGGTGGTTGTACGTCTGCTGGTATGCCTAAAGTTTGTACTTGAGCGAAAGAGACGGTTGTCTTTGCATAAAGTGAGAAGTCTATCGTTGTCAGAACGACTCTCATCAAGCGCGTGACTGCCACCAAGATGCCGTTTGCACGGAAGCAGGCGACCCACTCGTGAATTGAGATCTCCAGTAAGGACGATGACATCTGACTTTTCAGCCTTGTTCAAAAGCTTGTGGTGTCCAAGGTAAAAGTCATCCTTAAGCGATGCACACCGGCCGTCGGTTGGAGCGTAGGCAGAAAAAAGATTTGCGCCTCTCTTCACGATACCAGTTGATGCTACATGTGACTTGAAGCTGAATCGCATATATCCGGCAGTTGATTGGATACCATGTAGTAATGCAGCCTCCGCTTTGTCAATCAATATGATATCAACACCAGCCGAGACAGATGCTGCTGCCTCCATGTCACCTGGCAGACGTAGGTAACATGTGGTTTCAAGAGCATCGAGGACGACAAGGTAGCCACTGTGCTGGAGTCCTGCAATCGAGTCTCTGAAAGGCAACAAACATCCATGGCGAGGGAATCTAGAGTGTGCGCCAGGCCAGCCTGTTGTCCAATCTGTAGGAGGGTCCAAACGTTGAACGCGGTCAGGAGGAATGAAGTTCTGGGTTCGAAGGATAGACAATGACCAGACGACTTGGATACCAGCATGATTGGCATTGGAAGTAGATTCAACAGGTTGTGGATTGTCAAAAAGAGAAATATTGGCGTGTGATGCAGAAGCATGAGTAGCAGGGAAAGTAGAAACAGAATTAGTAATCGCGGAATCCATGGTTTTCACGAAGAGCACGGTACTATCCGTTTGTCCAATCCGATGTAGGGAGTTGTCTTAGGTGACTCCACCCCGAGCCCTTGGCTCAATAGCCTCCACGCAAGGCAACGGAACGAAGTCAGGGATTCGCCTCCATTAGAATTCGATGACTGATTGCGCAGTTCATACTCCTTTCGTTTGGTGAGTAGCGAAACAGGGGCCCAATCCTCCCCATGATGTCAGCAGCAAGATGCTGGGATACAATGCTTCACCAAGGTGAAACCAGCGGCAGTGACTTTATTTAGTGGGGAGTATCATCTGCCACATCGCTCTGTTGTTAATCGGACATATGTGGCTTTTTATCGAGAGAACGCTTCCCAGGCGATATCCCACCACGTCATGGAACACCGCCGCTGAACTATTCTCTGGATCGTGATAATCCCAGGCCACCCAGCTGGCACCACGAGGAGGTTGTTCGGCAGGTAGGTGATATCAATACCGATGCCACTGTCAGCTATCTCGGTCCAACTGCCACGGGCAAGCATTAGATTGGTAGTGCATAACCGATGCTGACGGAATCCATGTTGCTCCGGTGCTATGATGTTAGACCTTTCGAAGTAGCCCATTACAGCCTCAGCTATGATCGATTCCATCAGCTTCGAGAGCACTGGGAGGAGAAGCACTGGGCAATAGTTGGCAGGCTCTGAATGGCTACTACTCTTAAAAAGCGGGGTACTGATTCCATGCTTCTACAGGTTAGTGGCCTGCTTTTCCTCCAGGCGTCTTTGAAAAAATCTCATTAATGGTTCAGCTATCCTCGTAGCTGTCGCCTGCAGTGCCTTCTGGGAAATGTAGTTAACTCCGGGCCATCGCAATGAGGCTGGACCTTACTGTGTTGCGATGGTTTGTGTGCCTCAGTGATCCATTGAGCTATACTGGGTGGTGCATGTTTACATCTTCAGAGCCACTCATACCAGAGAGGTAAATGGTTGGAGGCCAGACAAACTCAGCCTCCTGGACCACCTTCCAAGGGTGGGGGTTGGAATGACGGTGGCTCCTTATTCCTTAAAACGGACTCCTCGTAGCCCAATGCTAAACCCGCTGCCTTGCGGACAGGATTTTTGAACCAAAGGCTTTGGTTGAGAACCCTAACCGTTCTCCTGTCTAGGCCTGGGCAACCTGACAGTATCCTGCCCACGCAATACAATGAATCCTTCCACAAACAAATTTCTGATACACTGGTCACTGTAGAGGACAATCAACGGTGCCCTATCTACTGCATCGAGTAGGGTGGATAAGGGTTTGGATGCTACTGCTCAAGCCTTCCCGTCTTCTTATTTCCGGCTTACGCTTTTTCGCCCTTATCGTCTCGTTCTAGCTTCACTTTCATCCCCCTGTTTCCCCCCCCCTCAATTCTCGGCCCTCCCCACCTTGCTTCAATATTCGCTTGTCTTTTAGTTTCAACTCACATGTAAACACGGAGCATCAATTCTGCCCTGTCAACAGGCCCGCATCCAACCAAGGGGCCCATTCCAGTTCATCGGCTTCCATTTGGAGCCCTCGATCCTCCTTCAGATTGGCATGCCTCAACGTTCGCACACCGCTTTGGGTCGGTCAACAGGCAGCACTTGCCCGAACATTAGAGACGCTCTCGATCGATATGTGCTGCTTATCGGAGACCCACCTGCAAGACTCGAGCTCTGTGCTCACTCTGCCATCCACTTCAAGTGACACTAGCAGCACTTTCTCATTGGGCCTATCCGGTGACGAAGCAGTTTCGAGCACTGGCCAAGCCAGTGTTGGTATTGCCCTGAGTCCCCGGGCTGAAACTGCTCTGGTTGACTGGATTCCAATCGGTAGCCGGATGTGCGCGGTCCGATTGGCTGGCTCGTTCAAAACTTCGAAGTCGCGTGGAACCAACAGGTGTCTATTCGTTATCGCTGCCTATACACCGACAAACTGTAGCGATGACTCGGTAAAAGACGACTTCTATCGTCAACTGAACGAGCTCGTTAGCCACAGAAGAAGCTCGGACACTGTAGTGCTGACCGGGGATCTGAACGCTAAAGTTGGAAAATTATCCACAGATGAGCTGCATCTGGGCGGCCAACATGGTGTAAGCTCCCGTAATGAAAACGGTGATCAGTTACTTCATTTATGTGAGGATGCTCGCTTATTTCTTGCGAGCACTAATTTCCGACACAGCACCCTTTTGGAGGGTAACATGACGCCCACCAGCTTCGAACCAGCCTTGGACGCAAATCGATCACAGTGCAATCAGTTACCGATGGAGAGACTGCATCCAGAACTGTCGCTCGATTTGGAGCACATGTGTAGACACCGACCATGCACTTGTATGTGCTGACCTGTGGATGTGCTTTGGCGGACGCCCACGACAACGTTGTGAGCGCATGGACATCAGCCAACTGGCGAAACCAGCTGTTCTGAATGCCTATCAAAATACGCTGTCATGCGAGTTGGATAAATGCTCACTGGATGCAATTGAAGCTCACTTGTCTCATATTCACCAGACCTTAATTGCAGCAGGAAATTCCTCATGTGGTATGTCTAATCCCCAACGTGGACATTGGGTCTCTTCGCAGTCTCTGGAACTTATCAATGCTCGCCGGCATATTCCGGCTGGAAGCGAACACAAAGAAACTCGCAAAGCGCTCCGGGCAAAACTCCGTGCTAACCTGAAGAGAGACTGCGAAACATGGTGGTCTCATCGTGCATCAGAGATGAAAATGGACGCTGCCCTTGGTAACTATCGTATCTTATTCTGTCTGATACGGGAATCGGGCAGCAGGAGACCCGATGTTAGTGAAACAAATTGTGACGAGAGTGGACAGCCTATCCACAACTTGTCAACACGCTTGGAGCGTTGGGCTGAGCACTTTGATAGGCAATTTAATCGGCCGGAATGGTTAGATTTCTCGCCGGCCACTGATCGCCCCACTCAGTGGTCTGTCCCTTTGGATCAACCCTATGGCTCAGAAGTCGAACGTGAGATCGCACTGCTGAAGTTAAATAAAGCCGCGGGACTTGATGATCCTCCTCCAGCCCTCTTCAAATCCGGGGGACCTACTCTTGTAGATGATTTACACGAATTGCTAGTTGAACTGTGGGAGCAGGAAACTGTCCCAACCGACTGGAGTCGCTCCGTCATTGTCCCAATTTTCAAGGGAGGCTCACGATCGGAATGCGGCAGCCATAGAGGAATCAGTCTGATCTCCATCGCCTCTAAATTGCTTACCTCAGTCATCCTTCACAGACTGATTGGCACTTGTGAAAACCATATTCGTGAAGAACAAGCCGGGTTTCGGCGAGGTCTTGGCTGCATTGACCACATCTTCACTTGCGTCAGTTTTTGGAGCACCGTCACATATATTGGCGGCCCACCGTTGTCGTGTTCCTCGATATCAAAGGTACATTCGATTCTGTGGATAGACTTGCACTTTGGCACTGTCTACTCAGGAAAGGTGTACCTGTGAAATAGTTAAATATTATCTGAGCATTATATGCGCGTAGCTCGGGCAGAGTGAGGGCTTACGGAAAGTTGTCGTCGCCCTTTAATATCTCCAGCAGTGTGAGACAAGGATGCCCGCAGTCACCTTTCCTCTTTAACCGCTATTGACGAATCATGGAAATCGCGTTCACAGGACACGAATTAGAAGGTGTGGAGCTGCTGCAGAAAAACGACTTCTTCACTTAGAGTATGCTGACGATATTGCCCTAATCTGTGACAGCTCCCAGACGTGCCAAGCGGCACTGGACAAATTAGCACTAGCTGTCCGTCACTTCGGGCTTTGCTTCGCACCATCGAAGTGCAAAGCGTTCTTCCAAGATTGGTCTGGATCGCCTCCTTCTCTGACCCTTGGTTGGGATCAACTAGAAGTTGTTCAAAAATTCAACTACCTGGGAAGTTGTATCAGCGCCCGTGGGATTGAAGTTGACATCACGAACCGTACAGCAAAAGCTCGAGGCGCTTTTGCTAATCCTCGCCACTTATGGCGCCGGCGCGACATCACTCTTGCTCTGAAGGGTAGAATGTACAATGCAGCGGTACGTTCGACCCTCTTGTACGGTTGTGAAACCTGGCCTCTTAAAGCAACGGACATGAAGCAGCTAATTACGTTCGACCACCGGTGCCTTCGCAATTTAGCTCAAATCTGTTGGGAACACCGCGTGAGCAACGAGCGTGTTCGACGCCTTGTTTACGGCACAGGGAAAGGAACTGAACCGCTCAGCACCGTTATTTCACGCACCAGGCTCCGATGGCTCGGCCACGTGTTACGCATGCCAGCCCACCGACTCCCGCGACGTGCGTTGTTTGCGCGCCGGGGGTGTGGATGGAAGAAGAGGAGGGGGTGGCCAAGCGATGACTTGGTCCAGAGGAATGAAGACCCTCACTTCTGAGCTGGCCTCAATTGGAGCGTTTCGGCTCCCTGGTTGGGGTCCGAAAGACGATGAACACGTTTGGTTGGACACACTTGCTGACATGGCAAGGAGCCGACCTCAGTGGCGTTCGTGCTGTGAGTTTCTTTGTCCCACCCTATCCCTCTTAACCTCCCCCTCCAAGCACGATCACATTATTTAGCCTTATATAATTTTGTATAGAATTTTTTGCTGCACAGTAGCCGGCTGGTAGCTTACCAGAACGATACCCATCCGTTACCGGTAGCTCAGCCGGCTTGCACCAGTTCCTTTTTTCCTCCTTTTTTCTGTGTATTGCTGCACAGTAGCTGAGGTGTTCCCCACCTCTGACTAACATGTATGATGATGATGATGATGAGTTAACTCCGGGGGACTTTGGGTGCGCAACGATGGAAGCTTCCTCAAAATGGTCGCCGAACTAAAGATGATGTGTTTGACTACTGGCGTTTGGAAGATTGGGACAGATATGTAAAACATGCTGGCAGCACGTCGGAACATTGAGGCTTATTGGAGCCGTGAATGTTAGCTGCATCGACGGCGGTTTGAGTACATTAATCTGCTGATATTATGGGGGGGAACACCAAGTTTCTAATTCCGGAGGCTGTTCACGTGTCTGTACAGAAGCTTTTTGTTAGCACAAAACAATAGCAAAACGTTTCGGGGCGAAACACACAGTGGTGTATGTAAAAATGTCAAAAAGTATGCTACCAACAGGTTACATTCATGTTAGATTTAAAGTGTGCGCAGATGTCGCTTTTCTAAGTGAGACTAGACTTCTATGTACATATATGATTGACAACATTATGCACTCCAGAGTGTCATAATACCGTGCGCGTAATGACTGCACTCCAATACCTGGACGGAAGCAGCTTTTCTACTTCAGTGTCCTCCGTCAAGCGAAAGTGGTTTTCTCCAGTAGTTTGGGTGGTAGCCAACAGTTGTTCTTAGATTTCAACCTTCAATTACAGTGAAAAATGGTGAGGCGTTTGAATTTTGACTAAAGTTAGCAATCGGGTGAAAGGGATTCCTACCTTCCACTATCGTTTCGCAGTGGCAATAAGCTTAGCTGATAGATTGTCAACATTTGCAAAGTGAACAGTTCCAATACAACAGAAACACATTTGATCAGTGTGTGAGGATCACCGTTCGGAACTCGCACTATTAACTGTCCGAAAGTGAAAGATTGGTGAAATGCATCCGACGCTTGGTGCAGCATTGATGTTGCATGCGCTGATGATACAATTTCTACCGTATACCTATCTCCCATGTCTAGTGTAGAAGCAGTATATAAATGAAACGCGATTTTTGTTAACTATTATTTTTGCGGCGACTATGAATATTCGTAAACCCCTTTAATGTGATGTCAGCATGAACGGAATAATTTTTTGAAGTAACATCTAAACAGCGAACAGTGAACAAATTAATCCACGCAGACCACGTACGAAAATAAATTTCAGTAACTGTATGGTAGACTACCGACTCATATCTGAAGGCAATTTGCAAAGTAAAATTCACAAAATCATCAGAGGCGCTAAGGGAGTATTTTTGCATATTGTATTGCATTGATGACGCTGCGAAAATGCAACTGAAGTACATTGGTAGATTTAACCATTTTGCGTTGGGCAGGCCATATGTAAATAGTTTAATTCACTAAATGGTATAGGCTTCTTCAGTGCGCCGGATTTCTAGAGGTGCCCATACGCATGATTTAGAGATTTGGGACGCTTTGGTATTTAGCCAGAATTCGCGTTTTTCAGTGTGACCACTAGTTGGAAATCGATATATTTGCTCTACCTACAAATATCATTTGCGGTGGTGACGAATTCCTTGTGACATGGGACTCTGAAGAAAAAATGACAATGAGAGATAGAACGTATAGTACACAGTGTAGAATGCTTTATGCTTCTACACAAACCAATATAAATGAAATGTTATGGTTTGTGAGCAGCATGTCACATTGATAACTGGTAGTGTGTTGCATCTTTCTACATCAATTTAATGGTTGAAATCCATCACGCCGCAGCTATATTGGGCTCACCGTTGACTCGTGTTGCAGCTACCAAGCATAAGTTTTCGTCAGTTGAGGTGAAGTCAACCAATTTAAGCGTTTTAATACAAATAAACAAGTGAAAACCTGTACAATGAGCATGGTATTGAATATGCTTTTCTTTTTAGATAGTTGACTTGTAATAGAGGTGATATTGACCAATGTCCCAGAGCTAATAGAACAGCCTCTGGTAGGTACAGTTCTGCCAGATGTACTTTATGGAGTAAAAAATGCAAGACGTAATTTATACAGTCCCGGGTAATATTTGTAGATAAATCTTATTAGATCATGTTGATCAGGCACAAACCACATTTCTAGGAAGCACTGCTTGCACTGCTTGTTTACATTTGCCGCAGAAACCAGTTCGCTATCAAAAATGGACCTCATAGGCATGTTAATCTAAAAATAAACGCGTTCCTAGGCTAGATTAAAATATGAATGAAGAGTAAATAGTTGTCTACTATTAGGGATTTTATAGTGTACCAAATATAGTTGAATGGTTCGATCGCGCCAACAACATACTAGTAGCTACTGTTTGAGAAATTGGGTGTGAAGATTGCCACGGCCAGCCACATTGGTTAGCCTAATTCGAAATGTAGGTGTCCCAGTGGTGCTTGGAGTGGAGATGCGAGAGCACAACTAAAACTGCAGGCCACTCGGCAACAGAAGTGATCCACCAAAACTCAAGGCGAGGCCGCTGAGAATAAAGTAGATCGTTCTGACTAAACTACTTCACTCATACGTAGGAGATGAGATAAGAATCACCAATGAGTTAGGAATACGGGTAGCGTTTTTGACCTATACAGCAGTTAAATTAACAGATAATATCAACAGTAACTGTTACTGATGTTAGGTCCATGGAAACTAGCAGAGAATACGAATATGTTTGAAGCAGAAGTAAAAAAATACTTACATAATTCGCAAATGAAAAGGTAAAAAGATTAAGTATAAAGTCACATTCTGCCCTCCCGATATTGGCCTAAACTTCTGATTTGGTTTCTTCATGACCATTTTCTATGCCAACGGCATTTTCACTCCATAGGATGCACGGTGAGTAAACGAACTGTGCAGTAACTTGGTACAAGATACGTTGAAACGTGGTATGGTCAGCGTCAATGACGCAGGTTTAATAAACGTATAAACGGCGTCAGGATGCACCTTGACAGCTAAAAGGCGGAAATCAGTTTTAATCAATCGGAAAATCCTCAGCAGTAGTTGGCTCTTTCTTCAGATAATATTGACCCCAAAATCCAAGGAATTAACGCAATCGGCGTTTGGGAAATTGGAACTCCTATCTTTATTATCTAGCTCTCCACTTACTAGGGATAGCTGGATGCAGTTCAATGTATGTATTGTAGGGACACCCACTTGTTCGTCATGGTATGGCTGTAAAAATCCACCGGCATTCTCCATCAAATCGGGGACACTACAGCAGCCGCCACCGCGTGGTGTCCTGGAATATTAAAACATTCGCTGACTAGTTGATTTATTTGAATTCGAACAAACAAGCGAATTTTCAAAGGGAGTTTTACGTTTACAGACAGGACGAGAACTAAAAGTCGGTCAATGAAACATCTAGTGCATTATGCCGGGATTTAGATCAAGTTGGCTCAGAATAAGAGACGTAGACATGCATCTGACGGTTGACGCAACAGTTTTGCAAGTGAAATCAAAGTAAGCGTCCGGAAAATGCAAAATACCAAACTTGATTTTGACCGCTGCAAGCGCCAGTATATAAAATAATGCACGCTATAAGCGTAGTCTCACACAATGCTTGATTGCCAGGACAAAAGGAGCAAAACTCCATGCAGCGGAAATCGTAAACGTGGTTCTATAACAGTACATTGAAATGTATATAAATGACTTACGACTAGGTGTGTGGATGTAACCACAATGTTGCTCAACAATGAGCCGAAACAATCACAGCAGTCTGTATTCCGATCAGCGGTAAGAGGAAGGTAGCGGTAAAAGGGGGGCAGCTGTGAATTTAGGGCAGCGATGAGACGGGCAGCAGCGGCCAGCACGTCAAAGGTAAAGTATGTGTTTCGATGGGTGTTTCGGTTAACCCAGTGAATAAACAACTGTCACCGTCGTGCTTTATAATCCTCGTAGTTGTGTAAAAAGGACTTGACGAAATCAAGTATAACCATACATGTATGCTGACGAGTGGGCATAGAAGGATGAAATTGCAACTTTGCAATTTATCAATTTGTAATCCACACTCCGCCGATGAGTTCCACTAGTTCTACTTCAACGTGTTCCTCCTCCAGTGTCCTTTCTAGAGAACACAATTGTCTAGCATCCCGGCACAGATCGCCTTTGGAAGTCCTAACCGCTACTTCTCGCACGAGGCCATCTGTTCCCTTGCTGACGCTTCCATACCATACCGTACCATACCGTACCATAGACTAAATGCGGACTAGCCACCATAAATTTCCGACTCTTTGTATACCGTCATTTCTTCAACTTTCGAAAGGACTCGAGGGCCTGATCGAGATAAAGTACAACTTTTTCCATCTCGCACTACTTCCCCCCACCAACAATTTGCAAATTCTTTAACTGCTTATTACGATACATGAGAAGCCAGGTATCGCGATCGTGCATCCCCGAACAGACTATTGATTTCCGCCTGAAGATGGTTCAGAGCTTCATTATGAGTGCACTGTAAGTTCTTTACTTTGTGCTCGCAGCTTGATCCGGCTGTTGGGTCATCACAGCGTTACTAGCGTTCACCTTTAGATGATTTTCCTAGTCATTCACTGATATAGCGAGGCGAAACTATTGCTTTAGGTAAACTCCAGCTTACGCGATTTTTCTAAGAAAAGAGAGGTTCCGTTCGATTCAATACATATATTGTTGATACTCGCCATTTCATACTTCCTCATATCCACAGAACCGGCTAGTATCCAATCAAGTGGTGTACGAGTAGCTAATGGCTCCGTTGGATTTCCGTGCCGTTGTTCCAGGACCCAGTGCGCCTTCGGGGCGTTTAAGCCTAGTATACATCAGATGCTGCAATCTTCTGCATTTAGAAAACTTACCTCCTTAAAGTGACTCCAGCGTTGAATTATCCGCCACGCCTTTGGCATATTCTTTAGCGACCATATTTGGCTCAATCTGACAGGTTCCCCTTCATCAATAGACCAAATTTCTAGCTCTACACCGGAATATAGACTGGATTCGTGGAAAGGTGTTGAGACTCGTAAACCCGATGGTTTGGTGTCCAAGTACAAATCCTTTAGATGTTGTGTCTAAATGAACCATGGATCGGCCCCCGAATCAAGCAAAGCTTTAGTTACAATGGTCCTGTCGATGCCTTTTATTCTTACTGGAATGACCCCGAGGGCCACCCGGTTAGCGAAGGTGCTCGTCGAATTAACTGCATCGTGTTAAAAAGTGGCAGTTGTCACCCTGGAGTAATGCAGTTGGGGTGGTGAATACCAGGACAGCAGTTAAATCCAAACATGGCCTTTGGTCTACAGTCAGTAGCGACGTGGTTGGCAACAATCATTCAGGTTATTGGTGAACACTATAGTGGTCCGTTGAGTGGCGGCTAAAGATCTAAACTGTGGACATTGATCCAAACAATGGTCGCTAGAGCAAATTACACTAGATTTCACATGGCTCCGGCGCGGCACCACTGCTCTTTGTACTGCAAACTGAAGTATGCGGGATCCACGTGATTCCTGCAGATCCATACTTGAGGTGTGTTCACGTCTCTGGAACTGCTCCCCCAAGTACATCGAAAGTGTAGCGGCCATTTCTGCAGAAGCAACCACGGACTCATATAGACCAGTAAAGGTTGGTTCTCTGGAGGCGCGCACTACTGCTGTCGCCTTCTTACACCAATCCTGCTACATAGCATACGGTAGCTGCTTGACAATAGCATAACTTGTCACCGTGGCGTTCAAATCCGCTTCGTGGTTGAGCTGCTTTAAAGTATTTATGCATGCCTTCATCGGACCATCTCACTTGTTAAGAGCATTCACATCATTATATTTTGTAACCTGTCATTCTAACAGTCGGTCGATACGAGCACGAGCAATAATGTGTGGGCGACCAAATCGAGTCCTAAGCATATCCCGAGTATCCCTGAAACCCCCCTCTGGTTCCAAGATGGGACGGCTCTCAATCGCTTCTGTGGCCTGGGAATGCTAGTAGTACAGTAAATACGAAAACAACCTTTCAGGTACCTCGGTTAAACTGGTCAGGTTAGACAAGAAACTACGTATGAAAAGCCAGCACTTCATTGGGTCACCATCAAGTCGGATAATCTCCCGTTTCCGAAGCTCACTAGTGCATTGACTTGTGTTGCCGAAACAGACTGATGATTCGTGTACGAAGATAGTACCGGATGGTAGAAATTGTGCACATACGGAGGGTAGAACGTGTGCAGCAAAGGAGGGATGACGGAAAGTATGACGCCGAGCTGAATCACGCACATGGGTAAGAGGTTAGCTAGGCAAAGCCACAACGCCAATATCGCCTGCGAGCCGATCGTCGACAAAGATCAACTGAGCCTGTCCGTCCAACTAGTATAAGGTGAGCATTTGACTGCCGTTACCCATCAGCCTGGCCTTCGTGAACATCGATTCTAACTCCCGAACACGCATCTCAGCGGCAGGTAAACGATCAGTAAACTGAAACATTGGAACCGGATGGAACAACAACAACAGTAGGCAGATAATCATCAGGGTTGAACATTGTACGTCCACTAGTCAACTGTAAGCGTGAGTAGATAAATTAATGCACTCAATAAGCCTAGTCTCACACACGTTTGATTCCCAGGGCAAAAAGAGCAAAACTCCATGTAGCGAAAATCGTAGACGTGGTTCTATGACAGTACATTGAAATGTACATAAATGACTTACGATTAGGTGTGTGGATGTAGCCACAATGTTGCTCAACAGTGAGCAGAAACAATCACAGCAGTCTGTATTCCGATCAGCGGTAAAAGGGAGGCAGCGGTGAATTTGGGGTAGCGATGAGACGGACAGCAGCGGCCAGCACGTCAACGGTGGTGTGTAATTTAGAGCCAATAGAACAGTGTTTCGGTTAAACCAATGAATATATAATTGTCACCGTCGTGCTTTATAATCCTCGTAGTTGTGCAAAAAGGACATGACGAAATAAAGTATAACTACACATATATGCAGACGAGTGGGCATAGAGGGATAAAATTGCAACTTTAATTTTTGAATATGGAATTGACACCTGCCTTTGAACGTATGCTCATTGGTTTGGATGGAGCCACGGACGCCGCGGGTTTCTGTATAACCCTGCTTTATTTCACTTCGCTTCGGGATTACGTTGTTCTGGGTTATTTTGCTCTGTGAATTTTGCATTAATGGTTTTATTATTTATTTAGTACAAATTGGGTGGATGATTTTGTCATATTTCGGAGTTCTTTGTATTTGCCCAATTGCCGATTTTGTCCGCCACCTTACATTTGTTCTACGGTTATCGGTTATCATGACCACAACACCGGTGTAGTTAAACGACGTATTTTGTGCTGACAAACCCTGTGCTAGTATAGTAAAACTAGCGTTGATTCGTACAATTTGCACTGACCGATGTCATTCGAATTGCGTCAAGTTCTGTAGAGCCGACATAAGACACCGTGTTCACTTTGACTCTGCGAAATGTACACCGGTTCCGTTAGTAAAATCGGTACTAACAAACACAAAATTACTGTAGCCTAGTCGCGGAAACTGAACATCGTTTAAATACAAATATCGTTTTGCTCGAGGCGACTATAGCGCACCTTGTACCTCATCCGTCTCCCGCAATTGCTGAATCGAAACCAAAGAAAAGTGCCAGGCATTCACACGGCCACGCAGTACTAGAATCCTTGGAACCATGAACCAAGTCGTCGTTGCGACTGGTAGAAGCATGCCTAGCTTCACTTCCCACATCCTTTTATCCAACGTATCAACTGATGTAACATCAGTAACACCTACCCTTACGATTGAACAACGAAATTCTAAGTGCTCTAAAGACCGACCCACCTATGCAAACCGTTGCTGCTCGGAACAATCAAAGTGAGAGCAAAGTGGCCTCAGCCAGTACAGCCGCAAAACGAGTTAAGGACCAGGTACAACCTGCAGGGACGTCATTAAATCCCACGGGAACCTTACTTCCCACATCACCGAAGACCAGGCTAACCTAGGGGCCCTGACACCTATATGCACCAACGGTCCTGAGTCCAAGGCAAATTCCTTAATAGGCAAACAGCTAGACGATTTAAGGCAATGGAATTGCCTATGTGATAAAATCGGAGTTGAAGCCAGTCCGACTAAAATAGTTCGTATCCATAGACATCCAACTTCGAATCGTTATGAGGGTCCCGACCAATGCGTGTAACATTGGGATCAACAGATGCTGTCGAGACGGAACTTTTGTCGTCATACCGCTTGCAGACTAAAAACTGTGGAATACGAATACTTCCGGATGTTCCATGCAGCGAACGTCAGCAAGACAAAAATAATTCAAACGACCACCACATGGAGAGCAGCAAAACATTATTTTCGTCCGTGGTGGACCCAAGGTACAGACAACCAGTAACGAAGAAGCTCACGCTCATGATCTGGAAGAATGGCGTCACATACGTGAAGCACTCTGTGCGGGCGACGTCATACCTCAGCCAAATACACGGTTATCCGTGTCGCCCGAGTACAGAGGTCGTGGCCGAGGATACTGAAACTAACGGTGCAGTCACACAAGATGACCGTGAACTTAATCCATTGCTGGCAGTCACTACGGAACTATGACTGAAGACAGAGGTTAGACAGCCGCAGCCACTCGCTGTTCTAACGAAACGACCACCCGTGACTCAGTCAAACTACAAGCGGTTCCGAAAGTTGTGCGCTAAGACCCGTAGCTATTGAGAAGGCTGCCGACGGACTACATAAGGCAGGTGCAAATGTGACCAAAAAAGGTTGCATTCCTATCGAGATTTGGCAATTCACCCAAAAAACGAGCAGGTGTAGGCCTCTCATCGGTCGGCATAAATCCCCATGATTCATATGCCCCTAATCAAAAGCTTTTACCCTACAAGAAACTTTCCTGTATGTGCATCATCGCTCAAGGCTTTAATGAGCAAACTTTCCGAAACGCAGTTCCGTCAAGGATCAAAAGCCTGCGATCACATCGCTATACCGGAGACATGGTTACACACTGAAATAAGTGACTTGGAGATCACACTGCCAGGCATGTCCATCGTTCGTAAAGACCGACCCAACAAAGGTGGATGGGTGGCACTGTACTTACGCAACAACCTCCAGTGTGAGCCTATAGAGGATTCGGTTAGTCCGGTGTTATGTGTTTAGTTCACCCAGCCGCGTCGACAGAAGGAATTCGCACCGACTCTGCACACAAACCCTCTATTCGCAAATTTGAGGCAAAGTACAACTATCTGTGTGCTTAAAACTCACTCGCCCACTCGATCGATCGCCTTCTCGACCGCACTGAGGTAGGGGATTCGGTTTGCCCCAGCTTTCAACCACCATCACATCCGGTACAAGATTCTCCTTGGTGCCGACTAGGTTTGAATGACGACGACACTTGCTTAGTGGTGGTCCTTTGCCGCGCCCTTCCTCAATGCCAGAGTAGAATTCTATCTGGCATCTGTAATAATGAAGGGCATAAACACAACTTACAGTCGCATTCTCATTACTGGTGATTTCAACATCGACGCTCTGGAATCCCAAGCAGCTACCGGAGAAGAGTTTAAGGCAGATCTACAAGATTTTGTGGCCAATTACCAGCTCTATGGCCACATAAACACTCCCACCCGATGCAGAGAAAAAGATATGCCTTCAATACTGGATCGAAGATTCAATAACAAAGAACTAACGGTTGTGAGAGTAATCGTCGGCGTCCCCTTTGGCCGCAAAGATCATGTAGTCCTACTTTTCGAATACATTTTCTATGCAGAATATCCCGTGGAAACGGCCGACGCAACCCAAATGATTATACGTTATGACATTAGCACGACTAGGTGAGACAGCTCACTTCACCTTTATGATAGACGAGGCACCAGCTTGGGCACGGGAACAGTTCGTCAGCTAGGTTAACTCTCTGGTTGCCGAAGCAGGACACGCAAGCGTCTAGCGGTGCGAAACTCAGCCAAGCATAGATACAAACTCTCTCAGAGCACCGAGAACTGGATTGTCTATGCTGCCCAACATAACCACTGTAGTCAGTTTGTTGATGAGGATAGAATGGCGTACCAGCAGAAGTTGGTAGCGCGTACGGCCTCAAATCACAGGCTTCTGTATCAACACGTCAAGTCTACGTAAGGTGAAACTGGGTATTCCTCCTCTTCAAACGGCGGGCGGGCGCACACGGACACCGGATGAGGCGGCGAACATACTATGTCTACCTTATGCTGCAACATTTCAGTGAGAGCAATGACCACATAACTCTATGACAAAGGTTATTTCACTCCCAAATCTCACTCACATATCCTTCACGGCAGGAGCTGTACTAAAAAAGCTGTTGAATGTGCGCAAGCACAACTCTCCTGGAGTTGATCATTTACACACGAAATCACTAGCGGCGGTAGGAGAGAGTTTAGCTGAGCATTTGGCTCCGTTAGTTCAACAATGTTTTAAGGAAATGTACGTGCTCAGCAAGTGAAAACACGGGATGATTACTCCTATTCACAAGGGAGGTAGTCGTAGTAATCTACCCAACTACCGTCCCATAATCTTACTACCGGTTCTTTCAGAGATCATGGAAGCTATTAATGCTAAGGCTCTAACGGCGTACTTGGAAGAATTTAACTACCTCGCACCGGAACTGCTTGGCTTCCGACGAAATCGATCGTGCAATACACATATACTATTCGCACGATTCAGCTGGACCGAAGCAGTTGACTCTGGCACGGGAGTTGATGTGTCCTTTCTCGACTTCACAAATGCGCTCGACCGGTTAGATCATAATATTTTTCACTTCAAAATCCAAAGTTTGGAACTGGAAATCCTCTCCTAGGATGGATCAGAAACTTTCTTCTGCACTTGCACTTGAAATACGTGTGCTTGATTCGCTGACAGATTTTATCCAATTTGAATGCGGAGTGCCAAAATGATTGGCACTAGGACCGCGATTATTTTTAATGTATGTTAACGATAGCACACTCACCATAGGCTCGAACTACCTTCTTTATGCCGATGACAGTACTGCAAACTTATCTGGGTAGGGTATATGCATGGTCAATCTAGAAGCTACTTCGATTCAATGCTGGCAAATGTAGAGTGCTGCACCTACGGCACAAATTGGTGTAATACTACAAAATCGGCTACCAGGAGCTTCAAACTTCTTCTGCCGAGGAGGATCTGGGAGTTTTTGTCCAAGTCGCTTTTGGATGTTCGAATAAGTCTGAGACGGCGTCAAGGCATACATTCGAACGATTATTCGACCCTACTATTTTTCCACAGCTTCTCGGCTCAAACGTTTGTCCACATGTGGAATACTCAATGCGGATCATGTAGCCGTGGCTGAGGAAAGATCACACCGCCTTGGAGATACCACAACGCCGGGTAACCAAAATGGTGATGCGTCTGTAAAGGCTACAAGAGCTCCTGATCTTCAGCGGACGGTATCGGCGATTACGCGGGGACCTCATTTTGACTTACCAAGCTGGCAGAGCAGCATAGTCGTTTGGAATGCCGTCGGAATTTCTTTCCCGTACGCGTTTTCAGAACGTGGAATATCCTACCAGAATATGTCATATGTGCTCCCACCCTGGCAGAGTTCAAAGCCAGAGTTGAGCATGTAATTAGTTCACTGCACCAGCTTAGTTGACCAATTAAGCGTGGATAAACACAAACGTCTGTTAGAGATTTCACTGCTGGACCCAGATTTCATTCCACTTTTTCGTCTCCTGTTTGTACGCCAGGAGGAGACACGAATTTTACCAACATCCTATTTGCCTTCATTCCACATGGGTTTACCTAGGATCTACAGCTTATACTGCGTATACCTCAAGGAGTTCGCCGGTGTATACCAAACCCTGCAAACAATTTTTTTAAATATTTTGTAGCTTTACCATAAACACCCTGCGAGATCTGTTGCGCGTTAGATTTTTCATCCACATACAACCATTGTTCCATTGTTAAGTGATACATCACATCTGAACCTGCGTCCCAATACTGGGTAGGTCAAAATGTCGAGCGAACTAGTTTGGACGGAGTATTCTAAACAAAACTCAATTTACTCCTTTGACATGTAAACCGGATTTCTAAATGAAGTTAGACAACCTCAAAATGTTCATCTAGCTTTCGAGCAGCTAGAGGCTACACTTCACTCAGTCCATGTACTTGAGTTTCTCTTCTTCTAGGCTCGCGATAAAAGAAGGCAATGATTCCGTAGCCCATTCAGAAAATGCTATGCTACTAGCATTCTGTCTTTTCTACCCAGCGCTCCCATCCAATGTTGAAATTTAAATATAAAGTCTAAGCTGACGTTGCCTTGTCTGCGTAAGATGATGTGTGCATTTACAACTCAGAGGTACGCTTCATTGTGGACATCGGAATACTCCAACGGTCTGTGAGATGGCCTCATCCGTAATAAACGTATACTACCTGTTTGATTTGTTAAGGTGCTCCATAGCAGATCAGCTACTCGTTTCGTGACAGAGGCTGGTACGCACTGTCGGTGCACATTCTATTTGGTCAGTCGCTCTCGTCGCTGTGTTTCATCTTTGGTCAGCTGCTCTAGAACCTATTCGTAAGCCCGCTCATCAGTGTCGGGCTACGTCAGTCTATCGCTGTGGCAACTGTATTGTGTCACTATATAGTGACAGTCTAACGAAATCCAGTCATTGATCGAACTGTATTCACCTGCTTCCCCATGGGCTAGACATGCCGACGTTGTTGCATGTTAGTTTGATGCCAAACTAATCATTGCTTAAAGTAAGTTGTGTGAAGTGCTGTATTTGATATCAGCCAATATACAATTTGTGTACTGCCGAAACCGATGTGTTGTGCTGTCTTGTGCTACGAGCCAAATGCCTTGTCCTACTGTTAGTTGTAAATCTGCGCAGTCCAAGCTGTAACCATCGCATAAATTACCACGGGCACGTCTGTGCTGTCAACGTGACCCCGCTTTGTTGGGACGCGTATAAGTATTCAATCTATTTGGCCATCTGATCGAAGGTGCGCCTGAGGCATTGACTGAATCAAAGGGGATGAGTCCCTAGCGGCTCGTTCAACACTGATATCTACTCAACTCAACCGACAAGCGACACTGCGTCTCATCACGCATTTTCGAAGAAGATATGCGAACCGTGTCAGTGAGTTACTCACAGAACCAGCAAGCTTCAGGTAATTGACTCATTCTAAAGACAACTACAAATTCCACGTCTAATGTAAAAAAACAGTATCTGATAGAGGTCCCGCTAACGGTCTACTCCCATATTACGTCTCATCATTTTTCCCTTTTGCAAGGGTCAGGCAGGAGGTGACGCGGCTTGCAAAGCGTCTCATTTGAAGTCATTCCATTTGGACGTACGGTTGAATGTACGGTTTGTAATGCGTATATTTCGGTGAAACAACCGATGTGAACTTACTTAGATGGCACTTTACGTTTAGTTCGCTATATTCACCATTATCATCATCCAGGAACTATCAAGCTTTAGATATTTTATCGGCAGTAAAGTGTAATCTTATTCTTCCATAACTCCCAAGTTTTATAGGCACGACGCATGTTTGTTGAATTAAGCTAGTTTATCTCTCGCATAGCATCTCGTTGTCCTAACACTGCTAGTTCAGTTTACTTACTTGTTTGTCCATTTGTTCATTCTGCTGTTTTGTAAACAAATTACCACCCTCCCTGTGGATTCTGCCGAAAACAATATGTTGGTGTACTCCAAGAAAGACCAGATATAAACTAACCGGCTTTTAAACGTTTTGCTAATTGCTGGACCATATGAAGGAACAAGTGTCTACTTTGGGTCGGTGTCATTAGTGATACTGAATCTATTTGCTATTACTGCGCTCTAAACTCTAGACCTATCAGGTCACATCAAAGGGACAACCTAATGTTTTATCGAGAAACAGACAGCATTGTTGCTAGTGGTAAAACTAATAGTTGCCTGGTATGCAATGTGGTAAAGTTTAAGGAGGTTAACTCTTAATGGTTCGTGCAGTGGTCCAATTAATCGCCTGGAATGGAAAGGTCTCTCTTGTTAACAGGGTCAGTTTATGCTGCTCTGATCTACTTGAGACGTCGTCGTACGCATTCGGAATATGAGCCGGAAGCGTTGCTAGATAATAAATGCTAAGAAGCTCTGTCTTCGGAGACAAAAGACAATAAAACCAGCTCGTACGGATAGTTGCCCGAAAAACATATTGGATGAAACCGTGACTGTTAAGCACGAGTGCTCAAACCAACCAGTCCGCTTGAATTCAGCGAAAACATGCATGATCAAGCAAACTTCTTGACGCGGCTATTCGTTACAAAAAAATACACTATTATTACTTTGAGTTGTGACGGAACGTCCGCGTCATATTTACTAGCTCAACAGTCCGATTGCCGAATAGTATGTTGAACATATTTTTCAGAGAGCTATTCAAATTTACTACGTTAGGGTTTCAAAAAGGTTAGATGTTGATGGATCGCAAAATAATACATTAACATATCAACAGAAGCTGTCACGATTAACGGTATCATAGCCGCACTTGTGCAGAAAAAGTTGCTTGTAAGCCTACGGCTGCCTTGGGCGTAGGGGTGTCACGCCTGCCCCCTACCCTGTTCTACCTTGTTCCTGTCTTACCCTACCTGTCGTCCTATTTATTTTCAAGTTATTGTGTTGGTACTGAATAGACAACACGAAGTGTTGACATCTTCCAGTGTTCGTCTTCTTACGGTTTTATTCAACTGTCAACATTAAACCAGACACCTGGTTTCAGCTGTCAACGATTTCAACGTTCAGGATTCGGGTCTGACTTTGATTATCTCTACTCAAATAACTCAACACGGGCCAAACTATCTGTGGTAAAGAGTGTCGTGACGACAAAAGTTATGTGTGTTGGACACAGTCACTGTGACTAAAGTGACCCAGGTTTACTGCGAGCTACTTGGAATTTGTCACATGCACGAACAGATAGGAAGATGGAAATCAAATATAACAGAAAATTCAGCTGGAAGGCAATCCTCCTAATGGAAAGCGAAGTATTCAAGTACTGGTGCTGCAACCGTCAACCCTAGTTTATGGAGTCTGGATGTCTAGTTAGGCCACAAATAACAAGAGCGAAAAGGATAAGGAATGAGGACAAGTACTGGTAGCAGTTTCCCTCCGAATAGGAATGAGTAGACGTGTCCAGTAAAAAAAATTAGAAACTTCCTGATAATCTGCGAATGGACAGCATTCCTTCTTGACATTGATCGTCTTTAGTATAAGTGGACGTTAACAAGCTGGTTCGTCATTTTTTGAAGGTTTGAATTACTTTTCAGTCTCTCCTGTTCAACATGACTGTAAATTAGTTTCCTCGAAATTGAGCGAAGTCGGCAGAGCACTAGATGTCGCGGAGCCCTTAGATATCGTATGGCTGATTTTAGTAAGACGTTCGAAACAGCTTCCCAAGAACGGCTTTTGGTTCTGGAGGAATGGTAGCTTTGGCAGAATTTACCCTGGAATGCTGTTTGCCCTGAAAATTATGTCAAAGGTGTTTTGGTTAGCTAAACGTTTTCTAACAGTGCTCGTGATTGATGATATTTCACATGTCTCCGTTTCTGTCCCTGAACCCAACAAATCTTTACCAATGGCTTTACAAGGATTCTTTAAATAAACCGCTGTATGCTTACGGATGGTCAGTAACGGTGATCCGGAGCCTGCAAACTTGAAGATACTGACAAAGTTAAAATTGTACTATGTTTATAGCACGACTTCAGTACACCAGGTTTGCAAATAGTGTACTACTGATTCATCCCCCTGAGTCACTTGTTGCATACCATATCGAATTTTTCCGCTTAACTATGCTACGTGCGTGAAAGACCCCAGTGTGATTGCGTCCCCTGAACTGTAGTTGACCCAGTAGATCTTGCAGAGTGTCGTCACCACAATCTACATGTTCGTGTCATTGGAAAAATATTCTCCTTAATTAGTCTCGAGATCTTTAGTGACTTGTTTACCACGTCCGATTTCGCAGCATGGTCGAATGAGCTTTGGTAGAGACGGTTCAACTACAGGGATTCAAAGCTGTCTGGGAGCTGTGCGGTTTGTTTTTTCCACCTAAAGGAACAGATGTACCTATTCAGTGTAGATTTCGGTGACCGTCGGGGGGATCTGATTTCTAATGGACTCGTCCTAATGAGAGAAATGGGAGAAGAGCAAAAAGGAACATTTTAGATGGGGTTTCAGCTAGAAGTTTTGCAAACCAAAGACGATCCAGGTTCGTACTGATGATGCCATACCCACCCACGGAGGGAGCAACTGGAACAATCTAGCGAACATGATTTCCAGTGTGCTAACGGGGAAATGTTTCAAACGAATGTCGGACACCCACGAGTTGAACAATGTCTGATGTCGCTGTTTTTGCTGCAACTGTAACGACGCCGCTTAGTAATGAAATACGCAAACCATGCAATCAGTTGGAAGTGATCAGGCTGGGATACAATTTCCTTGCTACTCTTTGTAAATCTGCAAAACTAAAGTTTTACCACGGAGCGCAAGACAAATCGTGCGCAGTGTAAGCAAAAGGACAACATTAAAGGGCGCATACTGCAATCAAAACAGCCAGGTCAAAAATGTCGGCACCTGTAGTGTAATAACTTGGTACCACGGAGTATGAATGCTGAAAAATACGCGCACAGTAGCCCTACTAAAAATCTTGAACTCACCAAGTTGATGAAAAGTAGAAACAAGAGTACGGAAACACCAACAATCTTGATTCATTGTAGCTACATAACTAGCAATCCAACTATAATAAGCAGCGCTTTTAGTAATTACATTTAACGATACTGCTGAAGTTACCTCGCAAATCCTCCCTCTGCTTTCTGATGATAAGTTATGCGCAATTGCCTTTGAACTCCGTGATATAAATCGATTTATTTCCTCAACTAACTTTTCATGGTGTGCTGGGACTGATAATTTGCCAGCAACATTGAGAAAAAACGGTGGATCTGACATCCCTGTACTAGTTCTGAATATTGTCTTTCTATCTATGAAAGCCTGTACTGTGCCATCACAATGGAAGAAGGCAGTAGTTATCCCTCGCTACAAGTTAGGCTCTGCGCATAAAATTAGCAACGACCGCCCAATAAGCCATACTTCTATACTCTCTAAAATGATGGGGCGCCACATAAAGTCAAAAACTGTTGACTTCTTGATGACGAGAACCGTTATCAACACCTCACAACATGGTTTCCTAAATGTGAGATCCTGCATCACATGTCAGATCGACTTTCTCAATCGCCTGACTAGTGTGCTGGATGGCGGTTCATCAGCAATGGTCATCTACCTCGATTTGCACAAGGCATTTGATCATGTCCCGCGTAACTACCTCTTGTCCAAATTAATTGCACATGACATAGGCAAAGCACTGCTTTAATGGTTTGATTCGTACCTCACAAATAGAACCCATGTTGTTCAGATTGAACACAAAACATGCACACCGATGCCTGTCACGAGTGGAGCGATACAATGTCGTGTTCTGGGACCCATTTTATTCCTACTATATGTGAACGATAATTTTGACATCTTTTCCTCCGGCAAACTTTTCCATTTGCCGATTATATAAAAATTGCTTACAGTTTTAATCCAACTGTGGTCAGGGTAATGCAGCGTGACTCAAGAGCGGTCAACTCATGGAGCTCCAACTGGATGATGACATTCTCTGCTGATAAATGCCACGTAATATCCAAACGGTGACATCATACCAGGTTCTCATACTATTGACGGTAAACCATTGTCTCCCCGCCACACTATCCGTGACCTAGGGATCCACTACGAAAACACGCTTAACTTTGCCGAACATGCAGCACATACTGTAGCTCAACCCATTCAAAGCATCGGGCTCATGATCCAAACGTTTAACTTGTAAGCATCAATTAACACTAGGTATAAAACAAAAGCACTTCCATTTTTCGATTACGGCTACAACATCTACTTTACTTCTAGAGTGAGTGATCGTAAGGCACTGGAACGTGTACAAGGATCATTTACTAAGAGTCTACTAGGCCATTCCACCACCCTTTCTTATGTGGTCGTTGCATTGTCTTAAAACTGGATCCACCGTGGCTACGAAGAATGAAAATTAACCTTTTCATCTTATTTGATGCTAGTACCTAAAAAATACACTCCTCACAGACAACAGTACCAAAAGCACAAGTGTTAATTTAATGTACTCAAAGTAATACCAACAAGAAAGTAAAAATGAAGTGATCGCTAACAATACTGTCCGACAACTTTTTCCTTAACCGATACCTCATTCTATGGAACAGACTTCCATCTGAGATACGTGAAATCTAGTCAGGGATAAAGTTCGGACACTATACATGCATTTCTAAACGTAGAAACTGCGATTGGTATACTGTGACCTACCATGACAACTGAATCCCCGTAAGAAATTGGTACAAGATGGATATAACCTCAATACCTGGGTATTTTTCCTTTCTGTTGTTGCCAGACCATGCAAACTTCCCCATGTCTATCAGTAGATAAAAGTGGTTTTCTGAAACAAAATTTCCTGTTTGCCATGAATTTTACGCCTATCAAAGCGGATAAACATCCTAGAGTTTCTCTCTAGCAAATTGATTCCCCTTCGTTCTGCAATACTAATAATTTTCTACTTTTTCATGGAACCCACTCCTTAAGCACATGCTGCAGTTCTCCGTGCTGCTCGAAAACAATACAGATATTATCTCTGCGTTTGACTTGATTCATTTGAGTTCACTATCTGAAAACCTTCCAGAATCATCCATGTTTACGCTCACTCTGAATACTTACTTCTCTCAAAATCAACGGCTACTCCCACCGAACGCAGCTAAACTGTTGGAACGACAGTAAACTTGCTTTACACCGCATACAGTTTTCTCTCCCTCCCTGGAAAAATATTTTGTTAACTTACGACATTTTGCAAGCTACAAAAATTGATTTCATATCACCAATCTCCCAAGTTTGATCTCCTACAACTGTTAGCGCCATCTCAATTATTTCCATTGAAAATTCCTGTTGAAAAATCTGCACAATTCTGAGGGTTTATGTCTCCAGTGAGTATAAAATCCGTATCGGGCAACTTCGGACAAAAACCCATCATCCTCTTGTTACTAATCCTTCATCTCTTTTCTATTCGTTTATTTCTCTCCTTCAACTGTTGGCCACGACTGGGCCGATCTCCCAAGGTGATGGACAAATGCTTCCAAAAAATGCAGCGCACTCATGCAATGCCAGTTGTCAAGATCTCCCAAGCGAATATTACATGTGCTAGACTCCATTTAGCTAAACGATGACTGTATGATGAGGAGGGATTAACATATTACACAGGCACCCACATACATTTATACATATCTATGTATAATGTGCCACTATGATGATGACCAAATTGCATATGACAACGGCCAACAAGAAAAAAATGAGTCAACAATTTCCTTGCCTACTTGCTTTAAGCCAAAACGGCACGTGACCAGGTGAGATGTGGAAGTGAAGTGTGAAAGCAGGTCTCCGGGAGTCGGTACCATGAAAGATCGCATTACTTTACTTGAAGTGACGGCTGCATATACTTTTATTCCTACTCTTAACTGCTCCATATATTACTACTTTTAAATGGTTGAGTGCCTCAAGCACTTAATTGAGAACATAACAGGTCTTAAAAAATCCCTCCACTTTACAACTTTGTTGTACCAATTGATCAGGCTCGTATTTTGCCTGTCTCGCACATCGTGAAATATACCGTTTATTTATTTATTTATAAATTATTTTGTAAGGCCAACAAGATACCCAAAGTGCATCGCGTCCCGTTTACTTTTTTGCGTTCCATTAGCACCCGTGTAGTGGCGTTGGAAGATAAATGCTTGCTGCATGCTTTGCACAGACACCAAAAGTTATGTCGCCAGTCGGGAATCCGAATAATTAAGGAACACTTTTTCTGCATGCGAGTGGACATTTATGGAAAGTTGCGCTTATTCAGAGCCTCACGAGCTGCTAATCAGTCCTCGGAGGCAAAAAGATCGATCTCCAATAATTGGTATTTCGCTTGTCAGGCAAGCGCATGTAATACACCTCATACGTTAAGCAGATCAAACAGATAAAACGGAACAGAAGACGGCTTATAAAAACGCGCCACCGAAGAGCACCGATATCGAACCTTGCTGGCTGTGCACCGGCATTGTAGGGCGAAGGGAATTTGAACAAAAATAGAAATTGTGGTTGCAACGGAAGCAACTGATATTTGTGCTACGTGACAAAACAAAAAAATATGAACGCCTGGGATGAGCAGTGTTACAAGATCAAGCCATTAAATTGTTAGGTCCGAAACCATACGCAGGAAAAAGAAAGTGCATTGGTAAAACTAAGGCACTTCGTGTCTAGAGGATAAGATTTACTACAAACCATCGTGCATCACTGCGGTTTTTCGTGTAAATGGCAATCAGTTAATCTTGTAAGATGTGCATACGGTTCAAGAACTAACAGAGAATATATCTAAAAATACATGATGAAACTTCAAAGCTGATTGTTTACGTATTTGAGCTGCGGAACAGAGTTTGGACTCCTTGGTAGAGTTGGGTAAAGCTAAGTATATTACCATCAGTCATGAAGTAGGGAACAAAGGCCTTCAATAGGCAACACATGCAAAACAAGCCACTAAGCAAAATAGTTTTTTATGAAATCGCGTGACATAAAATAGAGGAATAGGCCGTCAGCTGCTTGACTCTGTGTCAACAGTAAAGTTCTTTATGTACTCGGTAAAGCAAACCCGGATTTCTGCCAAATTGCAGGTGGATTAAACGTAACAAAGACATTTTGAGCAAAGCCGCGCTGCATTTTGTTTATGTACTGACCATGGACCCAATATAGTACTTCCTTGCCATCAAATGTGGTTGTTGCCTATACAATCTAATACCAGAAACGTTAAGTCATTCCTCATATAGAATTTTCGGATTATATAGTTATTTGTCCAACAGGAAAACGAATGGAAGAGGAGACATGCTTCAGGTTTGGCAGTAGCTCTATGTCGTGGCTAGCACCAGAGCAAAGACTTCAGATTCACATCGAACGAGAGACAGGGCGGTAAACTCGCTTTTGTGCCTACTTTGTGCCTAGCATCACTCGGTTACGTCCACTACAGTGTGTTAGGATACACAAAAATGCTCAAAAGGTCCGGAAACTTCTGCGTAAAACCCCGGTTCCTCCTTTGTGTATATATGTCCTTGAAGTACTTTCATTGATGTATGTGGTAGGATAAGCACAAACCTTCGCTATTCACCAAATCCATACTCGACTATAGTAAATATGGCAACATGCGATTATTTAATCCTATTATTGTTCCCGCTAGTAAGCTAATGGTTTTTTGTTATTTTAGGGTAGTGCTTGGTGCTAGTTCGCTGCATGCAGATCATTTTCTCTTCATCCTATTAAAAAGTCTTCAACCCGATCCCTCTTAGCACATGATAGATACCGACATGGTCTGAAGCTGCAACCATTTTGAAGAAAAGATGCGCTTAACTCAATTACTAACAACAGCTTGCTCTTACCATCCAACGGGTCTTCAAAACTGTTGGTAAATATTTTGCTAAATGTTCTTCTAAGTGTAAGATTGAAACTGTTAGAGAAGCTGATTCGCATCCTTCGAACACAGCCTTTAAAAATGCGAGAAATACAGTTATTATAAAGCGTTTCGTCAGTGCGGAATGGTAGAGCCAAGCAACTTATTTGCTTCACAATTTAATCCCAAGTTTCGGGTTTACTGCATGATGCTGCATACAGATCGATGTTTTGAAGCCCAGCTGAACAATGATTAAATGTAGGTACTCAGCTCAGAAAGCGGTTCGCTGGCACTGATTTATAGTAGCTATATATATATATATATATATATATATATATATATATATATATATATATATATGTTTGGCGGCGACCTCCATAATGCAACCACAGGACCATAGATGGTTTGCCATGCAAGACCAACAGCCCCATCCATCCACCTAATATCCGGTATAACAAGAAAGAATAAGAACAGGAGGCATGTGGACGAGAGCCACGTTACTGAAACTGAACCGGCCCACAATCCCTAAACACGCACAGCAGCAGCATTCCTGTAACCTTGGGAAGCCATGCGCAGCAGATGCACTCGAGCCGGTGTCCGACCCGTGGCCGGTTCCACACCGGATAAAAGCACTTCATAAGCGTGGCGTGGTCACGAAGACCGTGAAATCCGTCCCACCAACAAAGATTCACAGTCTTTAGGATCTATTAAAATCGAGAAATCGCTTTTTGACTCGTAAGCATATTGCTAATATTCCCATCAAGAGCAGCCACACCGGGGATATCAATAAGTAGCTAACCCCTGAAGCCCAGAAGTCTCAACGCGCAGGCACACGGAGAGACTACCTAGCCATGACGCAACACACGTACGACATCGGCTGCATTATTGTCCTGGGCTAGTAGATTGAAACGGAATAAGCGCACTTAAACCGAACGCTACGCTGGTGATCACATACTGGGCTTACTCCTCTTCTCTTAGACGCCGGCCTTAAGTGACCACGCTGGTTGTTTACAAGGCCTACTTAACTGAGATACTCCCGACCACATGTGCTAGAGCACTATGTGCTGGACCTCTATGGGCTATCCTTCATTGGCTCTCACCACTTCTTCAAGCGATTATTCTCTTCATCATATAATGGTGCTCCCTTCTGCACCTGTACAACCGCCCTCTTGATATGCTCACGCCATCAAAGTCACTCCAGCGCCATCGCTTCAAACACCTGAAAGTAACATTACCTCATGATGAACTCATCTTGCTCACGTATTACTAACATAACTTTTGCTTTCCCACATTACACTACCCTGAATATATTTGTCCATATAGTAGCTGCTTGGGTATTCACGTCGAGTCTTTGCGATTGATATGCCCGATCCACATCCGGTTCTGCAGCAGAAGTATGCGTTAACGACAAATATACCATCGCGACGCAATACTTCTGTGTCCACAGCTTGGTCACCCCAGCCGATATGCAAAACAAGGCACAGAACCTACGATGGAAACGCTTCAGATAACTAACCGACATCCTTCCGACAAAGCGTTCAGGTTTCACTGCAGTATAGAAGAAAGAACAAAACCAACGCCTTGTATGACATCAGCTTCGTCTTAATAATGTGCTGATTTATGTTTAACACACGGTTCCCCAGCTTTCCAAATGCGGCAGCCGCCTTAGATACTCATTCGCTCGTTATCTGTAAGTCAGTAGCTATTTCACTCTCACGGAGGCAAAATCGGCAGCTGGTTTCAAAAAGTATCATCACTGATGGGGACTTGAGGCAAATCTATAGCTTTCATCTTTGCTGCAGGTAGATAAAGAGAACGAGTCTTCTTTGTCTTGCTAGTGATCCCGAATATGTCCGCTGTCGAAGCGGGAACAGTCGTCATGCGCCTCAACTCATCCGCTGCAGTCTTCGCACGCCACAAAGCCACTGCGAATACAATTTCTATTCTGATGTACTCACGAATAGGGGTATTTGATATCATTAACAGAGTTCCTTCGCAGCCAGCTTTCGAACCAGATAGTGATCCACATGCCCGGAACAAAACTAGACTACAGTTTCAGCCCATTTGGCATCCTCAGTAGTGCACATCCATCGGATCCTTCAGGATTCGAACCCAAGACCACCAGCGGCTTGAACAGCCAGTCAGCAGCTTATGTCACTGGGCCCCGGGGGACAGCTTCGAACCGCCATGCTTTACAAGATAAATGCAATATAACATACCTTATCCTCGACTGTCATGGAAGTTACGAACGTTGCAGATGCGCACTACTGATGCTGCCCAACAGGCTGCAACTGCAGTCTAGTGTTTTTCGGGCCTGTGGACGACTATCTGATTTGGAAGCTGGCTGCAAAGTACCTCAGTTACTTCTATCAAAATCCCCTACTCATGAGTAAACCAAAATATACCCGGTCTTTAAATGCTAAGCCGTGCAGAGTTACTGTAATTGGAGGTCCTGTAACCTTCGTAACTTGCCTGACATTGGAGGATAAGACGCGCTATATCGCAGCTAGCTTGTACATCATGGCGGTCCGAAGCTGTCCCCCGGGGCCCAGTGACATAAGCTGCTGACTGGCTGTTCAAGCCGCTGGTGGTCTTGGGTTCGAATCCTGAAGGATCCGATGGATGTGCACTAATGAGGCTGCCAAATAGGCTTAAACTTCAATCTAGTTTTCCTCCAGGCATGGAGAATGTACAATGAATTCAAACGGGTTAAGAAGCGTTACTTTACAATTCCTCTTGGATAGTTGGTGGGGATATCGAAATAACAATATTGATGGCAACACAGTTAGTGCTACGAATATGAAAATAAGAACTTATCGTTTGCTGCTCTGTAGTCTTGCGATCCTCTTAGATTCACAGCACCCGCAGTTAACATTAAATAATTCCGTGGTGAACTCCAGTTGTAGGATGGAGACGGAGCACTAAGTGACAAGTGTAAGTGGATGAGTGTGTCATCCAACTGGCTTTTAAATACTGTTAGTCGGTGCCCAGACGACCGATTCTTGGAGAGCATTCCATGTGTGACAGAAGCGAAAAGGACAAATTTCTGCAGCCATCCAGATGGCTATGCTGTACAGCGAGATTCAATGAGTGGTCCTTCAGGGTTGTATTGGTGCTGAGTCGCAGTAAAGGGTGACACACCTGATGTGGCTCTCGCAGAATCAAGTATGCCATAATCAGGTCGCGACGTAGTCTGCGACAGCTTCCAATGAATTCCCCCAATCTTTGCTGCCTCTCCTGGTATGAAAGGTTGCGCATTCCAATTACGTTCTTAGATGCCTGACGATGTGGCTGCCCCCGTGCATTAAGGTCTTGTTTCAGCCATGGATGTCAGGCTTGAATTGCGTAGTCAACATGGGGGCGAACATACGCACTGAGCATTGGTCTAAATATGGAGCTGTTTATTTGTCCAAACGCCCATTGTAACAGCCCTACGTGTCGGTTCCCCGACTTTGAGGCCTTTTCGGATTTGTTGGAGTAACCCAATTCAGTTTGAACCAGGAGACCCAAGTCATGTTAGACACTTAATTGTTGCAGCATATTCGTTCCGAGCCGGGGTTAGTAGCCGCTCTGGTGTTGAATGAAAAGTACCTTGCATTTACTGACGTTGAAATGCAGTAAGTTGGGGGTTGACACTTGATACACCGTGTCTAGGTCACACTGAAGCAGATGCTGGTCGGCTTTCGCTTGGACCTTGCGCCAAATCTTGATTTGGTCTTCAAACATTATGATGTTTGAAGCGATTCACTGTGTAATATTTTTACTAAACACAAAAGCAAACGTGGATCTAGAACTGGGCCCCGCGACACACCACTATCGATTGGTATGGGATCCCATATAGAGCTCCGAACGCTGAGCACTAATTGCCGTTAAAGTAGAATGTTGGCAATCCAGCTCCAAAGTGGGTCGCCGAACTCGCGATGCCGCAGCCTGGAGAGTAGTATCCGATGGTCTAGACGATCGAAAGCCTTCGAAAAACCCAGGTGGATCACATTAACCTCTTCTCCAGTCTCAGCTGACTCGGTCTAACTTTTGCGTGTGAATAATAAATTCGTTGTGCATGACCTCTGTCGAAGGAAACGTGCTGCTCAGGGGTGATGATGTTACAGTTTCTCAGATAGCACACCAGTGCATCGGCAAATACAGATTCCATGACCTTGGATAGTATAAGAAGAAGGGATACTGGGTGGTAGTTGGAGGGATCAGTTCTGCTTTCACCTTTGTGAATTAGGGTTATTATTCTTATCTTCCACATAGCGTGAACTTGATTCTGGTCTAAGCAGCGATGGAAAAACTGAGCTAAACTTCCTGCCAGTTGGTTTACTGGTGCTTCCAGTGCCTCTGGACGAATGGTATCGACACCCGGCGAGCTGCGTTTGCCTAGAGACGTCACCTTCTACAATATAGCCTCCGCGGTAAAAGTGATGTGGGTTAGTTCTAGCTAGACGATAAAGGTTATAATATCGCTTGGTTGCAAGACTCTCTGAAATGAGGGGACATATTGCATCTGCAGCGCGTTTGCAGCTTCCATAGATGTCCTTGTAGGGCCATCAGTCGTCCTGAATGGAGGAAATCCTTGCCTCAACTTTCGTAGGCTATTAACCTGCTTCTATAGCAGTTTGTGGTAAGCACTGAAGGTTTTTGTGATGTTCTGCTGATAGGCGGCTTTGTCTTCTCTTAGCAGTTAAGTGCAGTGGTTACGTTGGGCTACGTAGTTGTCCCAAGTTGCTGGTGCTGGAGCTTCTCTGTACACTAGCCAGGGTGCGTTGCGTATTGTCATCCATTTGAGTTCTGCTCTTAACGAAAGAATCTGATTTACAAACTCTGATGTACAAACTCTTATTTCTGAACCACCTGCAATCAGCTGACGGAATTACTTGACGAACTTGAGCCAGGCGACTCCCGGGGGTTCTTCGGCAGGGAACGATCAAGTTATAACGCTGAAGAGCTGGGCTAATCGAACGTAGCTTGTGATAGTTCGCATAGTCATTTCGATGTTAGTCATAGCAGACGAAGTTAAAACTGATGACTGCGTGACCACTGCGACCCAACAGGCAGCCTAAAACCAATACCTCAATCATATGCTTCTCGTTTGTAAGCACAAGATCCAGCACAGACAGCCTGAAACCTGTTCTGAACCGAGTGGGCAAAATGGTGATTAAAGTGAAACACTGGTTACGAGATCATGTAGCTCGGCTTTGAATTGTTCTCCGATGGTGTCAGGAGTTTCTATATAATGTACGTTGAAATCACCCATGATAAGTTTGTGAGTGTACATTCGCTGTAAACTACATCTTAAAGCAGCGGCTAGGTGACAGCCGTTTTCTGGTGTAGAGTTAGGGGGCAGTAGCCCAAGACAATAATGCAAATCTATCTGCCTTTTAACTGCAAGCGGTACGAAAGAGAGTCGGGGAACTGCGAGTCTCAATCCTCCACGGCTTCGCACTCTAAGTCGCTTCGGTAATACAGGATTACTCCTCCTTCTTTTATGAGCATATCGTTCAGTTTTAGCGACATGCCCGGTAGTGAGACTTCAGCGTCTGTCATTCTCGTGTGCAACCAAGTCACGGTGATACCAATGACAATATTTGACCCGGAAGCTTGTCAATCTTTCAGTTTGGCAAGTTTATTAAAAGACCCTGAGTATTCGAAAACAAGCAGGCCAGTTTTTCGGTCTCTAGGAGCCAACAGAGGGGTGAAGGGGTGAAGTGTAGGAAGATGCCGGCCGATGGGACGTTGGCAATTACTCGCTTTTTTGATGGGTTAATGATACCTCGTCAGAAATTTGATTCGGCCTAGGTGCGTCCCAACCTTCGTTTAGACATACGTCAGAGTCAATTAAAGCAGCAGTTAAGTACATTCGTCGGTAGGATTGCTGCTTCAGTTGCTCTAATATTTGAACTGTAAAAGCTTATACGACCGTTAACCGAAGTTCAGAAAGAAGACGTTTCTAATTTCTTCACCATCGATTCAATGCACCCGTTACTTTTTGCTCTGATTGAACCACAAGTTTTAGGATTCTAGGGCCGTGTCCTCTAGAATTTGGGGAGATAGTTATCCTGGTGAGCGATAGCGTCACAATATTATCCAAAACAGTGTTTCATGAATGAACCATCACTGTTCTAAATCGTGCTTTCCGGTCTCTTGAACATCGCTAGAAGGATGTTTTGGCACACCATGTCTGAAGGTTGTGTTTAAGCCGTTTTGCTTGCTGTGTCCCACTTCCGTGTTTCTTTTGGATTGTCCCGCGCCCCGAGTGACATCATGATAGATGCGTATCCCACAGGATTCGTGTTTTAGCGCGTTTGCGAAGAGCAAAACTTTTTCCACGTCGGTGGAGATTCCTGTGTTACTCGAATAAGTCTGGGTTCTCCATAGTGAGGCGAGTTCGGATGACGAGTAAGATAATGGACTTGGCTTTGGCACTCATCAGCAAGCACAATAAGTTCCATTGGTTTTTTGGTCCGAGAACTTATCCCTCGTACTCTTTTGTCATAACCTGCTAACAAGTGTGGATTGTTTGCAACTTCTCCCTCTATTTTCGTTAACGGTGTTTACAACAGAAGCGGACGCAATGGCGGCCTCCCAGCGGATCTTAGAAGCAATCTCTGCATATGTAACTGTGTCCGGGGGCTTTGTCTCGATAAGTGACATTTGAGCTACAGGCACCGAAGGTTGGTGTTTGACTGCTTCTTCTTTTTTATGCTAAATGTCAAGTCTAGTAGGATTTGCTTAACTGGACGTTTCGATTGGGGCCTGATTTTCGTTGCCATGGCTACTATTTGACTCTCGTAGGTACGGTCAGCTGTCGCCTGGCGTTCTACCAAAGAGGAGAAGACAACGGAGATGGAGACGTGGCTGATTGCAGTTCAGGGGAAGCGGATTGTGCAGCATTCCGTTGCTTAGAAGCCGCTACGCTACCATGGTGCATATTGGCTTCCATTAAAGTAAAGTTATCGTTTATTTTCTGCTCAGCTTCTGCGGTTAACCGGTCGCACTTCTGAGCTAGGATAAGCAAGCACTTAACGAGTGGGATGGTGAATCATACATTAAAGAACCAAAGTGCATCTTGCGAGCCATTTCACTCTATTACCTGTTGTTGGGACACTTTTGCACATTTCGGACTGTACCATTCCAAACAGTGCGAGCCAGCCGGACCGATTTTAACTACCCGATGACATTCTTCTAACCTGCAAATGTCTTTCGCTTGGAGCCTTTTCGGATTCGCATTTCTACCAACCACCGTGGTGTCGTTACCTGACCCAGTGGGTTGGTTAACGTTCTGTACGTTTCCAGCTTTGAAAGCGGCGCATATCAGTCAGGCAAGCATGGTGGTTGCCATGTCAAATGAGCGTCCGGCGTGGTCAAGCCGTCCGTGTGATGAGTTATGCGGGAGCACTGGCTGACAAGGTCAAAAGGGATGGCAAGTGGCTGAAACCTGCTAAGTTAATCGGAACATAATGCTGAACACAGATTGAGAGATAAATTATTTCACAGCTGTGTTGAGAAACGCCGGATCGGAATAAACCTAGACTTTTCGGACTGGCTAGATAATTCTATATCGATTGGCAATCGGCTCAATTTGATTGAGTTAGCCGCTTGCGCTTAATCACGGACGCCATTGAAAACGGTTGTAGATTATACTTACCAATCGTAAAAGATATTTCCACGTATGATGGATCACTGTGTAAGGCTAGTAAATCCGGCTCAAATGAGTGTACAGTGATAACGCTGCGAGAAGATGGAGAGAGGATAGAGAGGAAAAATCCAAATGACCCAGGAGCTCGCAAGTCACGCGTGTGTGGACGACAGATAGATTTGGAAGCTGGCTGAGAAGGAACTCAATTATTTACTATTCCGTTCGATTGGCTTCACTCGATGGAGCCACCCGGATTTTCTTCAGGAGCTTCCCTGTTTATAAAGACTTCGAACGCATTGCCGAAAGCAAACTTTTAACTAGTTATTTGTTTGCCCTTTTACATTGATTTTCTAAACTGACACAGAAAATTGCCAGACCACATCACATTCTAGAGAAGCGTATAGCATTTACGCACATTAGTTATCATTATATTCAATTAATCTTCCTTTCTTTCCATGATTGATCACGACTGAGCTAATCTTCTGGGGTGATATAATCCCGCTTCCAAGATAAATAATGTTACCAACGCAATGCGAATTGCCATAAGCCCACTAGCGAGAAAAAACCTGCTGCACTCAAAAAATAAATCTTCAATTTGACGGCCTATTATACAGCGGCCAAAAAATAATTTTCATAATGATGGCCCATTGCTTACAGCAACGGCCAAAAAATCCAAGTCAACATATTGACGGCTCAGTTGCATTTATGCCACATTAGCACATGGCCGGGTGAGAAGTGGAAATGCGGATGAAATCTTTCGACGGACCGCCCCGCATGGAAGCAAGCCTCTAGGAGACGGTTCGTATTACTTACAGGAACTGTTTGCTATGCCTACATAGATTCCTACGCTCTACTTTCCGCATTTTAATACGGTCAAATAACTGAACAACGCAAAACCTGTTATGGATATATTTTATAATTTTCAAAAAAATTATCCGCCATCTGAATGTTGTACATATTGATCAGACAACGCATTTAGTCCGTGTCTCATACCGTCGAGAAATGTACCATTTATGTATAGTTAACAGCCTCCTCTCAGTTGTCCCAACGTATTTTTCACCACAAGTAAAATCGAAGAGGCTGTAACATGGGAGTGTGACTTGTTCATGTTGAATTTACAGAGCAACTTCATAACCTCTCGCAATAGCACCAGCCGGCAGCGTAATAGCATTTCCCTACAGTCTGGCGGAGGCGGCGTCCGACTGTAGTAAGTACTAAACTGTGTTTGAATATCATTCGAATAATCCAACCTGACTACATCTACGCAGAACGTCTGTACGGTGTGAAGTACGAGTGTTCATTACACTACTTGCCTCAGCATAACATTATACGACACCATTTTACTGCAACCAATCCGTCAACAGTGCTAAATTGAATGAAACACTTATTTGGGAGTAAAGATGCAATTTGGTCAATAAGGCTGGTTAATTTGAAACTACTTGTTACTCGCCTGTGGTTTATCGGGACAGCAAGAATTGAGCTGAAGAAACCCATTCTTTTTAACGTATATGTTTTCGATGATGTTAATTATGCTGCGCCATCTATAATATTCGTTTGGATAGAGTTCTTTTGGTCGATCCAACTCTAGATACTAATGATGAATACTGCGCCCAAGCTTTGCACATTTATGCCTTACCTGTCTAAAGTAAGTACTGTTGTTTTAACGCATTATCAGTGGAAACATAAGGTGTCGACAAAGATAATATAGTTCATAAGGTGCCAGCTTGAATTAAAGGAATCAAAACTTACATATACTAATTATAGGATAACAGTGTACCAAGTTTCGTTAATCCGGATGCTTCGCTGGAAGATCGTTCAAAACGATGAATCGTGGGGCTATCAGTTTTTCCGAGTAAGCTGCTGTTGATAAATGTTGTTAGAGAAGTATAGGCATGTGCGCTTGCATGTTGCGTTTTGGCATTTCAGGGGTTCGTTGTTGAATGATATCACCGGTGTGGTTGCGCTTGATGTGGATGATTACAAGATGCCTACCAATCTATCACTCACCAGGAATCAGTTGGTCCTTATTAGAGGGGACGGGATGCACCGTCCTTGTCAAGGTGCCAGATTCAAAGAGTTAAAATTGCCATGGCAAATCCCCGCCTTGTGTATGATACGCTTGATTTACCAGTTAGGCATAAATGCTTCCGCTCTGCTGGTTGAAAGGTGTGGGTCCGTTCCGCTGATGAAATGTGGCTCCCATACATATGCCTTTCGGTCTTATTCCTTCGCGTTTAAACCACTGAGGGAGCTAGGAAGGAAGGTGGGCAGGAGGCTACACTAAGAGAGTCTAACTATCCCCTAACGCAACAGAGGTCATTAATAGCAATAAGTATTCACGCCAAACTCATCATTTTTATCTGAAGAATATCAGAAAAAAATACGAAGAACATGAAGCCAGAAAGTGCGTGAGTTTATTGAAGCCCACTAATCGGAACTGGACATACTCAGTAAACACTTGGAGCCACACACTACCTATGAGCACTAAGAGTCAAACCAGGTTAAAGAGACGAACAAAGTGTTAGTGAGGAAGACGGATGTGAATCAGTAGTGTTTGGACTAAGTTGCGCGAAAAGTTCGTGTAGCGCTAACGAATCCGCACAAAATGTAGACGAACGGTCAATTGCCCTTTTTGATCGAACGCACCACGCGTGCTACGAAACCATGCAGTCATACGCGAAAGCCAGAAATGTATAACTCTGGCAGTCGTAGCCTCTTGGTGATGGCAGATGTAGCGTTTAACTTGACTGTAAGGCCAAACGAATAATGGAAACAGATGCGAATCCTGCCGAGGGACCGCACATTTGGACGCTTAGGGAGCAAGCTGACCATTGCGGCTTGCTAAGAAGACTAGAGAAAGCCGGTGTTTTAGCATCGCAGAAATCAGTCTCCCATAGCATGCGGTCTTGTAGCCATGACTAAGTTGATAAGCTTAAAAAGGTATGTTTACGGACGACTGCATTAGAGGTTGATTTCATCGAAGCGTTGCTGGAGCTGGGAAGTCGTGATAATTCAGAAACCACATGGCAAAACTCTTTGGTGACAATGTTATTTTGAATGTTTTAGACGCTATTGTAGCAACTGGACACATCTGCTATCACACACACTACCATTCTTTCCATTTAAAAACAGGCTCTAGGATGAGCACGAACTAAAATATCATATGATTTCCTGAAATACACCTATCACTACAAGTTGATCTTTGACAATTCAACAAGTGGATAAGCCGGAATACTATAATTTCCGTTCACAAGTAATATTTATTAGCGAGTGATGCACCAAAGTCCGAGTTCGGTGGAGTTTACATTAGCAAGAATACACTCGTATGGGGAATAGTCTGAACGCCAACAACAAAATGTTTACCTGTGTGGTGGAGTGCAGATGGAGTAAATGAAATTAACGACCGAGGTAGTATTCAGCAAGAAAACCAGCGAAGTCACAAGATGGGGTCGGAATAAACTTCTTCTTCCCCTGGATCATGTGCTTTCCCATCCTGTTTATTATACGACAGAATTCTAGGTACTGGTCGACGATAAATAGCAGCCATCATCAAAAGGAAAATCAATAACAAATTAAATAGTCCTAATGGGACAATCAGGGTATTCGCATAGGAAAAGAATAAAAGTGGAACGTAACAATGCACTAGCGGGAGGCGTTTGTATGCATGACGGTTGTGGCACGCAGTGCGTGTCAAAAACACCTGTTATTTGGCTAACAAAGTCAAAGCGCTAGACACGTCTTGCGATGATTTATGCCCACCTATATAAAACATGAAAAGCGAGGGTATATAACAAGCTATACCGCTGAGGGTAAGAATGGCCGGATACATACTTGCCAGAAGTGACCAGGCAGAATAAAGCAGGTGCAAATCAACAAAGAAAGTGACACGGAAACGCCCCTGTCGTAAATGTGAAGTGGCTTGTTTTATAAAACACGTTAACCAACAAGACGAAGGAGTGACTACAGCACTACAATGTGAACTGGAGTGTATCTCGGTCAACCTGCTGGAACGGAGTCGTGGCGCCACCGTCCGTGCCAAACCAAAGCATCTCAACACATACAAGTAGATGGCCTCGCGTCAGGAAGGTCGACAAATTTACATCGGTGACTCACTGAAGATATTATGGCTAAAATGAAAAAACTCGACGATGCTGTTGGTCACGAGTGCGTTTTCCTGTCCGGAAGGAAAACATGAAATCGGCTGTTGTTTGATTTGGCACTATGTCAACAAATTCTCCGTCGTCTTCGAGAAATAAAAGATTTATTTACTTACTTAGCTGAAATTACTGTAGTTTTCGGTACCGATGAAAAAGATTCGTCCACAGTAAAATTGATGAGATAATAAAATGCGAAGAATAAGTGGTATTTATCCGTCAGTGGCCGGGAACAAAAGAGTAGGTTTCGCTATTCAATTAAACTGATTTTTCTACTGAAGATCCAGTTTGATTGTTTCCAAATGACAGGAGTTGAGTATCGAGCTACCCCTCGCTAAGGCTTATGAAATAAAGCTTACCAACTTATAAGATAGGTATTTTAATTGATCGAACGATAAAGTACAATGGCAATTATGGTATGGTTTATTAGAGAACGCCATTCCAGTGAATGGATCGAGTGTTCTGATGCATTTTCTCGGTAGTGAATACCATGGCATGCTTTATATTTGTTGGTCCAAGACCTCCAGTAAGGGTTAACAATATTCTTACCACCCACCAATATTCGTTCTGTTGGGATTTGTGTACATTCCTAATGGTTCTTAATGAGCACCGCCCATCTCCCGGAGGAAATCGAGTCACCACTGTGCCTGTAAACATGAGAACTTCCACTCCTTCTCTCCCGATACGTGTGCGGGCTGATACAGTGGCAATAAAACACAGTCAGTTAACTTCAGTCAGTGCTAATTTTGTCAAAAGTGTTTTGGAATATAAATAAAAGAATTGCTTAAAAGTCATTGGCACTCATTAAATAGGTCAGTTCGCGGTCCAAACAGCCGTATTTTCGAAAACATCTCAAACATCCTGTTGCGCGTTCCCTGTATTGGTTAACACGAATTATGTGAAATGTGTAAGTAACCAAATCCATACCAATTGACACCCTGATCGATCAGCTGAATTGTTAGATCTGAGCAGGTAAATATATCCGCAAAATATGGAATGAGCCAGAAGAGCGGTGCGATAGAGATATGGGAATAACTTGTTCTACTCAGGAGCCTTGTTAAGCCAGTAAAGCAGATTTGATTTGGTTGCGAATCAAAAGAAACACTGATTACTACCGAAGCTGACCAGTGAACTGGTGGGAATATATTGGGTAAATACGTGGCCGGATGCAGTTGTACGTACCGTAAGAATGAAATCGAGTGAAATCAAACCGGCTTCAAATGGATGCCTCCTATATGTCATAATACTAGCTTTTGGCTCCAGGATCTTCATTCATTTCAAGCGCTACTTGTTCATTATTGATAAACACACGCAGCGTAAGTTAACAGGGTATGTACCACGTATTATTTGGCAATGGCGCTGTCTGATACTGATTTTCTAATTGGCGAGTTGGATAATACTCGCTAAGTTTGAGATAACATCAATGCTAATAAGAAGAAACTTAGCCCGGTTGTCGCCTGAAGTCATAAGGGATGTAGCCGCACCGACCCTACCGATTACCGCTACTTCCTGTACTATCCAGTTACGGAATCACTCATCGCTGATGCCCTAATGCAGTAGCTAGCAAATCAAAACGAATTAGCTCCAGAGCAAGTCAGTCAGTTTCAGTCAAAAGAATTCATGTACTACTAACCTATTAATTTCACGTAATAGCTGGACTGAAGTCGTCGATGATGGAGTAGGAGTCTATGTCATCTACCTAGATTTCTCAAAAGTAATTGACCGCTTAGACCATCGAATTCTCTAACACAAGCTTCCGAACTACGGCACCGGCAGCCCATCCAGAGTTGGACGTGCAATTTTCTACGCGTAGCTCGGTTAAAGGTGAGAGTTTGTAGTGTTTATAAATTCTTCACATTTTCCTTGTAACTTCCTATTCTATCTCCCGTCAATTTTTATACATTTGTTTTAACTCACAACAAGATATATACTCTTCTTCGAATTTCGTTGGTCTTCTGGTGTCGGTGACGTTGTGTCGCCTTCGAGTGTTGTGTGTGCTTCGCATCGGTTGTCGGATCTCTATCTACGATCAGCGTTCTATTCCTCCGTTCGTGTCATCGGACAGGTTTGCTGATTTTTCACCTTTTGGAACCTGATCGTGAGCAATCGTGCTAAGGTCCTATTCGCAGCGGTTCTAACTCTCTGTCAGACACTATAAGTTCGGGGATCTCTGTCACATATAATCGATGTGCAGTCCGGTGTCTCAAAAGGTCCGTTGCTAGGGCCTCGGCTATTTTAAATGTACATAATGTATCTAGCGCGAGCAATTGGTGGCAATTTCTTGTTCTTCGCTGAGGATATCAAGAGGTGCGGGAGGTCTAAAAACCGGACGGCCACGGAAGGCCCCAGCACGATCTTAACCTGATTTCGAAAGAGTCCGTCTAAAATTCTATATTATTCAATGTAGAAGAATATCGCGTTATTCAATTGCACCATAGACATGGCTACTCATATTTACTTAGGGCACACGTATTACAGACCAGCTCCCAGGAAGGTGACCATGGTGTGCTCATACAGAGTAACCTTAACTGTCCAAAGCAGGTCGTGGTAGCTGTGGAAAGATACAACCAACATGTCGGCCTTCTGCGAAGGGCATTCGGAAGGTTTTATGCATCAAGGTTTCCAATAATTCACAATTCTTACTTGTGCCCTCATGTTGAATACTCCATCCAAACGTAGTAAACTTGTTTGAAGTTCGACCTAGAGGTATTAAAGGCACACCAATGAAGAGCAACAAGAAACAAGGAAGAGGTTGATCTATGATTCTTACCACAAAGGCTGAAGTTGCTGGGTGTTATCAGCGGACGCTACCGAAGGCTGGGAGGTGATCTCATATTAGCGTACCAAATAATGGGCCTCCCCAACCACGTATGCCGTCATTTGCTGAAACCTAACCACAACGCGCACTTAAGAGGTACCTGTGTGAAACTGAGGGAACAATATAGTCTCCTTGCGTTTCGACGGAGAAAGTTTTCCCATTCGGACTTGTCAACCCTCAACGCTCTTCCAAACCCAGTTGTATCCTCCCCTAATTTGGACATCTTCAAAAAACGAATGGATGTTTTTCTTAGAACCCAGCACTTCGTTACCTAAACTACACCATTAAGGAATTATGTTAATCATGTCTTTCTAAAGGATTTATGTGCCGTATGGATACGAGAAAGTGGTGCAAACTTGAGCGACCGAATTTTTCACATTTTTTACGCTTTACGTCAACGATCAATGCACGCCGTGTACTTTTGTAGACTTGTGTTCGATGTTTAGTTTCCAATAATGTCATTTATTAACTCATCTTTCTCGGTAGACGCTCGGTAGATGAATGACGTATATGTTTAGTACAATGTATTCACCTTAATCATTCTACGGGACTTGTCAAGCAATAACTTTTAACCTGATAAATCATATTTCATAGTTCATTATCAATGCATGGACTCATTATCGGGCATGTTGCGGCGCAGAAGTTGCTGTTGCTACTGTATTCTTTTCCACATTTCAATCCATTGTCTACTCTATGTGACAATCTTATGAGTTGCTCTTTCCTTTTAACATGCTGTACTTTTGGTAACGAGACAGTTGAATTCACCCCATTCGGTGCATAGATGTTAGTTGATAAAATAACCTGAACGGAATTAGTTGTTTGCCCATATGGGACATTCTAATAGTGTTGGCATGCCCTTTGAGGAAATCGTAGGGATAAATGCAAAGATTAACTAAAGTTTTACACACTAGATACACTAAATGGTAAGGATTTAAGACCGACGGAGGCAAAATCACGATAGTCAAGACATAGGTATAAATTTAATGGTCACGAGTCGCTCAGTTGAAATAACGTGATAACGTCCGAATCCGCACTGGTGATATACTTCCCAGACCATTCATCATAATCAGTTCAGATGATAGGAGAAGAACTATGAAACCAAGTTGAAGACAATAATAATGTATTGAAGCTGCGTTGAATAACTATGCAGATCCCTCCCTTACTACTCGTGGGTAAAGATAAATATAAGCCGAGTGTTGGAGGGTGCTTCCTGCTGATAATCATGAACCGGTGCATACCATCTTGAGTGAAGAGTAAACCACCAAAACGATCAAACCTAGAAGAAATTAGAGTGTAGAGCGAGAATCCCAGTACAATTACCGCTTTTGCATATCAGTCAAGAAACAAGTGGCGGAGTTGCAACAGGTCTGTGAATATAAAGTACCGATTAGTGCAACCTACTCGATTATTCTTAAATTTGAGGATGGCATTTATACTAATCTAGTAGCAATACAGCCTTTTGTAAGCATGAGTAACTGGTAATGTTCCTATAGTATGGAGCCCACTACCTTAGCTTGTATTGCGAAAGGGAATTTATTAACAATATGCTGACCGCGAGAAGCGTGGAGAGATGTGAATGGACCAGATTCTTTTCTCTACTGTCGGCTATCAAGCGTCATTAGATACTATGCAAATAAGATGGTTGTTTAGCAAAGATTACGTAAATACTCATTCTTCTGTCTTCATGGATTAACATTATTGTTCGCAAATTAGAACCACACTAAGCCACATTTTGGTAAAGTGCCATCAAGTAATCTTAGCGCATTCATCCATCCGCTTATAAATGGCGCGTGATTCGCAGGGCTAGTAGTATCAACTTTCATGCTTATTGAAGCTGGGTAGTCAAACACTTAAGTCGCTCTGACATTTAGTTGGGCACATTACGAGGACCATAAGCTTGGATCTCTCCGGTCATGTAACACCATGCGAGGGATGACGGGTTAATGCACCTCATGGTGGATGACAAGCAACAGATTTGACAGTAGGCACAGCGTGTGGAACTGAAAGAATGATTAGCAGCGTTACCAAAATACGACCTCTAATTTTATTTGGAGCTACGGTGTTCCAACACTTTTAATTGCGACTGAGACTGGTAAACCACTCGATACAACCATTATGGGCATCTATGATAGCCGTTTGAAAAGAGCAGCAGCTGCTCTGGCTGTTTTTATTGCACCCAAGATAGGTAGAATGTACGTAAATATAAGCTCGTGCGTATAGGCATTGTGGAATACCATTCCTACCTCGGGGACTAAACGCCCACTGCCTACAACTGACCTGTCGTGTGTTGACCTCGAACCTGAGGCCAACTGACACGTTGAAATTCCGGCAAGTGTGGTGGGTTAAACACTGCCAATCAAAAGCTGATAAAAATCCACGCAAGTTACTGATATTACCCATCGCATGATATGCAACGGAGAAACACGGAAAGTTAGGTCTACACTATCTACACGGCCGAAGATGAAATTTATCTATCATCTGTATTCGTGACACAAGACCATTCGAATTTGAATACCACGTTGTAACTGCAGTAAGCAATCTCATCCCAACTGTGTTCGGTTATTGTCAATTGAGGTGAAAGAAGGATACAACACCCCAATTTCTAGTTGGTTATGAAAAATACTGCATGATTATCTAGCACCTAAGGTGTGTTTCCGTGCGGGAGCAGATATGCGACAAACGGACAGTGTGCTGGAGCGTTTGGCGCCTTGTGGAACGATCGCATCTGTGTCAGCTAGAGTCGAACGCGGTCCCGTTACCTATATTTAAGCTATACTTTGAAACAGAGTATCAAGGTCATCCTCACACACGCGTGACGTGCGTGCTACTGGTTCATTTGGATTATTTCCCTCTATCCTCTCTCCATCTTCTCGCAGCGTTGTCACTGTACGCTCATTCGAACCGGATTTACCAGCTCTACACAGTGATCCATCACACGTGGAATTAACTTCTACGATTAGAGGGTTCGCCATCACTAACCGTTTTCACTGGCATCTGTGATTAAACGCAAGCGTTTAACTCAATTATATTGAGCCGATTGCCATTCTGTGTGACACCATTCGATACAGAATTCTCGAGGCAGGCCGAAAAGCTTAAGCTTACTCCGATCCAGTGTTTCTCAACACAGCTGTGAAAGAATCTGTGTTCAGCGCTCTGTTCAGGTTGCAGTCACTCGCCATTCCCTGTCAGCCAGTGCGGCTGCATAACCCATCACACGGACCGCGCGACCACGCCGACCGCTCATTTGACCTTGCAACCACCACGCTCGCCTGACCGATGTGCGCCGCTCTCAAAGCTGTAAAAGTACAGAACGCTAACCAACCCACTGGGTCAGGTAACGACACCAAATTGGATGGCAGAAAGGCGAAACCGAAGAGACTCCCATCGAAAGGCATTTGCGGGTTAGGAGAATGTCATCGGGTAGTAAAAATCGGTCTGGCTTGTTCGCACTGTTTGGTTTGGTACCATACGAAATGTGCAAATGTGTCCCAACAACAGTTACGGGAGCGAAATAGCTCCCAATATGCATTTTGGTTCTGTACTGCGTGTTCCACCATCCCCCTCGTTAAGTGCTTGCTTATCCTAGCTGAGAAATGCGACCGGTTAATCGCAGAAGCAGAGCAGAGGATAAACAATAAGATAACTTCAATGGAAGCGAGTATGGACCACAAAAGCGTAGCGGCTGCTAAGCAACGGAATGCTGAACAATCCGCTTCCCCTGCACCACAATCAGCCACCTCTCCATCTTCGTTGTCTTCTCCAACTTTGGTAGAACGCCGGGCGAAAACAGACTGTACTTACGTGAAAGAAACAGTACACACGACAACGAAAATCAGGCACCATTCAAAACGTCTGGTTAAGCAAATTCCACTAGACCTGACATCTAGTATTAACAAGGATGGAGCAGCCAAACACCAACCCTTGGTACCTGTAGCTCAAATATCTCTTGTCAAGACTAAGCCTCCCAGAACATCGGTTACATATGCAGAGATTGCTGCAAGGGTCCACCGAGAGGCCGCCGTTGCGTCCTCTTCCATTGTAAACACCGTTAACGCAAATAGAGAGAAAAAGAGCAAACAATCACTTGTCAACAAGTCAGGACAAATGAGTACCATACCTTGTAGATCGATTAAAAAGGGATCCAACAACAGTGCCCGGACTGTTGTATGCTCAAATGTCCCTGAATCTACCGCCATCACATTGCGGGATAAATTATCAGACGACCAAGACCAATGGAACTCATTGTGTATGCAGATGAGTATCAAAGCCAAGCCCATAAACTTGTTACGAATTACTCGTCATCCGAACTCGCCTCACTATGGTGAACCCAGACTTATTCGAGTAACACAGGAATCCTGCACTGACGTAGAAAACGTTTTGCTCTCCGCAAGCGCGCTAAAACACGAATCCTGTGGGATACGTATCTATCCTGATGTCCCTTGGAGCGCGCGACAACCAAAACGAAACACCGAAGAGGGGCACAGCAAGCAAGACCGCCTACATACAATCTTCATACATGGCGTGCCAGAACATCCTTCTAACGATGTTCAAGAGACCGGAAAGCACGATTTAGAACAGTGGCGGTTCATTCGTGAAACACTTTCTTTGGATAATGTTGTGGCACTATCGCTCACCAGCATACCTCTCTCATCGAATTATAGAGGATGCGGCCCTAGAATCCTAAAACTTGTGGTTCAGTCAGAGCAACAAGCAAAGGATGTTTTGGATCGATGGCGGCAAAATCGGAAACATCTTCCTTCCGAAATTCGGTTAAAGGTCGCAAACACTTTGCACAGCTCAAATATTAAAGCAACTGAAGCAGCAAGCATACTGACGAATGTACAGAAGCATAACTTGACTGCTGCTTTAATTGACTCTGACGTAGGTCTAAACGAAGGCTGGGACGCACCTTGGCCGAATCAAGTTGCAAATGAGGTATCATTGACCCATCAAAAAAACGAGTAACTGCCGACCTCCCATCGGTCGGCATTCTCCCACACTTGAGAGCTTCACCTCTCTGCGGGCTCCTAGAGACCGAGAAACTGGCCTGCTTGTATACAAATGCTCAGGGTCTTTCTAACAAACTGGCTGAACTGAAAGATCGCCAAGCTTCCGGCTCGTATGATGTCATTGGTATCACCGAGACATGGTTGCACACGGGAATGACGGACGCTGAAGTGTCGCTACCGGGCATGTCGCTGATCCGGAACGACAGGCTCACAAAAGGAGGAAGGGTAATCCTGTATTACCGAAACGACTTACAGTGCGAAGCCGTGGAGGATTCAGACTCGCAGTTCCCTGACTCTCTTTGGTGCCGGTTGCAGTTAAAAGGCAGGGACGCTTGCCTTATTGTCTTGGTGTACCGCGCCCCTAACTCAACACCCGAAACCGACTACCACCTAGTGGCTGCTTTAAGGTGCAGTTTACAACAAAAGTACACTCACATTCTTATCATGGGTGATTTCAACGTACATTGTTTAGAAGTCCCTGCCACGATCGGAGAACAATTCAAAACCGATTTACAAGATCTAGTAACTACTGTTCCTCTTTACATCACATCACTTTGCCCACTCGGTTCAGAACTGGTAACAGGCCATCTGTGCTGGATCTTGTGCTTACCAACGAGGAGCATATGATTGATGCGTTTGTTTTAGACTGCCAGTTGGGTCGCAGTGATCACGCAGTCATCAGTTTCAACTTCGTCTGCTATGCAGAATATCTGAATGATAACGATGATACTGTGCGAACCATCACAAGGTACGACCGACTCGCCCAGCTAGTCAGCGCCACAACATGGTCTTTCCTCGAAGAAGAACCCCCGGAAGTCGCCTGGCTCGAGTTCGTCAACAAATTCAGTCAGCTGATTGCACAGGCTTCAGAGATAAAAGCTTGCAATAAGTGCAAATCAGTTTCTTTCGTTAGGAGCAGAACTCGAAAATGGATGACAGTACGCAACGCAGCATGGCGAGTGTACAGAGAAGCTCCAGCACCAGAAACTTGGGACAACTACGTAGCCCAACGTAACCACTGCACTCAACTGTTAAGAGAAGACAAAGCCGCCTATCAGCAGAACATCGCAAAAACCTTCAGTGCTAACCACAAACTGCTGTACAAGCACGTTAATAGCCTACGAAAGGTGAGGCAAGGATTTCCTCCACTCAAGACGGCTGATGGCCCAACAAGAACGTCTATGGAAGCTGCAAACGCGCTGCAGATGCAATACGCCCCCACGTTTCAAAGAGTCTTGCCACCAAGCGATCTACCAAGCTTTGTATTCTGCTCACCAGGACTAACCCACATCACTTTTACCGCAGAGGCTGTATTGCAAAAGCTGACTTCTCTACGCAAACACAGCTCGCCGGGTGTCGACACCATTCGTCCTGAGGCATTGGGAGCAGCAGCAAACCAACTGGCAGGATCTTTAGCTCAGTTTTTCCAGCACTGCTTAGACCAGAACCAAGTTCCCGCCATGTGGAAGCTTGGAATAATAAGCCCGATTCACAAAGGTGGAAGCAGAACTGATCCCTCCAACTACCGCCCAGTAACCCTTCTTCCTATACTCTCCAAGGTCATGGAATCCATAGTTGCCGATGCACTGGTGTGCTATCTGGAAATCTGCAACCTCATCACCCCTGAACAGCACGGTTTCCGTCGACAGCGGTCATGTACAACTAATTTACTAATTGCACGCAGTAGTTGGACCGAGGCAGCCGACGCTGGAGAAGGTGTTGATGTGATCTACCTGGATTTTTCCAAGGCTTTCGATCGTCTAGACCATCGGATACTACTATCCAAGCTGCAGCATTACGGGATCGGAGACCCTCTTTTAAGCTGGATCGCCAACTTTCTACTTCAACGGCAATTAGTGGTCAGAGTTCGGAGCTCTTTATCGGACCCCATACAAGTGGAGTGTGGTGTGCCGCAAGGCTCGGTTCTAGGTCCACGTTTGTTTTTGGTGTTTATTAATGACCTTGCACAGGGAATCGCTTCAAACTTCCTAATGTTTGCCGACGATATCAAGATCTGGCGCAGGATCCAGGCGAATGCCGACCAACATCTGCTTCAGAGTGACTTAGATACAGTGTATCAATGGTCGACCCAAAACTTATTGCATTTCAACGTCAGTAAATGCAAGGTGCTTTCCATCCGACATCAAAGCAGCTACTCATACCGACTCGGAACGGATGTACTGCAACAATCAACTCTCGAACGTGACTTGGGTGTCCTGGTTCAAGATGACTTGGGTTGCTCCAGGCAATCCGAAAAGTCCTCGAAGACCGGGAACCAACACGTCGGGCTGTTGAGGCGGGCGTTTGGACAAATAAACAGCTCCATATTTCGACAAATGCTCAGTGCGTATGTTCGCCCTCATGTCGAATATGCAATTCAAGCCTGGCATCCATGGCTGAAACACGACCTTAATGCACTGGAGCAGCCACAACGCCGGGCATCTAAGAACGTAATTGGAATGCGCAATCGGTCCTACCAGGAGAGGCTGCGACGACTAGGATTGTTCAGTGGAAGCTATCGCAGACTACGAGGCGACCTGATTATGGCATACTTGATTCTGCGAGACCCACATCATGTGTGCCGCCCTTTACTGCAACTCAGCAGCAATACAAATCTGAGGGGCCACTCATTAAAACTCGCAGAACAATACAGTCGTCTGGAGTGCCGCAGAAATTTCTTTTCCATTCGTGTCTGTCACCCGTGGAATACTCTCCCAGAATCGGTCGTCTCTGCACTGACACTAACAGCATTTAAAAGACGGTTGGACGATGCACTCATCCACTTACACTTTGTTACTTAACACTACGTCTCCATCCTACACCTGGAGTTCACCATGGAATTATTTGTTGTTAACTGTGGATGCTGTGAATCTAAGAGGATCGCAGGACTGCAGCGAAGCAAACGATAAGTCCTTATTTTCATATTTAAAGTATTAACTATTTTACTATCCTTATCATCATTATTGTTATGTTGATATCCCCTGCAACTATCCAACGGGACTTGTAAAGCAACGCTTCTGAAGAAAGTGACCTGACGTGATACGGGGTATGAATGCTACCCGTTCAACCAACTCTTCTACAAGAAATTAAACTTCCTGTTATCAAACGTCAAATAAGCAGCCACAACGTAACTTACTTTTCTTTACAAACATATATGAGCAATAGTTCACACTTTGGTGGCAAAAGGTGACTAGCCATTTGATGTTCACAGTGCGTAACATCCAGTCTGCAGACATGGTGCAGCATTACAAGACATTGCCTTATTTCATATACCTACGTCACACTGTTTTCTTCGGAGTCGTGAGACGTGAAATGCATACTGGCTGAGCAATGTGTGCTGCAACCGCCTCCTTGGTTAAGTCAGCAATGATAAAGCTAACTACCTAGTCCAATTGATAGAAATTAGGAAGTTAAGCAATAAGAGATGGCAATGGAATAGTGGTTGTGAGTAAAGGATTATACACAAAGCATCTTAACCAAAACAGTGCGAGTTGTATGACCTTAAATTGCTTCGTGTTTTGCGAAGTCCACGGCAACTTGTGGTCATGCTTGCTGTAATTACCAATTGGTTTCTAAAGCAAGGTCTCTGTTTGGCAACTCCAAAGACGGAACTGTAACAGTGGCAACAGTTTGACACGTATGGCGATGTTCTATTGGGCAGACCCATGAGTGGAAAGAAGCAAGGTGTTTGCTAGGAAAGACGTGAACAACGCAAGACTATTGCAGTAATCTATGCAATGGTGATTTATGTCTAAGTAACATGGGATATGAAAAATGGTAGTATAATCTATGTTACTGACGTTTCGCCTGTTCAAGTATATTGTCGTTCCCTTCCATAATTTGTCTTGAGTCCTTGATACAGCTTTCTAGTTGGAGCAACTCCATGTTCATACAAAATCCTTTGAACGTAACCGTATTGCTTGCCCCTCCGTACATGTTCAGTGTGATACGTACTGCAGACCCTCAATCACTGAGCTGTTCTCAAAGCTTAAACTACAGAGTTGATAATCACTCAAGCCTTCAGGTGTTTTGCGTCTGTAAACACCCATCGCCATATACGTAAATGGTTAACTTTTGATTAAACTATCGAATACAGCGTTAAAACCATGTCTGACTGCAACCTATTTATTTTGCAGTGTGGATTCTTGAAAATTGTTGGACCGCCTAGCTCGATCGCCACTTGCATTTTGAGCACAGAATAGTAAAACATTTGGTCTAAATATTATCCTGGTAAGCCTCTAAATGTTTGCAGTAACATTTTTGGAAATAGCAGCAAACTTAGCTTCCGGATTTGACTTCCGCTTTGATCGGTTCTTCTACGCGTCGCTCGAAATATACTACCTACTTGTCTGTAACACGCAGAATACTCGGACGAAGCGTTTGGCTGCACACTGCAAGCAAATATGATGACTAGGAGTTTCCATGTTAACGCAGCCTTGTAAATATCGAATCGAATATGCGCAAGCATGTGTAAATGTACCAAAACAAAGTTCACCTAGTTCAAGTTACAATTCTTAGGAACTACATTAAAACATGTAATGGTTACCAATTGTCTACAGCGTCCACATGTCTAAGGCAACCGCGACAAAGGTTTTGCGGTCCAAAGGCGTTCTGAAAACTGCGCAAGTTAATCAACAATAGCACGACTGGCCGAGATGGCGATTACAGCACTTCTGAGAATATGGGTCCAGGGAAATGCCTGTTTGTTGCGTCAATGAGCGCCTGAAGGAAACCCCAGGCGTCCTCTCTTAACTGAATCCGTCCAATGGGCACACTGTGTAGGAGCGCAAATCTCCATGAGACTGCGCGTAAGCTGTGTCATAGTTGTATCTCCGCCGCTTAAGTCGGGCCGCATGAGAAGTGCAGACTCGACTGCAAACTGCATCGGCGGACGGCCAATCTGGCTCGGCGACTCAGCCGAACTCAGCATCCAAAGCACATGATAACCTAACTCCGATACAATTGAGGAGTGGCAGTCACACACACACACACACACACACACACACACACACACACACAAGAGTCAAGCTATGACTAGGCAAAGCGAAGCAATTCTTGTCATTTCTTTATCCGATCACTGGCTGTGCGATGAATCACGAGCATATACCGCCGTCACCCAGTTACCCGCATCAATCCGAATCGATTTACGTGCCTCTTACTCAGCGAGTGATAATCTTTCGTCTGTATGGTGAGTGCGGGTGTAACGCCGAACAATCTGCTCGACAGTATAACACTATCCACAGTGCCAAGCGGCCCATCAACGGACGGTATGTTCGTAGGCTACTGAGAAAAGTTGAGAAAATTGGGAGCGTGTGCGACGGATGACTTTTCTGCTAGTGTGGTTATTCGTGAGGCGTCAGAGGCTGCGACCTGAGCATTCATAAACTCGCCAGACATCGCGACACCACGTGATATGATGTCCATAGAATTTTCAAGGAAAGAAAATTCCGGATGTATAGTGATCGTCAAGTGCAGCTTTTAAACCCATGTGATTCGGAGAAGCGGCTTGATTTTTGCCGCAGGTTTTGAAGTGTCATGGACATCCACTCAATGCTTTTTACTGATGAGGCTGTTTTGCGTTTGCACGGTGCCAAGAAGCAACAGTTTTGGGCAACTTGTGATCCATGCCGATGCAGCGCTTCACGTATACAACATGGCGCAAAGCTCATGGTACGGGCTGGGTTAAATGGCCGAAGTATCGTTCGACCATTTTTCTTTTCCCGTAATGTAACCGATAAGTTGTTGTTTGGCGGTACTAATGCCTTGCGTTTCCTAGCATCCTCGTAGAAGGAATTACTGAAAGATTGCGTCATTCCAGAATTGGAAGCTACTGGGTTTTTATGTACCGTTTGTTTTGCAACAAGATGGTGCATGGACGAAAAGACATAATTAGCTTGAGGCGATGGTTGAGGAATAGGACGCGTTGACACCTTGCCTTTCAAATAACATATGCAAGGTTGATGGCAGGGAGCATGGGGTGTTTGTTGGCCAGACAACGGAACGCGACCGATTGTGCATTGTTTAGCGTAGCTCACTTATGATGAATGTGAAAGGTCAGGTACGATCCGTAATGTAGGGGAACTGTTTCCCATCTAATGAATGAAAACACTGCTCAACTTGTGATTCGCTACCTGCATTAGAACAAAGCGCAAGGCTGCGGTGCCCACAGCAAGTGTGAAATGAAACCATGGCAGTACGGGGTGCGATAAAGTGATGCAAGGCCAGAATGAAACTTGAGGTGGTCTAAAGATGCAGTTGAAACACTGCTTTAAAACACTTGATGGTTAGCATCGATTGTTGGTGGGAAGTCGGGTTTGGGAACAATCGAGGAACACAGAAACATGACAAGCTTACAGATGATGGAGCCACTAACAGGTAAGGTTGCAAACCAATGTATGAAAGACACGGTCTCCATTTGCAATGTTTTATACAGGCCTGGTTGAATCCTACTTTCCAACTGAACGCTCTTAAACACACAACAATGGCTGCTGATGTTGACAAATCCGTTATAAATAGATATCTCGATATGCGTAAATCATTTCACCAAGTTCCAAACCATAGATTGCGGAACGTGTTACAATTGGTTGGCATCCTGTGATCGAGTATATCTACCGACCTCCCCGAGCATCCCACCATGTAACCTAGCAGCTAATGTATGCTATCTACACAGTTTCAATCCCTATCGACAAGCCCAAACTTTTGTGTGAATATTTCAATGCCCCACAAGTTAATTGGCTACTGCCTGGATCTACGGTCTAAACAGGACTAGACGAAATGGTGTACTCCATCCACTTCAAATGCTGCAACACTTATGTCAGAGAGCACACCGGAAATGTCAAAACCCTAGAGTCGGTATTCACCATGAGAATCCATACTAGTTGTGCATTCAATGAAAATCCCCTATCGGGCTGCGACCACAACACGGTGTTTGGTATGGTGAACATTTACCGAACTAAGCCACTCCAGCACAAAGTTGCAACCCAACCATAACATTTGCCGAATTCATTTGAGCAACTTATCTGCACTATAAATTTTTAGTCAGCATTCTGAACCAGCAACCCGACTATGGCTGCCGATGAATTTGTCAGGAAGGATGATGAATGTACTGATGTACTGGCACCTGTGGTAAGGAACCGCACCAATAGGCAATGCGAGAAACATACACAACTAAACAAGGCCGAAAGCAAACTAAAGAAACTTAGAGCATCTTATCACAGGACAAACGTTTTCGCTACGCAACCATATATACATTACGCCAAATTAAGGTACGGTACCTGTTTCTCAGTTTATGAATGAAAACATCCCGTAAGAGATACCTATAATTCGCCATCTCCATTGGACCAATGTTCGCAGTCAATGCTGCGGAGAATAATACGAACTTGATAGGTCAACAAAACGATTTCACTTCGTGATCAAAGGAATTAAATTTAACAATTCACAAAGGGAGGCGGGAAATAGTATGGAATTTTTTCGTTTTCTAATTAAGCTGAAAGATCCACCAGGGATTAGCACGTTGGACAACCGAGCATGTGGCGAAGAAGCGAACGGGTATGAGGTATGGGAAACTTTGCAACAAAGTTAGGGGTAAGGTGCTCTGAGGCTTTCGCTGACAGCATTTTATGAGTACGGCCAATATAGTTGAGACAGCAAGTATCAAATCAACAAAAGTGTCTTTAACAACGCAGTTGACTATTTCCGTTAGGATAGGCTCGATTACATTGGTCAGGCATTTGGCCAACTTATTCTACGGTGTGCCTACCATTAAAACATCTAATGGTAAGGCGATGTCTTCCTTATGGATTTTCAGCAGTCCTTAAAATAAGGAAGCAGAGATGCCCGACCGATCACCTGTGTCAAAGTGCTTGTGTGATTCCAGCATACCGTCGTTAGGGTCTTAATTCACGAACTTTCGAGTTTTCATAACTTGATCGGTTTTAGTGCTGCCTGTCACATCACGAACGAATCGACTTGAGTCTGCGAGAAATTTTTGCATTTTCTGGATGTAGCCTGATATTCCGTTATGACGACACTTGATCCCATATATTATCTCAGTGTTACAACTTACATTGCGTAGCTGTTGCGTAAAGGACTCACAATGATTCTTTGTCATGGTACGTCACTTCTCGGTATCACTGGCGCAGGATGGTTTGACAAGGTCCAATCTCGTGGTTGTAAAGCAACCGCTTGTTTCCTCATTGGTCTGTTTTCAACTGGGAAGAGGTTCGTTCAAATGTGCAGACTGAGGCTCGACTGCTCTTCTGCCACTTGGATTTGATGGGATAGAGAAACTGAACCCTAGGGACATGGGTTCAAATTTGGGGGACCAACGGGAGAACGGATATCCCGAGCTATTTATAATATGACACGCGCACGCAAAACCGGTAGGAGAACCTATCAAGTGATCTTCCTAAGAAAAAAAGAGCATTAGCCAGCGCAGGAATTTAGTCGATACATCATTACATGATATATGTATTTGCAGATTATAGGTGTAATGCTCAGCTTTGTTGGCGAAAGCATTTTTATATGTTCGTCAGCGTCTTGCGTACAGTGCTGCATTTGCCTAATTGTGTTTGCAAGCACTTTCTCCGAAATAGCAACTGTGCGAACGCGACATACGTGCAAAATGCTCTGCTTCAATTCCACAAAAGAGTTGGTTTAAAGTTTGTAAACTCGCAGTTTTAAGTGACCCCAGAAGAAGACACAACCGGTCCAAATTTGGAGACCGACCAAGCCAATCTATGGGTTTTACCGGACCGATCCAACGGCAAGGGAAAGTCGGGTTGAGAAAATCCCGCACTGCTTGTGCGTAAAGTGAAGGTGCGCCACCGTGTTGCAACTAAACGGTACTTAATACCCCAGCAGCTTCCAATTCTGGAATGACGCAATCTTTCAGTAATTCCTTCTACCAGGATGCGAGCAATCGCAAGGCATTAGTACCACCAAACAACAACTTATCGGTTACATTACGGGAAAAGAAAAATGGTCGAACGATACTTCGGCCATTTAACCCAGCCCGTACCATGAGCTTTGCGCCATGTTGTATACGTGAAGCGCTGCATCGGCATGGATTACAAGTTGCCCAAAACTGTTGCTTCTTGGCACCGTGCAAACGCAAAACAGCCTCATCAGTAAAAAGCATTGAGTGGATGTCCATGACACTTCAAAACCTGCGGCAAAAATCAAGCCGCTTCTCCGAATCACATGGGTTTAAAAGCCGCACTTGACGATCACTATACATCCGGAATTTTCTTTCCTTGAAAATTCTATGGACATCATATCACGTGGTGTCGCGATGTCTGGCGAGTTTATGAATGCTCAGGTCGCAGCCTCTGACGCCTCACGAATAACCACACTAGCAGAAAAGTCATCCGTCGCACACGCTCCCAATTTTCTCAACTTTTCTCAGTAGCCTACGAACATACCGTCCGTTGATGGGCCGCTTGGCACTGTGGATAGTGTTATACTGTCGAGCAGATTGTTCGGCGTTACACCCGCACTCACCATACAGACGAAAGATTATCACTCGCTGAGTAAGAGGCACGTAAATCGATTCGGATTGATGCGGGTAACTGGGTGACGGCGGTATATGCTCGTGATTCATCGCACAGCCAGTGATCGGATAAAGAAATGACAAGAATTGCTTCGCTTTGCCTAGTCATAGCTTGACTCTTGTGTGTGTGTGTGTGTGTGTGTGTGTGTGTGTGTGACTGCCACTCCTCAATTGTATCGGAGTTAGGTTATCATGTGCTTTGGATGCTGAGTTCGGCTGAGTCGCCGAGCCAGATTGGCCGTCCGCCGATGCAGTTTGCAGTCGAGTCTGCACTTCTCATGCGGCCCGACTTAAGCGGCGGAGATACAACTATGACACAGCTTACGCGCAGTCTCATGGAGATTTGCGCTCCTACACAGTGTGCCCATTGGACGGATTCAGTTAAGAGAGGACGCCTGGGGTTTCCTTCAGGCGCTCATTGACGCAACAAACAGGCATTTCCCTGGACCCATGTTCTCAGACTAACTTTAGATTCGTCCTGAATTCTGCTGTATCCTATGCCCTGGACTAATTTTTTTGTCTCTTATGTTCATGTATTTTATTTTTACCATTAGCTTGTTAATACTCCTGCTGTTGCATTTGACCAGTTCACGTTGCTTTACCCCCATTTTTCACAGGTTTTTTCTCACCCTAATTGTCACACGGCCTTTTCACCAAACTTTTCCATTGAACGTAACCCGCTGGATATCACCCTATGTAACTAACGCATGTACGCTGTTATATGCTGTTCAGTTATCTTATTGGATATAGGCAGGTTACTCAACATAAGAACCGTGGGACTCCCGTCGTGCGCTCTGAGTTTGTGCTACTGTTTTACACTCCCATATACTGTGACCGACTCTATCTGCGTGTATCTTTTTACTGTGTAACTAGTCGGTTGTCAGCACGTGGCACGTTCTTACTGAATATTCATGTTCATTTTATAATTTATTTTGTAGATTCTTACGAAGGACAAAATGGCTAGCTCCAACTCAGCGAAACCAGAGGCATGGACACCTAAAGGCAAAATATCAGTTATTCGACAAAGTCAAGAAGGAAAATTTTCTCGAACCTAGGCTGAAAATTTCGGAGTAGGCAAGTCGCGATAGCAGATTAGTTGAATTACTTTTAGAACAAAGCACCAATATTTAAATAGCCGATAAAGGTTGAACGAAGGCATAAACGCACTTTGCTGGAAATGGTGACAGTCAGCGCTAGCGAGAAAATCCCATTATGTTTACCCATATTTCGAGAACGAGCGTTGTACCTAGCAAGGGTATTGCGAAACTCATACTTTGCAGCTTCAAACGGTTGACTTCAGGCTATCATCAGTAGACAACCTTGTGTATGGTAAGCAATCGTGCGAAAGTGTTGACGCAGATGTGTGTGCTGCTTCCGACTGGACGGCAAAATTATCCGAACTACGTTCTGGCTACACAGCTCAAGACATTTTTAATTTAGCTGAAACTTGTTTGTTGGATAAAACATTTCTTGTCAAAGCTGAGAAATGCGCAGATGGGAAGAGAAGTGAGGAGATTATCACAGTTATTCTGTGCACTAACATAGGGAGCGAGAACCGGATTTCGTGATAGGGAACTCAGCAAAACTTCGAAATTTTTAAAACGTCAACGTGAAAAAGCTACCGGTAGTTTACAGGAATAAGAATATGGCGCGGATGACTGCAGCTATTTTTGAAGATTGGTTTCAAAGTTTTAACAGAAAAAATGAAGGAAGGAAGCGCAACACAATACTGTTATTTGAAGATGCTACTTGCTGTCCTAAATTCCCGCTACTTAATGTCAAATTGCAGTTCCTGCCACCTAACATCACTGCGTTAGTTCAACCCCCCCGGCCACGGTGTCCTTCAGGCGCTTAAATTGAAGTTTAGGAAAACAAAGCTTTCGCATCTTATTACCATCATGTTATCCCACAAAGATATGTCCGGTACTGAACTCATGAAAGAGTAAAGTTATTGGACGTCGTGTTCTGATTAGCTGCTGCATGGGAGGAAGTGAAGAGCTCAACTATCTCTAAAAGCTTTTCTAAAACTTGGTTTCCTTGTCCTGCAGAAATTAATTCTGAGGGAGCAATGCAAACTGGACCTAAGACGTATGAGCAAATTGAACCTCCTTCAACCTCTATCGCTTTGGATACCCTTCCAAAAGAAATTGTTTGGATGCCAACTGGCTGACAGCCATATGGTTGCATCTTATCTCTAAACCTGTAACACAATATAACTAAACTGGGACCTGCCTGCAAGATCAAGTCTAGCAGATGGGATGTGAATAGTAAATCAGACGACGAGCAGGAACACGGTTCTAGATAGCTATGCCTTCACAGACACAAAGGGTGTTGCTATTAGTTTGCGCTCCTACGCAATAGATAGCGGAGAAACTGATATGGCTGAACTTGTCATGAACGTGCGGAAACAACTAAATTCATCTTTTATATTAACTGCCAAGCAACAGGCCACTATACTTGATTCTTTTTCATCTGATGGGAAATGACTATGGAAATAAAACTATGTATGTACGATTATTCCAAAGCTTGTGGATTTTGGTGGGTTGCAGGTCAGTTTTTAAAATGTTGACTAATAAACGTTAACTTGATTGCATTCTTATTGCTCATATATCCCACAGTACACACCACTACTGTTGTTGCTTTAATTATAAACTAAAACTGATTGTAGACTTCGTCGGTTAACGGATCTAGTTCTCGATTTGAAAGTTTAGCACACCTGGAGTTGATTATGATTATGGTTGCCTATGCATGAACCTATGCATGGCGACCACCTGTCCAATGCGAACTCTTTCTTTGCGTCCCTCGAGTGACCGTCTTGGACAAGTTTGACTGTACTTAGTTTACACCAACAAAACAGCGATAGCGATAATGATTACCGGATTGGGAAATTTTGTCAGAAGAACCAGTCAAACCTATGAAACATAAGAACGACCACAGCAGTACCATGGGCATGGTTACTGTACCATCTCCCATTTTGTATCCAAGCAGTGACCGATCCCGAGATCACCATCTAGACAGTCATTTAAAAGCAATCGCCCTTTGTTGTTTGACGCATATCATACTCCCTTGCCAAGCAACTGATTAACCATCTTCTGGTTATGCGCAAATAAGGGAATGAAGGCAAACAAAGTCATTACGAGACAATCCCAATTCATTCCATTGCGCCAAATGGCATTTTGTTTACTTAGACTTCAATGGAACAAGACTGAGTCCACTATAACCCGAAAAACTGTGTCACACCTAAATCACGCACGTATTTATTGTTGTTGGACGGACTGTGTTTAGCCACAAACGACGTGGCGTGTTAACTTAACGATTAATCGCCATCATTTAGCTGAATCGCGTTTTGTATATGCTGAACGCCACGGGTAGAACAAGAATAGGGCTACAACACAACAATATCTCTACTCTTATGATAAGTAGTGCATAAATTCTTGCATTTGCATAACAAGAACATTGAAGTCGTACGGCCCAATGCGACTGCAACCATTTTGCACCGAAACGGTTACACAACTTGGTTACTGCATAGCAATTTTACTTGAGGCTTGGTAACTATTCATCTTTAATCAGTATCTTACGAAACGCTAATCATCACCGACGCAGCCTGATGAGCTAGACTAGGCCTAGCTTATATCATGCAAGCATTTCCCTTTACGAATTTCAACAGAGCAAGAAGATACCGTACTTTAACAGTATATATTGAAATCAATAATTTCGCTTATTCTCCTCAGTTGTTTACAAACTTTTGTGAACAGCTGAGGAGAATGCGCAAAAGTACTGATTCAGCTTAATCTGTTAAAATGTGATTGCTTCTTGCTCTTCGCAATGTATCCGGTGCAATACGCGTGACAAGATATTTCAATGAAAACTAGCATAGTGGCCAAAATCAGCGCCCAATTTGACCTGACTATGTGTATTGTGACCGGTGTGGGGGATGCACAGATCCAGTATCACTACGACCCCCCTTTTCGCAAATGGCCATGAAATGCATACAAACTGAGCAATATGAAACTGGCGGTCACTCAGTGCTGGTGGAAAGACGGTTCCTCATGTCAGCGTAGAGAAGCTTTGAACTGAAGTGTATTTTAGACCAAAGAGAAAGTCACCGCATCCAGATTGTGCAAGCATAGCAGATGGTCATACACACTAAGTGACATTCTGTTCGTGCTTGTTCTTGCTTTACTCTAATTTGCAAAGCCAAGACTGGTTTTCGATTTAGCACGGATAGATTTTGATAGCAGTGCTCGCAGATATTGTGCACTGGGTGTTCTGCTATGCTGTTGTAAATTGTGGCTTGCGGAGACTGGACTAGTAAACAATGAGTGATATGGGGAGGCACAATTAAACAAGCCGCCCGAAGTATATTTATACGTGCGGTCGCTGAATCAATACCTCGTTAGTAAATATTATCACGTCGGGATGCTGAATTATAGCGTTACTATTTCGAGTTCAAAAAGAGCATTGGGCCATCATATAAACTAAGGTCCTACTTTACGAAGAATTATTTACCCAAATCTGAGCCGCGGTATTACTCACTGTCTTTTGTGGTGCGCGTCCGCCAAACCAGACGAGTCGTGTGAGTGTGATAATTTGGGCCACGACAGGAAGCGAATAACAGCAGAACATCGAAAGGAAACAGATGCCCATTTTTGTGCACGGTTGGTGGATAGGTTTGCGTTGATTTCGTCCTATATTTTGTGGTTTATAAAACTTTTGCTGACTTCTGTCTAATGAGTTCAAGAGGGAGATCTTTCCGAACAGATTCATTAAGTCAATCTAATCATACAACGATCTATCTCTAGGAAGACAACTATAGGGGAACCTAGCGCGAGCGAAGCTTTCCTGTACCCATTTCTAAAGCCCCCATATTAACATGGAAGACTGGTTTTCCTATTTACTCCTTTTATTCTCTTGTGTTAGTTAAAAGTTTATGGCTGTGAAATGGAACGGACAGAGAACAGTCCACCTGCATTTTTCTGTGGCGGAAAATTAAGGTAAGACAATGCCTGCGGCATTGCGCAGAGCTTTTCGGTCCACAGTGCCTAGGTTGCCGATTTCGCATGATGTTATTTTTTGCATTTGAAATGGAGAGAAACGAATAGTGGCTTGATGTGAGAGTTATGCTTGAAAAATCGGCATGGCGGTGACGACGGATGATCTGGCCAATAGTTAAGTGACTGGCGGTCAAACCATCCGTTCGGCAGTCAAAGTTGGCAGGAGAAGAGTTAACTAAATCAATAGTTTGAACGGTTAATATCAGTTACATCTCTGCTATGAGATTTCTGGTAGATTGCAGATCTCGAGTTACATAGTTGTTGAGGTTCAGGTGATGTAGCTAACATTTAAGTTTGTACAATCCAGCGTATAATAAATTTACCAACCCAATGGTCAGGCCACAAATAAGTAATGCTTATAAACGGCACTTAACAGCGGAGGCGGTCAGGCAGTCAGCTAAGGTTTTACGGAAGTTTATTAATATATCCGTGAATTTTGCAAATAAGCTTGAAAGTAGAAGCCAAGATAGAATTTTTTGATGAGAACAAACATCAATTAATGTGGGCAGTGACTGGGCCTAGCTTTAGAGATTGCAAGCCGAAAGCAAAAAAAATATTGCGTTATGCGCTCAAAAAAACTAGAAGAGAAAAACGCATTGCATAAAAGACGTGTGGTTAAGATGAACTAAATAACGGAATAAAGAATACTGAACTGAGAGAGTGAACCGAAATTTCAGTCTCCACAACAACCAGAAGCTGATCAAAATAGTGCAAAAATCTTTCAGCACCTGTGATTCTCCGGGACTCCTTCAAGTTCCCATGGTATATTTACAAACATCTGGCACAGAGGTTATGGAGGTGAGAAGTAATTGTCACAGAGTAATCACTGTCTCAATCAAACAGCTGTAAAAATGAAATCTAGCAGTGTGCTGAACTGTCGTACTAAATTTAACTCCCCTACGTGCTATATTCCATAAACATAACGCTCGCCGTTTTAAGCACGCCGTATGAGGAATCCGCGTTATATCTGGAGCCACAACCTCAAAATGGTGTCAGTGGGTGCAAAGGTAGTTTCTGCATATTGACGTCACCGTGGTGTAGAATAGAGTAGGTGATCGTGAACTCGACTCACACTGGACGATGGGAAAAGTTGCACAGTTCTATTCTCGCACCGGTCGCAGTACAGTAAAAGCCCAGTCAGCCAGCGACAGGCCAGGAGACAACAAACTAATCTAGTGTAACTTACAACTCGCCTCGGACAGTAATCGAGCGATCCGTCTTCTAGCATTGATGTACTTAGCAATGATCAGACACGTGTGGCCATGCCACCATACCAGGTGTTAACCGCAGACTTCAAATTGCAACTTGGGAGTACAGCCAGGTCCATCATGAAGGGTGTGGGTATAGCGCCTGGCTGATAAGAGTGTACAGACAATCTGAGAAGATAGGTCCATCAGCATTCCAGTTTGTTACGTCAATGAGCGCCTGAAGGAAACCCCAGGCGTCCTCTCTTAACTGAATCCGTCCAATGGGCACCCTGTGTAGGAGCGCAAATCTCCATGAGACTGCGCGTAAGCTGTGTCATAGTTGTATCTCCGCCGCTTAAGTTGAGCCGTATGAGAAGTGCAAACTCGATTACAAACTGCATCGGCCGACGGCCAATCTGGCTCGGAGACTCAGCCAAACTCAGCATCCAAAGCCCAGGATAACCTAAACCCGATTCCACTGCGAACTGACAGGCGAATCACAGACGGAGGTCAGTGTGATAATAACGAGCGCTGACCTCACCAGTGTAGGGCGAAGCCGGTCACAAAATGCACACACACAGCAATCCGGTTATTACTAGGCCTGGTGGTGAAATACTTGCAATTTGTTTATCCCATCATTGGCTGCGTAATGAATCACGAACACATACCGCCGTCACCCAGTTACCCGCATCAATCCGAATCGATTTACGTGCCTCTTACTCAGCGAGTGATAATCTTTCGTGCGGGTGTAACGCCGAACAATCTGCTCGACAGTATAACACTATCCACAGTGCCAAGCGGCCCATCAACGGACGGTATGTTCGTAGGCTACTGAGAAAAGTTGAGAAAATTGGGAGCGTGTGCGACGCAAAAAGACAGGGCGGCCTCGCATCACCACGGATGACTTTTCTGCTAGTGTGGTTATTCGTGAGGCGTCAGAGGCTGCGACCTGAGCACTCATAAACGTGCCAGACATCGCGACACCACAATATATGCTGTCCATAGGATTTTGAATGAAAGGAAATTCCGGATGCATAGCGATCGTCAAGTGCGGCTTTTAAACCTATGTGATTCGAGGAAGCGGCTTGATTTTTGCCGCAGGTTTTGGAGTGTCATGGACATCCATTCAATGCTTTTTATTGATGAGGCTGTTTTGCTTTTGCACGGTGCCGAGAAGCAACAGTTTTGGACAACTTGTAATCCAGGCCGATGCAGCGCTTCACGTACACAACATGGCGCAAACCTCATGGTATGGGCTGGGTTAAATGGCCAAAGAATCATGGGACCAATTTTATTTTCCGATAATGAAACTGATAGGTTGTTGTTTCGCAGTACATAAGCCTTGCGATTGCTCGCATCCTGGTAGAAGGAATTACTGAAATATTGCGTCATTCCAGAACTGGAAACTGCTGGGTTATTAAATACCGCACAAGCGGTGCTGGATTTTCTCAACCCGACTTCCCCTACCGTTGCATCGGTCCGGTAAAACCTATATATTTGCTTGATCGGTCTCCAAATTTAGACAGTGAGTTTAGAAAAGTTAAACCAAACTCTTTTGTGGAATGTATGCAGAGCATTTCGCACGTATGTCGCGTTCGCACAGTTGCTATTTCGGAGAAAGTGCTTGCAAACACTATTAGGAAAATGCTGCACTGTACGCAAGACGCTGACGAACATACAAAAATGCTTTCGCCAACAAAGCTGAGCATTACACCTATAATCTGCAAATACATATATCATATAATGATGTATCGACTAAATTCCTGCGCTGGCTAATGCTCTTTTTTTCTTAAGAAGATCAGTTGATAGGTTCTCCTACAGGTTTTGCGTGAGCGTGTCATATTATAAATAGCTCGGAATATCCGTTCTCCCGTTGGTCCCCCAAATTTGAACCCATGTCCCTAGGGTTCAGTTTCTCTATCCCATCAAATCCATATGGTAGAATAGCAGTCGAGGCTCAGTCCGCACATTTGAACGAACCTCTTCCCAGATGAAAACAGACCAATGAGGAAACAAGCGGTTGCTTTACAACCACGAGATTGGACTTTGTCAAACCATCCTGCGCCAGTGATACCGAGAAGTGACGTACCTTGACAAAGAATCATTGTGAGTCCTTTACGCAATAGCTACGCAATGAAAATTGTAACACTGAGATAATATATGGGATCAAGTGTCGTCATAACGGAATATCGGGCTACATCCAGAAAATGCAAAAATTTCTCGCAGACTCAAGTCGATTCGTTCGTGATGTGACAGGCAGCACTAAAACCGATCAAGTTATGAAAACTCGAAAGTTCGTGAATTAAGACCCTAACGGCGGTATGCTGGAATCACGCAAAAACTTTGACACAGTTGATCGGTCGAGCGTCTCGGCTTCCTTATTTTAAGGACTGCCGAATATCCATAAGGAAGACATCGCCTTACCATTAGATGTTTTAATGGTAGGCGCACCGTAGAATAAGTTGGCCATTCGATGAAGAAGGAAAAGACAGTCTGCTGCAGATCGACTCAGGGCGCTGTAGGCATCCCACCGTAGCGGCCCCGGGAATTTTGCAAGAGACACATCAAAAAAACGTCCCTCAGCCGACCCAACAAGGGTAGGCGTAAATTCTCGGAAAACCAACGTATGTTCAAACACGCTTCTAACATCCGTAGTTCTCAATTGCCTTTATACAAACGCCCAAGGGCTTTTAAGCAAATTGGCAGAACTTCGATCTCGTCATAGCTCAATGTGTTGGGACCTCATCATGATAACTGAGACGTGGCTGAACGACATGATTAGTGACGCTGAGATCGAACTACCTGGCATGTCACTACTGCGTAACGATCGACCCACCAAGGGCGGTGGTGTAATTCTCTACTACCGTTCAGACCTTCTCATCGAGCTCATGAACGACCCTGGGATTCAAACCGTAGACTCCTAATGGTGCTGCCTACACCTAAAGCACGGCGATAAATGCTTATTGGCCATCGTATATCGTCCACCAATGTCCACTTTAGAAATGGACAAGGCCCTGTTTTCTGCTTTGAAGAATTTACTGGAACGGTCATACAGTCATGTTTTGCTGGGAGGGGACTTCAATCTGCACGGCCTAGAAACCCCAGCCACCATGAGTGAACCATTCAAAGCCGATCTACAAGAGCTAATTGCAGGATCACCGCTGTACAACCATGTCACATCCCCAACGCGATTCTGGACAGGAAACAAACCGGCCATCTTGGACCTCGTTTTCACCAATGAGGAACTGATGATTGACGTAGTAACCACATCCACTCCCTTGGGCCGCAGCTATCATGCGACACTATTGTTCCAATACTTGTGTTATGCAGATTATCTTAATGAAAGCAACGTGGAATCTTACGTCGTAACCAACTACGATAACCTGGCAGAACTCATTAGTGCTACGAGCTGGTCCTTCTTAACTGAGTGGTCCCCAGAAATGGCATGCGGGAAATTTGTCAACAAATTTAACACGCTCGTAGCATTGGCATCTAAAACCAAAATCCCCCGACCCGACAAGGCGAAGTCGTTTCTCAGAAGCAGGACCCGGAAATGCATGGGATTGAGGGATCTGGCATGGCGCGCCCATATAGCCTCTCCGAGCGAGGATACTTGGAACACCTATATTACACAAAGAAACCACTGTGTCACACTCGTCAGGGAGGATAAGGTAAAGAGCCAACAAGATCTTGTGTCAAAGTTCTGCGTTAACCCAAAGCTACTATACAGACACATAAATAAGCTTCGCCGCGTTAAGCGCGGAATTCCGGCTCTGCGCACAGCTTTCGGATTAGCACATACGGCACAGGATGCGGCGAACGTCCTAGGACAACACTTCGGCCGCACTTTCCAGTGTGTGCAAACATCCTGCACCATATCTAGGCAACCTATTCCGCCATCAGGCCTTAACCACATTTCCTTCACAACTGCAGCTGTATTGAAGCGGTTGATGTCGTTGCGCGAATTTAGCTCCCCGGGTGCGGACGGCATTCGGCCGAAAGCGCTGAAAGTTTCCGCCACGAGCTTAGCTGAACCTTTGGCGACACTCTTTCAGCGATGCCTTAACGAGATGCACGTCCCAACGATGTGGAAGCACGGGATCATCACTCCAATCCACAAAAATGGTAGCCGTGCAGATCCAACTAATTATCGTCCGATTACCCTTCTTCCGGTGATCTCCAAGATCATGGAGTCCATTGTAGCCGAGGCCCTCATGGAGTACCTGGAGAAAAACAACATCCTCGTTCCGGAGCAGCACGGATTTCGCCAAGGCAGGTCCTGCACAACTAATTTGCTGATTGCTCGTTCAAACTGGACAGAGTCTGTGGACGCCGAAGTCGGAGTGGATGTAGCCTACTTGGACTTCTCTAAGGCATTCGACCGACTGGACCATCGGATTTTACTGAACAAGCTGCAGCATTGTGGTATCGGCAATCCTATTCTAGGATGGATAGGCGAATTTCTCGTTCAACGTCACCTGAATGTGAGAGTCCGAAATACCCTGTCGGAACCATTCGAAGTTCAGTGTGGCGTACCTCAGGGCTCGGTACTCGGGCCTCGCTTGTTCATTGTTTTCATAAATGATCTTGCAGCTGCACTATCTTCCAACTTTCTGCTGTTTGCAGATGACCTAAAGATATGGCGTGCCATAGCTTCAGGAGAGGATCACACAGCCTTGCAGGATGATTTGGACAAAGCATACAAGTGGTCAAACGAGAACATGCTACAGTTCAACACCACAAAGTGCAAAATCTTGAGCATACGCCATCAGAGTGCGTATAACTACCGCTTAGGACCTGACATTCTACAGCGGACCTCTCATGAGTGCGATCTTGGCGTGCTTGTACAAGAAGATCTTGGGTGCTTAATGCAGACCGAAAAGGCCTCCAAGAGAGCAAACCAACACTTTGGCCTTCTGCGTAGAGCGTTTGGGAAGTTTGACGCCTCAATCTTTCCGAAAATGCTTAGCGCTTTTGTTAGACCGCACACAGAATACGCTATTCAAGCGTGGCAACCATGGCAGAAGTGCCACCTCACTGCACTCGATACTGCACAACGCAGAGCGACAAAATACGTCAAAGGTCTTTCCAGCCTTCCCTACCCACTCAGGCTGAAAACTCTTAACTTATACAGTGGACGTTACCGTCGTTTGAGAGGCCATCTCATATTGGTGTACCGGATACTGAGAACCCCCAACCACACGTGTCATTCCCTTTTGAAACGTAGTCAAAACGCATCCCTAAGAGGTCATCAGATTAAGTTGATCACACAGTACAGTCGACTGGAATGTCGACGCAATTTCTTCTCCCTCTGAGTGTCGCAACCTTGGAACGCCCTTCCAGAACATGTAATTAACGCTCCCACCCTATCCCTTTTCAAAAAACGCCTTGACGAAACTCTGACACGATTGCACTATGTGATATAACGTGCGACCATCGGATGATGGTATTAGTGAACAACGAACGTGGACGGAATCCACTTAAAATTCCTATTGGATTACTTGTTTATGTGCATCTCCAATCCCTTGGTGAGTCATGCATTTCACACGTACTTTCATCGATACGATCTTTTAATTTTACGATGTTAATTCTCATCATCCTACGGGACCTGTCAAGCATTGCTTTTATACCCGTCATAAACCATTGTTCCATTGTTCCAAATGCCTGACCAATGTAATCGAGCCTATCATAAGGGAATTAGCCGACTACAGCGTTAAAGACACATTTAATGATAAAATTCGGAAGCTACGTGTTGGCGTGCTACATGGTCGCCTTCACATGTTTTTAGTACATGTGGTTTCTACCATGTGGCCTCGTATACAAAATGCTCACGTTTACCTATTTACATCATTTACTGTGCTTGCTACTCTAAGCACAACACCGATCTGGGATCTGGCAGTGGTTTGCGAATTTAGTCGTCACATCATCTAGATTTTCCAGCTCAAACCCGCCCCTTGGGAAAAATTTCCGTAAGCGTGAAACTGCATCGTACACAATCAAATTGAAAAGGCAGACCGGAGAGAAGCTACAACATTATTTCAGCACAACAGTCAGTGCTTTTCGGTCTCAACTATTCACACTTTATTTCCTTAGCGAACGCCACTAACTGGCTAAAATAGTTTGGGGGACAAAACGAAGTTAAACAGCTGAGCTGAAGCGTTGGAAATGCTCCAAAATGTGGAAAGATGTGAAGTATAGGGCACAGATCGGGACACACCTCACTTAATTTACAATACCGAAATAATAGTCAGAGGTAGTCCAGGCGAATCTTGTTCTTTACGTCGTGTAGCGGTTTGTGTAACCAAACCTTCAACAAAGGAAAATTTATGCGGTGTTCCCGCGCATCTTAATGCCTACTATGAACAGGACAAGCAGTGACTCGTTTGAAAAATTAAGGTTATTGTTCAAACAGGATGAACGTTAGAAAATAAATTGGATTTTATTACAGAAAAAGCAAATACCCAAAAACTCAATGCCGCTTAGCGAAACGGCATTTAAGCAAAGATTGGGAGATGAATCGGAGGAGACCAAATGTCCCAGTGTGCCCGATATATCTCTAACAATCCCCATTGTTCAACCAAGAATTGGACATTACAAAACGCAGTTTGCCCATGCAGGAAACAACAGAATCTGTAACGTTTGTCCGGCTATATTGTCGGCAATTTGTGTCGGCTAGGAAATGATAAAACGGAAGCACCGGTGTTAGGAGGGATATAAAGTCGCATGCAAAAGAGTGCAGTCCGCTCTACCATTTAGAAACATGCAAGGCGACACTGCAATAGAGTCAGTTCGTCGAGGGTACTGCAACAGGGAACAGCTGAACCGGCCGAATGATTGATAGCTTTGGTTGCAGCGCGGCATACTGACTGTTGTTCGTTCGGAGCAAACAAAGCCGGAGGATAAGCTAAGCATATTCGGCGGTGAATACGGACCGGTCTTCATTGGACCATGCTGGTTGAAAAGAGAAATGAGGCACAGACAGCACAGGTTAGCAGTCTGACTATTAGGCGGTGCTGCAGAGTAGGCGGTACGATTTTTGTCATTTTATTGTTTGTTCACTGTCTAAGCAATGGAGCACGTGCAAACACTGTCGCCGGCGACTTATCTCCAACCTGCCTTACGTTATGTGGCTGGTGCTCAGCACGTACTTATTCTTCGCCTGGATGGTGGGTGTGGGTCAAATGTTGCAGAAGCTGCTCGAGTAAACAAAACTAGCAACGCTGCAATGCAACCCGTCAACGGCCATTACGTGCTAAAACTGGTGCCAAGTTTGAGTAACCTCGGCAGGTGTGCAGCGGCAGGGAAACCGGGCGGCCTCGCATCGTCACGGATGACTTTACAGCTTGTGCGTTTATCCTTGAAGTATCCAAAACCGACGAACTCAGCATGCGTAGAATTACGCAGCATTGTGAAACCACCCGATAGGCTATTTACAGGATTTTAAAGAAAGAAAATCTTAGTAGATTTTGAGCACTAGAAACCTAGGTTTTGAATTCCAAGCATCCGGTAAAACGGAATGCACTTAGCCGTTGGTTTTTGGATCACATTAGCTTTCACTCCTTAAGTTTCACTGGTTGGGCAACCTTTTTGTTTACCTGGAACAACTAAACAGCAGTGTTGGTCTGCACCTAACCCAAGCCGACACAGGAAGTCGCGAATACAACATAGCGTGAAGCTCATGGTTTGGGCAGGAATAACTGGTCGGAAATTCGATGGACCATTTCTTTTTTCCAGAAACCTGAGCAGCGAGATTTTGTTTGCTTGAAAGTGACTAGCAGCTGAAGTGCACTAATTTATCCTTCGATTGCAAGACACTGCTCACCTTAATTCCACAGACTTAGGATGACGTAAGAACAGAATTTTTCTGTAGCTTGATACGACTACACAAGAGGAAACGAGAGCATACCTGTCCACTAGTGTTTAAATACAACACATCGTCGGATGCAAGAAAATGTGTTAAGAGAGGACCAGTAGTTAAACCAACCGTCATTAAGCGGGATCACATTTTTTGTATCGGGATACGTCACTCTAACTTAACCATTGATAGTCGCTCATCTATACTCCACTCAAGTGCACTGAAATATCAAACCGCTTACGATTGAGCTTCATCAACAGGTTGAGATGGACGCACATGAAGTTGCTGTAAAACTACTTGCTACGACAAGGCGAGTTTAGATGACAACGTTTTAGTAATATGGGGACTTTTTGGAGCCATGGAAGCAGCATAAGCTAAAACTGTGCTAAAGTTGCTAGAGTCTGCCGAGGTAACTGACACACACAACCTTTTCGGTCAGTCAAACATAGCGACAACGGTAATAGGGAGAAGGAACGTTTTCGCTGGAATAACCTTTAAAGAGCTTTGGATACAGTTTGCCTGATGTATTTTTAATGTACCCACGGTAACCTGTGTGAGCGCACACTAAATCAAATGAGAAATGGACCACTGGTTACCGGTAGGTTTCTTTTACGGTATGCAATTGCAGGATGTGGTAAAGTAATTGAACTGCGACTTGTGGACTGTGGACAGACACAGCACTTACTAAAGGGCGATTGTCATGTGATTCAGTACGCATCGATTACACAAGTACGCTTCACTCGTTAAACGGGTTTTTGTAAGCATCATAACCGTTTGGTGCGTTTGGGTCTAGGCAGTACGTAATCACAGCTAGTCACAGCATGGCTCAAACGGCAACGTCAATGACTTCGCTGTTCACACCGCTTCCTTTTCTTGGTAAGGGCTCTGTCAGGAAAGCCAAAACACGTAACGTCAAACACATTACAGTGTGTTCGACATGTGTGATCTAATCTCAGGCACAGAGCGCTCTTCCATCGGATCCATCAGGATTCGAAGCTGTCCCCCGTGGCCCATTGGCACAAGCTACTGACTGGCCGTGCAAGCGGTTGGTGATCATGGGTTCGAATCCTGATGGATCCGATGGATGAGCACAACTGATGATGCCCAACAGGCTGAAACTGCAGTCTAATGCTTTTCCGAGCATGTGGACGATTATCTGATTTGGAACTGGCTGCGACGAACTCTCAACAAACTGTATCAAAATCCCCCATTCATGAGTATAAGCCATTTTATTACCTAAAATTCGAATACAAGTCTGCAAAGCAGCAATGCTAGATGACGCTTCTATCAACTCGCTCGTCGATCGTTGTTCTTTTGAGTCAGACACTCGTTCGCCGGATCCAACTAGACGTGAATGCACACTAAGCTGGGAGCATAGGTCAGCCGATCAGTTAAAGGAGCGACCGAATATTTACAATATAGAAGGGATAAAACAGACGATCAATGTTCAGAACGTATCGATACAGAGCGGTGGTGTGAACTTGTCATCCAGCTTGGAATTGGTACGGATGGTTGAAGCAAATGAGAAGCCACTGACATCTGCTCATGTCTGATCGGGGGTCACACATCAATGCAGGGAACCGAATGAACTTGGAGCACGACTTCCGATGTGTATTAGCTAGAACCGCACCAAATATACCATTAATGACTAGAACCAAGCTCATTAACCTAAATCACCTCTTAATTATTGAGAAGCGTAATGCTTTCGAAATTCCATACAAGCTACCATCCCACTGGAATCATCAGATAGCAGCAAGCTTACTGACTATCGCTGAAGCGGTCGGCATAAGATTAACGAAACCAGGCCTGTACATCCAAAAGAAACTCCTTCATGCGTTGCAAATGCCTTGTGCAATAGCTACAAGAGAAGCAGATTTGACCTAACAATGTCACCTGCCTTCTATCCCCTGATTACCCGACGTACATCATGAGAGCTTTTTCGATCTTATCTAATCAATGCTTTACTTATATACTGTCCTACCGACTTAATCTTCTTAAAATATATTTCTGTAATAAGCTTGATAATGAAGAAATTGAAAACGATTATTTGCTTTACGCGTTCCGCATGCGTTTTTCCCGAATGTGGTAATTATTTACAAATTGATCAATAAAGGTTTTCTCTATTTATATGATAAGGAGTGCAATAAAACCCCCGTAAGTTGACCACTCAAAGGGACTGGATCAAAGTGGTCAACATAGCGAAATGGTCAACATACAGAGGTTCTTTACCAAAATTTAATTTAACCTACTTCCGCTTTGTGAGTGGTACCGTGTGAACTTTATATTCATATAGACTTGTTTCGAACACAGGTAAAAGCAAACACAATTCAACCATACGTCATTATATATATATATATATATATATATATATATATATATATATATATAAACAAAACGCGGTGTGTATTTCGAAGTTAGACTATTTTTGAAGACAAAGTCAATCTTTGTTTCTTTTATCACAATGATACCTGTACAAGCGCTCTCAGCAAAACCAGACTACTAAGCATCCTATAACTTTTCCACGGCAACTTATTTCGGTTGCATTAAAAATGTCTGACTTCATCTTCGTTTGGAGTTTCTGTGATTTCCAAATCGTCGTCATTCAGTCCCTCTTCATCATCAGTACTAGCAGGTGTTTGCTCTCTGTTTACGCAATGGAGTACCGCAGCCGGCATCTTGAAAAATGCTATCTGGTTTTGGTTTAGTGCAAGTTACCAAGTCATCATCCATTTCAACGAACTCTTTAAAATCTATTCCGCCCAATTCCGTTAATGGAAATATAATGTTTAGTAAGGCGACGGCATCCCGCTCGACAGATTGAACCAATCCGGCTTTTCTGAATCACTTTTGTTTTGGTTATTGTTGAACTTTTAACCATGCGGAACTTATCCAAAGCACAACATCCGAAGCAGTGACTGAAGTAACAGATGAAGTACCTTCCGCAACAGAATCAGTATAAATAATAAATAAATAAATAAACGTTTTATTCCTCAGCAGTGCGAGGCAAAGACCAATTGGGTGGTGTTATCAACATGCACAACGTGATCGCATAATATAGTTAATTGTTCGTCTTTTGATCAAAGATTCCCATATGGGTTTTTGAAATGATTAGCAGTCAATAGGCCAGTCACAATTTGATGGAAAATCTTGGCGAGTGACGACGATGGTACAGAGACTTCAGCTTGGAAGGCGTAGTGCATCAACGAACCAGTGTGTCAAAGGAGAAAACAGAATTGGTTAAACGGATTAATAGGAGCAAGATCGTTCTCAAATATATGCTCAAAAATACAATTATATGTAGGTAATCTTATACTATTGAAACGAATAGAGGATATGGTGACTTTCATACGTATCCAGGACCTTTCTCATGCAAATCATCTAGAGTCACCGTTTGGCTTAATGTTGACCAGATGTCTGCAACAGTCAGGCGAATATTAATCATGCGTCTGAATTGTGCATAGGTAGTGCAGTTTCTAACACTCGATGGAAGTCTGTTCCATATTAACGCATATTTTACAGAGAAAAATTTTGGGCAGAGCTTTGTGCGATACTTTGGTATTTTCACTGTGCACTCGCTGTTTCTTAGTTCATAGCACATACGAATGTGAAACTCGAGTTGTGGCTGAGCAGTGAAGGTCAATCCGAATAGTAAGCGGTATAAAAGGCACAGATTAAGTTTGAGTCTGCGTAGCCATAGCGGCTCCAGGTTTAGCGCCTCGCAATGCTCACGGTATGTCATAGTATTAGGCATGTTCAGAAACCTTTTTGTGAATGATCGTTAAATGTTTTCTAGTGCTATAATATCCACTTTTCTCAGATTACCATGCACTATCGTACAGTACTCAAGTTTCGGCCTAACACATATTTTAAAGGCTTGAGGCCTGGAATCCCTCAAAATAAGAGTTCGACTTATATAGGCGATCACTTTTCTGGCAGAAGCCTGCAAGAATATAACATGCTCTAAAAAGTTAAATGAGGCAGAATATCTTAGACCAAGGTCTCGGACTGCGCCACACACAGGAATAGGGGTATCGTTTAATGTAAGGATGTTCAGAGAAGGGCCACAGCCGTAGTACAATAGATTACTCTTGTCCGTGGCAAAGTGCAGCTTCCGGGAGTTACTCCAGAGCTCCAATGCGGACAAGTCAGACTGAATATACGCTAAGTTAGGACTACGTTGCCCAAGGGTGGAACAATACACAATTTTAACATCATCTGCGAAAATGAACGGCTTTCCATACGAGATTTCGTCGAGGAGATCGTTGAAATAGAGTAAGAATAAAAGCGGGCCTAGCACGCTACCTTGAATCACACCACTAGAGATTGTGGTGGCTTCAGATGTATAGTTACCGATTTTGACTACTTGCTTTCTACCCTCGAGGTAGGAAGACAACCAGTAGAAGCGAATTAGTGATACCATAGGACATAAGCTTCAGCAGCAATAAATTGTGTGGGACACGGTCAAAAGCATTATGTATGTCAAGAAATATTACGATGATAGCACTTCCGGCGTCTCTTGCTCTAGTCACATAATCAAGGTAATCTAACTGGCAGGTAGTGCACGACCTACCTTTCAAAAAACCGTGTTGATGTTTACTGAGTTGGCTCATAGAACTCAAATATTCTATTATGCGTTCTTTACCTATCCTTTCCATGATTCTGGAAATAATAGATGTGTGGTGGATTGGGCGGTAATTTTTTACATCTTGCATAGATCCGCTTTTGTGCCTTGGTATTATAGTTGATTGTTTCCAGTGTATAGGATACTCCCCATTGAGCATGGAAAGTGTAAATACATTTAGCAAAAACAGGGGATGTCTGGACCTCCGTGCTTTACCAGTATTGAAGGGATGTTGTCAGGGCCTGGTGAGCATGATGGCCGAACTAATCTGAGTTGGCGACATATGTCACTAAGTGTAAATTCAACAGTTTGGAGTGTATTACTCCCTCTGTGTATCAGCTTGAGCTGAGGATCATCTTTCGCATTAGCGCCATAAGTAGACATAAAGTAGTCATTGAAGATGGAACATATGATTGCACCGTCGGTTATGGCAGTTCCATCAGCGTTTACAATGGTGTTTATACAACTTGATTTTCTATTCTGCCTACGGTCCAAAAGTTTTGAGATGCAGCCTACCACGGTGGCACCCTTCAATGCCATTACTTCCTCGGAGCATAGCATTTTGTGGTGGTCTTGGTAAAACGCTGTAAGCAATCTGGTGTGGAGCATCAGCAGAGTAAAATCGTTAGTTTTCCTAAATTTTTATTTATTTTATAAAGTTTAGTGGCTACCTTTTTGAGATGCCTGCAGGAGCAGCAGTCCTTTTCAACTTCTTAGTACGTTCTGGAGCCACAGCTTCAACACAAAGCTGAATGCGGTGGTAGAATTCATTACAAGCAATTTGTACATTCTGTGCTAAGAAGAATGGATCCCGATATGAAGACCTTATAAGATCCGAGAGGATTGACCAATTCACAGAAGAGAATGGGCGATAATTTATCACTGATCCTGTCGGTTTAGAAAGAATTTGGAAAGAACAACCAACAATGTTATGATCACTACCCGGCAACTTGTCACTGATGTATGTGGACACATGCGAACATCCCATCTTAAAGATTAGATCAAGTGTGTTTCCAAGCCGTGTAGGTTCTGTGACGTGCTGTACCCATCCCAGTCGATCAAGAGTAGACATAAAAGGATTGTGTTTTTGTGGTTTATTGTTAAGGGACCATGGGATTTCGGGCATATTAAAATCCCCAGCGATTATTTTGTTAGTGTATGAGAGGTCAGCAATAAGAGAAAAAGTGTCCAACAAGTCATCGGTCACGGTGAGTGTAGAAGATGGGGGTCTGTAAATACAACCTGCTAAGAGATTTGTTGGATTAATAGCAATTGTAATCCACACCGAATCAGGAAGTCTCTGGAGGAATGGTTCATTCAGAGGCAGAACCAAGTATTTGTCTTTGACGTAGATTATACAGCCACCACCTCTACCATAAAGACGGTCATTACGAAAGATGTTATAACCCAGTATCCTGAATAATGTGTTAGACATCTCTGCTGAACACCATGTTTCTGTAATTAGTACTATATCAGGAGAAGAAAGGTGAAGGATATTACGCAGGAAGTGCATTTTATTTAACAGTGAACGGGAATTAATTAATAGTAAGTGCAGTGTCTTGTTATCCGTTGGGTTGTCTACAGGAATCCAGGTACAGGACCCCAACGAGATGGTATTTGGAGAGAGTGGAGTGGGGGTGGTGGATACGGAGGACATATAATTTGCGGAATTAGTGTCATTTGGGGGTGTGGCGGGTAGAACGCCACTGGACCCCCCAAAAAGGGTTGGAAGGGTGAAATACTGGGAAAATGGTGACCCACTGGGAGATTACAGTTTTCTGGCTGTTGCACATAACCTACGTGCCAGTTAAGATTATTTACATGTTGAGGTAGTTTGAGAGGATTTTGGTTGGGCCAATTTCTCTCAGCTACTTTAAGTTCCCTAGCAAGTGGCTCACAAGTTATGGAGCGCACAGGTCGCATATGCAAATGCTGCATGGTTGGAGATATGCCAATTGTCTGCTGGTTTTCAGTGGTGACAGCGTTTGGTGGAACGTTTAAAATAGCTGTGTTTTTATTGTGCTTAGGAGCACCCGTGTAGATTCCACGTGAGGTTTTGCTACCAGTGTTCTTTGCAACAAGGCTGTTCCGCAGTTATAAAGGTTCGCAGCTTTTAGGAGAGGAGGTTTTCAGTTTCGTACCAGAGCGTCTATGCACCTGGTTGGTGAACGACAAAGAGTGAGTAGAAATAGTCGTTTGCGCAATGGAACTTTCTTGTATGTTCAGGGACGAGTTGCGCGGTAATGCTGGACTAGTGTGACACTGAATGGAGTCAGAAGCAATATTTTTATAACAGTTGCTATTTGATTTCAACCTTAGAGCTGATTCATTTATGATCAGAATGTCATCTAGGTCAACCAGGTGGGGAAGTTCCTGAGTTTCCGTAGGTGGCGGAACATATTGGTCACATACCGTTTGTCGGAAATAGGCTTTTTTGCACTCTCTTTGTAGTACTGTTAAATCTGGTTTCAGGACCATGGATACGTAATCTTTCCTAAGGGATAGTGCGCTCCTACTACAAATGAATTTTGCAGCAAGTGTGTCGTTTGCAAATTTAAGGAGTACTGGACAGACCTGCTTCGGAGATTTCTTTCGCAGCCTCACACAAGAAAACTGCCGTCTGTCAATATGACAGTCGTTTGCCACTGCAGAGGAGATAGACTCAAGAGATAACTTTTCTGGTAAATTAAATGCTATAACATTTTTGGAGCGTTTAATGCGATCATGCACCTCAAATGCAACATGTTGTATAAGATTCTCAACGGATCGAAGGTGTTCGATTTTTGGTGTATCTGGAGTATTAAAAAGATACTTAATCGAGTTAAATTGCTCTAGCACTTGGTACAGAGATTCAAACCTTTCCTTCAAATCCTTCAGCTGTAATTCAAGCGCAGCAATCGTTTCAATCGCTTTAATGGGCGATTCTGCAGTAACTGCGCTGTGCTCTATCAGAGTGACCATATGAGGACTATCATTTGATTGCTTTTCTACTCTTTCGCGCAACTTCGGCTTTATTTTTATCTTAGATGATGAGCCTTTAATTTTTTCCGTGCTGACGGATTGGTTATAAGCAGGATGTTTTGCCAGCATTTCAATGGCTTCCTGTCTCTTCTTTGAGTTTCTTGTTTTAACTGAGGTAACGAGCATTTTTACTGATTGGTCACTCGGTTTTAGGGCTTGTGAAAATTATTTTATGTGGACAAGGATAAGAAAATAGGGACAAATTTCACCGTTTTTGTTTCAGTGATCAAGAGGAATTAAACAGTTATCGACAAACCGCCGAGGAAACAGACTAAGATTTTAGGACTTATACGACCTATCAAAAGTGCACGAGAATTCACACAGGTCCAAACAGGCCACGGTTACAGATGCAATGATCGATACAAACCAACCGGTTGAAAGAGCGCTCAGTTGTGGGCAATTTTGCCATAGGCCATTCCATGAGCTAGGCTCGGTAGTGCACTTTGAATATTTTGATGATCCCGTTATCCAGAGGTTGCATTTGTGATGTCATGTTTGGAGACAGAAACTTAAGTGTAATATTTGTGAGATGTTTACATGGGTGTGACTAGGACAGTTGTGCACGGCTAGGATAAAGAGGCTTTTCTTCTTCATCATTTGTTTATCGATACTTCTGTTCCACTCCTCAAATGTAGTAGTGGTCATCCACGGAAATCGGTTTGATCTCCAGATGATTGGAAGATATTCAAGATCTAGGTTTGTGAACGCGTGGTCTAGCTGATTTATCAATGACCAGAGGCTTTACTCCTTATTTTAGCTAACGCACAACAGAATTGTGAAACATTCTTTGAAATGTTTTCCACTTATATTTGTCACCCTTTATAACAAGCTTCTGTGTGGCATTGCCTTTAACAAGCGACTGCACCCGTCAGTGTTAAAAATTTGTCATTGTTGAAACGCCTGCTGAAGTTGAAAAATTTTTCGATGGAGCCTTGAACAAACTCTTCAGACACTTCATTGAATTCACCACACAAACCACTTTGGGAAATTTCATGTCGTGGTTTAAATTTATCTAGCTAACTATTAGATACCTGGAAATCTGATAACTTTTCAAAAATTTCCTAAATCATCGGCTCAGAAATTCGAGCGTTAGCTGCCCTCATTTGTTTCAACCAACCAGGTCAGCTTCATTGACTTTATCGTGTGAAGTGTTCGCCTCTTCCGATGTAGATCTTTCATTATCGTATCACGCCAAATACTCATGTTTATGTCTTTGGATGTTGCTAAATGTTATCTTGCTAACACCGAAATTTCCCGCCGTCTTTTTTTGGCTACCACTTTCCAGAAAATGTATCAGACTAATCATTTCCTTCAACGTCAACGCTCTGTCGGCTTTTCTTTGAGCCATAAAGTTGATTTACTCGTACTGATCCATCCTAAATTGGTCAAAGCAACAATGAACACTGAATTTTCTACGGGTTAAGAAACAAAGGTTTACGTGTCACAGATGGTTTTTCAGGGTTATCGAAAAATAACAAAGCAGTGGGTTATTTATGTTTGGCCGTACTCCTGCCCTCTTTGTAATTTCACAGCCTAAAGCCGTAACAGCAAATAGATTCAAAGTATATTCCAGGAATGGGATGGAGATACAGTACTAGGTAACAGTGTTGGTGAATAAGTAAGTCATCCAAACGGCTTTTATATGTGGATACTGATGTTGCAGTAATGACCGCTTCTAGAAGCGAATTCCACGGATGACACACGCGGACGGAAAAGAAATTCCTGAGGCAATCCAGGAAACTCTACTGTTCTGCCAGTTTCAGCGAGTGACCTCTCAAGTTTGTATTACTCCCAAGTTGCAGTACAGCGGGGCACACATGCCGTGGATCGTGCAGAATTAAGTAACCCATTATCAAATCACCTCGTAAGTGACAGTAACGTCCGCTGAATATCACCAATCGTTCCAGCCTCTGCTCGTATGAAAGACGGTGCATTCCAATAACGTACTTTGATTCTCGGCGTTGGGGCTGCTTCAACGCACTAAAGTCGTGTTTTAACTATGGGTGCAGGGCTCGAATTGCATATTCGACTTGAGGACGAACATACGCACTAGGCATCTGCCGGAAAATAAAGCTATCTCTTTGTCCGAACGCCCGTTGTAACAAGCCCACATGTCGGTTACCAGTTTTGGAGGCTTTCGTGGATTGCCTGGAGCAACCCAGATCATCCTGAACCAGTACATCCAAATCACATTCCGTGGAAGCTTGCTGCAGCACATGCGTTCCGAGCCTGTAACAGTGGTTGCCTTGGTGTCGTATGGAGAGCACCTTGCATTTACTCACATTGAATTGCAGGAACTTTTGGATGTCCCGTGTTTTAGATCATTCTGAAGCAGTTGTTGGTCAGTCTTCCCCTGAACCATGCGCACAATCTTGACGTTATCGGCAAACAGCAGGAAGTAGGCAGTTGCGCGAAGAATATTCTTTTCGATAATTCTTCGCGCAATTGCTTACTTATGACTCAAATGGGGATTATTTATGAATTGAAACAGCAGGAAGTTAGATGTAATGGTTTGTGTGAGGTCATTGATAAATACCAAAAACAATCGGGGACCTTGCACCGAGCCTTGATGCACGCTACATTCAACTTGTATGGGGTCACAGAAGGAGCTTCGAACTTTGAGCACAAATTGCTGCTGAAGCAGATAGTTGGCGATCCAGCTTAGAGAAGGGTTACCGTAACGCTGTAGCTTGGAAAAGAGTATCTGATGATCAAGACGGTCGAATGCTTTCGGGAACTTCAGGTAGATCACATCAACATCCTCTTCAGCGTCAGCTGACGACTTCCAGCTACTCTGTGCTATTGGCGAATCCGTTGTGCACGATAGATTTCGACGAAGCTATGCTGCTCAGAAATAATAATGTTGGATCTTTCCAAATATCCTACCAGCGCATGGTCTATGATGGATTCCATCACCTTGGAAAGTATAGGGAGAAGGAAAACTGGGCGGTAGTTTGAAGCCTCGGTTCTACTTGCAACTTTTGTAAATTCATGTTATTATTCCTAGCTGCCACATGTCAGGAACTTGGTCCTATTTTAAGCAGCGTTGGAAGAAATGAGCTAATGGCTCCGCCAGTTGACTTGCTGCTGCTCCCAGCGTCTCTGGGCGAATAGTATCGGCACCCGGGGGTTTGTACTTGCGTAGAGTGGTCAGCTTCTATAAGACAGCTTTGGTGGTAAAGTAGATGTGAGTGAGTCCCGGCGGCGTTGCAATAAAAGCTGGAGGATCACCTGATGATAATACCTTCTGGAAAGTTGGGGCATATTGCATCCGCCGCGCGTTTGCTGCTTTCATGACCGTTTGTGTTGGGCCAGCAGCCGTCATGAGTGGTGGAACTCCTTGCTTCACCTCCCACAGATCCTTAACGTGCTCATACAGCAGTTTATGATTGGTGCTGAAGGTTTTTGTCATGTTCGGGTGATGTGGGGCTTTTGTCCTCTCTGAGCACTTGTGTACATTGGTTTCGTTGGGCTACGTAGTCATCCCAGCTTTTTGGTTTTGGGGTAATCTCTCGCCGCCCTGCGTTACGTATTACCAGCAATTTTCGAGTTCTGCTCCTTACAAAATTAACTTTCAGACGGTTTGAAAACTTTTGTCACTAATGCATCCGTAACCAGCCGATTGCATTTGTTTACAAACTTGACCCAGGCGACATCCGGAGGGTCGTCGGCGAGAAACGACCAGGATGAGGTGGGCTAACCGGTGTTAGTATGTGATGGTTCGCGCGGTCTCATGGTCCGCAACTCGGTATTCTGCATGGCAGATGAAGTTGAAACTAATGATTGTATGCGCACTGCGACCTAACGGGTAGTCTACAAGCAACTCATCAATCCTATGTTCTTCGTTGATAAGCACAAGATTAAGCACAGATAGCCTATTACCTGTTCTGAATCGAGTGGGCGAAGTTTCATTATTGTAAAGCGGAACACTGGTTACAAGCCCCTGCAGATCGGTTTAACTTGTTCTCCGCTCGTTACACGGGCTTCCAAACAATGCACATTGCAAAGATGTGAGTATATCTTCCTATTAGAGTTTGCCTTAGGACAATCGCAATTTGCTAGTCTGTTTCAGATGTAAAGAGGACGGTACGTCAATGCTATAGGGCAAGTGTCTCTGCCTCTTAACTGCTGGCGGTACCAAAGTGAACCAGGAATCAGCGAAACTGTATCCTCCATGACCTCGCACTGTAAGTCGCTTCGGTAATACAACATTTCGCCTCCTCCTGTTGTCAGTCTGTCGTTCCGAATATGTGACATGCCAGGTAGGGAAATTTCAGCGTCCGTCATTTCAGAGCGCTCATCTAGCTCATCATCTCGACCCACTACTGACAACATTCGAGCCCAAACCAATGTAGTATACAAATAATTTATAACTAAGGATAAATAGATTTCCGGGAACCGGGTTAGACTATGATCGAACAGGTGCTCATTATTTCCGCCGTCGTCCTGCATGCACTGAAGAAATCGTTTGACGCAACTGACAAGACATTTCTCAAATGTCGCGACTGTGATGTCGCGACATTATCCCACTGTGTCAGCTTTCAAATCCTCCATAAATACTGCGGGATTTTGAAAACCCATAGAAAAAACCAACGACTTCTAAGCTAGTGACAGTGCAGGCCACTCATAAGACTACTTCGGTCGTATTCACGAATTGTTTGAGCATATTTCGCTGATGCATCATCCAGTTGCCACTAAATGGAAATGCAAAACACCTCGGCTACCAGTGGTGGAAGTACGCAAGGTTGTTCGACGATGCCACGAAAGTAAATGAATGGGCACCACAAAGTAACTACTTGCCTGTCACCTTCCTGGAAAAGAGAAATAGTCCATCGAATTTCCGACCAGTTATTCCTGCCCAAACCATGAGCTTCACGCTATGTTGTATACGCGACTTCCTGTGTCGGCTTGGGTTAGGTGCAGACCAACACTGCTGTTTAGTTGTTCCATGTAAACAAAAAGGTTGCCCAACCAGTGAAACTTATGGAGTGAAAGCTAATGTGATCCAAAAACCAACGGCCAAGTGCATTCCGTTTTACCGGATGCTTGGAATTCAAAACCTAGGCTTCTAGTGCTCAAAATCTACTAAAATTTTCTTTCTTTAAAATCCTGTAAATAGCCTATCGGGTGGTTTCACAATGCTGCGTAATTCTACGCATGCTGAGTTCGTCGGTTTTGGATACTTCAAGGATAAATGCACAAGCTGAAAAGTCATCCGTGACGATGCGAGGCCGCCCGGTTTCCCTGCCGCTGCACACCTGCCGAGGTTACTCAAACTTGGCACCAGTTTTAACACGTAATGGCCGTTGACGGGTTACATTCCAGCGTTGCTAGTTTTGTTTACTCGAGCAGCTTCTGCAACATTTGACCCACACCCACCATCCAGGCGAAGAATAAGTACGTGCTGAGCACCAGCCACATAACGTAAGGCAGGTTGGAGATAAGTCGCCGGCGACAGTGTTTGCACGTGCTCCATTGCTTAGACAGTGAACAAACAATAAAATGACAAAAATCGTACCGCCTACCCTGCAGCACCGCCTAATAGTCAGACTGCTAACCTGTGCTGTCTGTGCCTCATTTCTCTTTTCAACCAGCATGGTCCAATGAAGACCGGTCCGTATTCACCGCCGAATATGCTTAGCTTGTCCTCCGGCTTTGTTTGCTCCGAACGAACAACAGTCAGTATGCCGCGCTGCAACCAAAGCTATCAATCATTCGGCCGGTTCAGCTGTTCCTTGTTGCAGAACTAATTACTTCAGGGACATACGTTGCCTCGGTTAATGTAGCTCATGGATTTTTGTGGTATGTTTCGCAAGCCAAACCCTTTGATTTAAACTACAGGCTTAAGTTCTTAACTAACGAGATTTTGAAATTGATGATGTACCTTTTCTTGCTTCAGTTAAACAAACGGTGGCTCACTCAAACCAATATCCTCTGCTTCGAGTCCTGTAATCGAATGCTTCACGTTAGCATGCCATTGGTCCACTGGCTCTTTTGGTTTATCCATCTTCTCTCTCTGAGCTGATACTACCATCATTTACTCCTTTTTTCGTTTTCTGTAGCCTTTCATGTTGCTATCCACCCCGTTCAACTTGCCACTTCCCGTCGTCTTCGCTGTATCTTCGGCAGTGTTCTCCTTGGCCCTCGCCATCTGCCACTCTACTCCCAGTCGGCACCGTTGTCTCTGGTGTCTCAGATGCACTCGATTTCTTCTGAATGTTTTCCCTCCAACGCATTTTTCGTATGACCTGGCACCGATCCTCGCAGTCACCCACCTTTCTTCCAATGCTCTTGACTGTCGGGTAATAGTTGAATCCACACTTCCTCCCCCCCTGTTAGCTCAGGTAGTACCCGTTCACAGCGGTCATGGTACTTTTTCTGATTGGTTATTTGTCGTCTCAAAGTGTTTTGTAATTGACCGTGCTGTGGCGAAACTGGGTGCCAAAGTGTGACAGGTGCCGGTAGCAGCGTTCTATTTCTTCGGCTGTATAGGCCCTGCACTGTGCTCAAACCCATATTCTTTGCAGCAGTGCTACTATTCTGCAGTAGCATAACGTGCGGATCCTTGCCAGTTGCTCTAGCCTTAGATAACAGTCGCTTGGCCGGCTTCATTGCAGACTCCGCATTTCCATCCAATTGACTGTGATATGGGCAGGTTTGCTGGTGCACGAGTACCCACTTGGTTGCGGACCCTTGGTAAGCACCGCTAGTAAACTTGGACCCATTGTCAGAGACGAGCTAGTCTTGTATACCGTGCCGCACAAACTGACATATGTGCTTGTTGATTACTGCCTCTGTTGTTCTAGTGGTGGGTAGCTAGATGTCGAAAGAAGCACTATAGTAGTCCATCATGCGTAAGTACTCTTTCTCGTTATCACTGAATAAATCCATCTCCGCCATTTGCCACGGTAGGTCAGGGACATCATGTTGCATCATTTGTTCCCTCATCTGCCGGATTTTCTGCCTCACAATTCAACACATGAGCTTCTATTTGACCCGTTATTCCTGGCCAAAGGATCAATTCGGTTAATGGTATAATTGGCACCAATGTGAGCGAGATGACCGTATTTCAGCATTTCTCCTCGGAGCGATGACGGAATCATGAATGCGGCTTCCCTTGAACAACAAATCATCATAGATAGTGAGTTCATCACGAAAGTTGAAGTATGGCGCTAGTTCCTACGGCAGCTGTTTTGTTGTCTCTGGCCTCCATTTAGAATGACTTTGCAGGGCAGAAAACTTTGCATCTTCCTCTTTGTGACGCCTTGTTTCCTTTAGGCGATCATCTGTCACCGCCAGAGGCTGTACTAACTTTACTGCTTCGACCTCTTCCGGATAATGTTCGGGTACTGGCAGATGAGCTCTCGACAGTGTATCCGCGACGAATATCTGTGCACCAGGCGTATACATAACATCTACGTCGTCCTTTTGTAGCCCGATAAGCATACGCTGTAGGCGACGGGGACGACGTGCAGCGGTATCCTGGCTATTGATACAAGCGGGTTATGTTCAGTATACAACGTTGGCTTTCTTCCGAAAGTAAAAGCATTGAAACGCCCGACGGCATAGGCTACCGCAAGCATTTCCTTCTCCATCTGCGCATGGCGCTATTCAGTCACGGTAGGTGCTCGAGTGCGGAAATCCAAAGGATTTTCTTGCTGTAATAGAACAGAACCTATTCCGTCTTGGCTACTGTCACACTGTACCTCCAACGGCTGCTCTGGCTCGTAATACCCGTGTACAGGCGCTTTGCTGATGAGGTGCTTACTAGTTTCGAATGCGCTTCCCCCAACTCTACTTTACTCCTTCGTGCGGTTAATTCCTGATCGGCGTCATTATATCGGCGAGTCATGTTATGAAACGGCTCAAGTAATTCATCATACCGTTTAAGCGACGGATGCACTATGCCTCATTAGGAGGCAGCATTTCTTGAATTGCCTTAAGCTTTCCTGTATCGACCCTGACCCCTTGTGTAGTTAGCAAATACCCATGGAAAATCACCTTGTCTCTTCAAACTTTAATTTTTCATGTTTAAGCTTGATGTTCGTTTGTACACAATGATGCAAGAAACGGTGCAAATTAGCGTCATGGTCTTCTTCTGTAGAGCCGTAGATCAAAACATAGTTTACCAAGCATGTTACGCCAGCTAAATCGTCTATCACTTGCTCCAATCGCTTTTGAAAAACTTCACTTGACACCTGCAAGCCAAATGATGTTGCAAAATTAGTAAGGAAACTGGATTCATCATCTAGAACCACGAGCCAAAATGCTTAAGAGAAGTCTACCTTCGAGAAATACTTAGCTTTGGCCAAACGAGGCAAAATGTCATCTAGGGTAGGTAGCGCGGAATGCTCTCTACACAAAGTCTTAATCAACGGTTTTGGGTCAATACAAACACCCAGTTGACTCATGTTCTTCGTAATGGTTGCAACTTGACTAACCCACTCGGTTGGCTCGTCGACTTTGGTGTTCACACTCTCTCACTAATTGGCTCAGTTCAGCAGATAACCTGTCACGCCGTGCAAAATAGAACTCTACTAGGTAATAGCGCTGTCGGTCGTAGCAAAGGTTCTAAGGATAATTGAGCGGTTTCCATAAACCTCCCCAAACCTGGGCTAGACAGAGACGGATACTGGTCACTAATTATCGGTTTCTACATTGCAAACATGCACAAAAAGAGCATGCTTAAAAGCAACAAAAACGTGAGACTGGATCTAATCAATGCCGAGAAGCGGGGTGAGCTCCTCTTTCACGACCACAAACTCCAGTCGATGTGTGGCTCCATTTCTTGGGTTAAAGATTTGATTGTAGCTGAGTCTTTCTTCACGGCTCCCTGGTTGGGTTCCGAAAGACGACGAACACATTTGGTTGGACATACTTGCTGATATGGCTAGGACCGGACCTCAATGGCGTTCGTGCTGTGAGTTTCTTTGTCCCACCCCAGCCCTCTTAGCCTCCTCCTCCAACCACGATCTCATTATTTAACATATAATTTTGCATAGTAATTTTTTTGATGCGCAGTAGCCGGCTGGTAGCTTACCGGAACGATGCCCATCCATTACCGGTAGCTCAACCGGGCTTGCATAAGTCGCTTTTTTTTCTTTTTTTCTATGTAGTGCGGCACAGTAGCTGAGGTGTTCCCCACCTCTAGCTAACGTGTATGATGATGATGATGAGTCTTTCGGATAAACTTTGGAACCATTCCACATACGCAGGCAATCTTGATCGATTCGCATGCACATTACGGGACAGTGCTTCCTTGGTATAATGTTGACAGTAACACCTATGGCTAACTGGAATCGTGCGGCTTTGCCTTTCATCAAAAGTCTTGCATAGACATCTTTTTGCGGTACCCTCCGAGGCACCTCGTCAGTTGAATATGTTGCATCTGCGGGATACTTGTCACAAACAACCGCACTCTTATTGGTTGATTGGCAGCAACAAGAAAAGTGGTTCTTTTTCTCAGATCTGGATCATTTCCGCCCCCAAGCCGGACATTGTTCGCGAGTGCTCGGATGTCCCGTGGAGCAAAATATGCAGATCTCCTATCTCACGTTAGTACCTTCCCTGCTTCATCTCCGGTAACCGCACAGAATTATGCATCTGTTGCGTTCTTGCTTTGTTGGTATTGTTAGGTGATCGAGAATATTCTTGCAGATACAAAAGCACTGCAGAACCAATAAGTTGCATTGTTGCAAAAGCCGCTTTGTCGTACTTTCATCATTGATTCTTAGAACGATCCGATCGCGTATAAGACTGTCGCCCAAGCATTTACAGAAATTACTGGATCGGGAGAAAATCTTCAATGCAGTGATGCACCCATCGACTGATTGGTTTAGGCCTCTGTTGCACGAAAAGAAAAGTTAGTGCTGGTAGGTCTCTTTTGTTTGACCTTCACGAAATGCACTGAACTTTCCAATGACCGGCTCCAAATTATTGAGATCTTCGCCTTTGGCGCAGTGCAGTGTCTCTACAACACGGCGGGCGTCATCCCCGACTGCGTGTGGAAACATGGCCAAGCGAAACGCACGCGGTTGTTTGTCCAAACGTACTAAGGTGCAGAAATCCTCCCACTTGCTCTTCCATAGACGCAAATTACTCTCCAAATTCCGTTCATTCATGTTCAGTGGGGTGCGCATCTGAATAGACGCTGTTGATCCAAACAGCATCCGCGAGCTGCCGGTGGGGTTCGTCTTTGTCTTCTCTGACACCGTGTTGCAGAACTCACTTTAGTGACAAGCGTTTATTCGACAAAGACAGCTAAGCAAAAATAACAGCAGGTTTAGAAAACCAAACTCCTAGATATAACTTGCAAATTCAAGTCCATAATTAACGACCCTTCTGAGTTGATGATGTTCCTTCTTTGCTTCAGTTAAACAACCAGCGAATCACCCACACATATCGGTCAATCCGAGTCCAGTAATCGGATCCGTCACGTCCACCTCCCATTGGCCGTCTGACCCGTTAGGTTGGTCTATCTGCTCACTCTGATCTGATATTACCATCACAATCTCCTTGGGCTTATCTCTGGACGAACTGAGTCTGTTGCTTGTCACCATGCATGATATTAAAAGGGTGGACCAAATTGTATGGTCTCGCACGCTATTGTGTGTCCCTCGCTAACGCAGGTGCTTGCGATCGAACCTTTCTTAGCCGACACAAATTGCCGATCAGATAGCCGGACAAGCTTAACATATGCTGTTGTTTCCTGTATGTGCAGAAATGTGTTGTTGAAATGTCTAAGTCATGGTGGAATTATGGCGATCGGTCGAAACATACCGGACACACTGTATTTCCTTGCATCTTAGGGGCACAGCGTTGTCTAAACTTACTTGATGAGACTAGGTGGAATGTTGTGTGGGCGTAAGTGGTCTACCTTTCACTCTAGGCATGCTTTGTGCACGCACGATTATTTGGTTTTGCTAATAACAATACGCCCTACCGAATTAGCGATGTTATGACGAGTTTGGCACCATATTTATCCCACAATTTGGGCAGCCTCTGGGTTCGGACGACATATCATCTCTCAGGCTTGAAACTGGCATACGACGGCACAATTTCGGTGTATACTCCTATCAACGCAAGCGTAGGTTGTTGAATGCGAATGGTCTGATTCTATGGCGCCAAAATGTTATGACCTGCCTGCTAGTAATGCGACAAATAGGACCTGCACAACTTGAAACTCAAATTCGTGTTGGAAGTTGTCCGCCCAATGTTTAAGCCCATAGGCTTCATCTGAGTGCTATGTGGCTGCCGTACTAAGTGCAGAACGGCGTTGCATCAAATATGAAGCGGGAAAATGAGGTGGCCTAAATTCTCATTTTCTGGTCAGTACGCTGTCGCCTAGGGCGTGGAGATTACTGACTGGGCAGTCTACAAACTGCGGACCTTGCAGCCCATGTGCAATCGCGATTGACATGCAACTCGGTACGCATTAATGACATGTGCACGCCGAACTTGTTTACAGGGTTATGGTAAATATCACAACCTTTTTTGGCATGTTCGACCATGACCAAAGGGCTCATGGTAGACAGTTGATAGCTTCGAACAACTCTCTTACCACCCTTTACTTCCGCAATGATGCCCAAACTTGGAAAAAAGAAAGGTAAAGTTTACGTTAAATGAAAAACAAACAAAGGGTAGACCATCGTGCAGTTAGAGGCCAACATTTTGCTGGCGACACGAAAGCTTCGTCTGGCTAAGTGAAACATAGTGCGCTTGGCACGGCTTTTATGGCAAGAAGGGACAATGATTGCGGTTATCGATTTGCAAGCAAGATGTTACTCAGGTTATAGGTCTAAGTGTTATTTTAAGTGGTACATTAGAGATGGCAAGGTCCCAGTTGGTTCATGGTTCCAGGGCATCACGCGTAGACCTCTGCATGCCATGAGAGTAGGATTGGTTTGATATCGGCGCTCAGTCCCAGATCAGTTCGTCAATGTCCCTCAGACTTGCCGGGTTAAGACAACCCGCCACCCACTCGATAACCAATCTATCCACTTCGTTTACGCAGCTGTTTGCTTTGGAAATTTCCAACCTTTCAGCAGTTAGCCCTCGGGGTGTAGATCACAAACCCTTCATAAAAATTTCGACATTATCCAACTCCATTTCATGCCCTGTGTCTAACGAGTGCATCGCCACTGCCGAATCACTAACTAGCGCCCTGTATGCCAGTTCGTTCATCGGTGGCCAAGATGTGCCTCTTGTGTTCTGCTGACCTCGCGGTTTGGCCTTTGTCCACATGTGCACCATACTTGCAGCTACTTTTGTGGATGCAGTTGGTCATCTTATCTGCGGGTGCTTCAAATGCACTAGTGTCAAACGGACCGTTTGACCCCTCCGGTAAATCAACCTCCTTTCTTCTTCGGATGGTTTCTGAACTTCCCTTTTTATAAGAACAGCCAGCACAAGTGCTTGATCTGACCAATGCTGAAACAGTACTTGGCAAGTTGAAGGTGCCAATGACATGCCGAGGAGTGCATTACGCGTCAGTTCAATCAGTTTTATTACATAACCCCTGGGTCAGACCCATGGAAGGGTTATGTCGTCCGCATACTCCTGGTTTCTCAGTCGGTCACTTGACAGTACTTTACCAAGGTAGTTCACTGATGTAGCAGGGTGAAACCCATCACCAGCAATAAACCGCCTGGGACAATGGGTAAGGAAATGCTCGTACCTAGTTTCTCTGTGTATGGAAAAATGCATCTTATGAATAAGTGTTGAGTTCGTTCAGATGATCTAGCAACCTGAGAGAGCAATAGGCGTTTTGGTGATTGTCATCCATAACGATGCGTTGGTATATTTTATTAGGGTAAGTTCTGCGGAGGCCATTATTAAGCTGATGTAAGTAGAAAAGTAATAAGATGACAGAAGTTCTCCTTGAAGAGCATGCGAGCTTGTGGTTAGTGGGGAGGAGCAGCCCCCGCTGAATCGTATAATTTTTATGCATGCAGTAAACAATCATTCAGCAACTGGAGGATGGAGGGATGTATTGCTTGAATGAGTAGATTTGTTGGCAGCATTTCGCGATTTACACAACAGCATGAATTGCCATAATACAGAAAACAGTTGGGTATTGATCCGTTTCTGTTTTCAAGTGATGACAGTATAGAACGTACGAGGCGGGTCACTGCATCTGTAATAGGCCGCCAACTACGCTTAGGGATTTGTGGGGGGTCATTCGAGCGAGTTTGAGGCAGCAATTCAAAATGTTTTCCTCTAGAAGCTTCTAGGCAACAGAAGAGCCAGCGATAGGTCAGTATTTGTTGGAACCATTTTGGGCACTGATGTGACCCAGACCCTTCTCCAAGAGTTAGCGATTTTATGTTACTGCATACACATTGTGTATGCAGGCGCAAGGGTCGTTGCCAAATTTCAGCTCTATATTCACAACTCCTGAACCTAATTGAAGGCATTTGGAGCGTCATAAAATCATATGTGAAGGCTGAGATATTCCGTGATGTGCCATGGAGATCATGACGGTCTACTCTGCAAGAGCGAGTGGAGTATGTTTCCTGGAGCGAATCGTGTCCGTGTTACGAGCCTGCGTGACCCCACCACTGCCAGTACATAATAGATCAACTGAGGAGGAATTACGCTTGTGCAGTGCATTGTACTCAGTTGTAAATTCCCCCTCTTTCGCCGACATAAGTGTAGGTAATTTGAAGGTGTGTGGTCACTGCTATACGTCGCGTAGCCAATGTTCGAACATGCAGGTATAAACGATTGTGTTCAGACTAAGCGAGGTCGCAGAGAGTTCTCGCATATTTCCACATTTAGCCTTGGCCGACAACTATAGGGTAGCCGCATGATTCCTGGCAATCAGGACTACAGTGCTGCTACCGATGAGAGATCATGTATTGTTACATACGTGGCTAGTTGATGGAGGGGGAATGGCAGGTAGTTGGTATCGGGAAGACGACTGCCGTGCGGAGGAAAGGAAGAGTCATTCTATCGCTTGTTAATCTAAGCAGACTATAGCGGCTAACTCGAAATTGCTTATTGCCGTAGGTTACATATTGCTGCGTGCGGACAGGTACTGTGAGGTACGCTAACACAACGTGTTGGATGTAAAACAATGTTCCATCTCTCGATGCGAAATAGCTGTTTGTGCTCTACTGTCAAGTACAGCAGAGGGTTATGGGGTCGACTGCGCAAGACTGCGTCTAAGTTGTACCGACGTGTCCTCCGCTAATTGCTAGTGGCGCAGCGCATTTCGGAATTAACCCTCTGAGCCGAACGTCGCTAAAAATGTTCACTTCTTACCCAAAGCGGCCACTTACCAGCCCCTATTCAGTAGCAAGTGGCACACGACTCCTTTCGTCGCTTTACTCACGAACACGCCCTAGAATTTGGGCACCAAGGGCCCCGATCTTTTGCGGTCATGCATCTGTGATATCCGGACAACCGTACTTGTGCGGTTGTCTGCCCCATTCAAGCCTGAGCATTGGTAGGTCGTCCTAATAGTCTCATCACACAACCTTCACTTTCTGATGTTCTTATTCTGCATTATAAAAGGATTTCTTACATACTTATTTTATTGATTCTCCCGCTTAGCGCGGATGAGGTAAAGTTATGGAATGCCACTAGCAGCAACCAAATGGACCTATACCAGTTATGATGCAAATATCTCTGTTAAAGCACCACCTCACCCACCAGTTTGTTGGTAAGTTCACCACTTAATTTTCCATCTTCATTACGGCAATCATACGAGACATCTTATGCATTATCTATTTTACCATTATATGTAATTGTACTGCAGTCTGCAATTGTGGGCTACTTGTTCCTTAGCCGTTAGATAGAGATTGAGTGTTATCGACCTCACGGAATCATGCGGTTTGCAGCTACAACTATCATAAGCAGGAACTGTGGCTTTGTTCCCCTATATGCCGTGTTGGCCAAATAAGGGCATTCGGAACGAGGTGGTTTAGGTCTATGGACCAAGTACCTTTACTGGAGAAGAGGCAGTGAAATGAGCAGACGAAGCTGTCAAGTAATGACGGAGTGCTTCCCGTGTGCGAACATACCACACGGTTGGGGTATTTACTACATATTTAACGGGTACGGTATACGAATTCAGGTAATGCGCACCTGCTTGCGTGTCATTTGTCCATACCTTGGTACCACAAACCGCCAGTCGATTGATATCCTGCCACCCCTGCAGGTGCGTTACAGATCAGCCGATGCAAATTGCCGACAGCTTCGTCGCAGTTTCTCATTTGATTCCATAACCCACAAGTCAGTGTATTGCATCCACCGTAACGCTAGGCGACGCCTGCCATAACAAAAGTGTGCCTACTCGCTTTGTAGCAAAATTGCCGCAGTCGTATTTCGACATTAGACCTCACAGCAGCGGCGGCCACCTTCCAATCCGCATTTCAGAGGTAAGTTGCGCACGCCCCATTTGTCGCATACTGGTACGTGCGACATAAAATTTCGGCACCCCAGGCCCCGATCATTCGCCGTCATGCATCTGATTGTCTTGATATCCGGACACACCGAACTTGTGCAGTCATATGCACTTTTTAGCACGACGTTGGTATGGCGTCCTAATCATTAGGCTGCACAAATTGTGGGCTAAACGCAGTGCCAACCATGTCATAAGGTAGTTATTGGAGTCCTCTTACTGTGTTCGTGCCCCATGTTGAGGCTGTTGCATTCTTGATGATTCTTCACCGCAGTCGGGCTAAAACAACTTACACTTAAACTACGTCTTCTTAAGCTGGATAAATTTCTTTTCACTTTAGTTGGTTTGTTCTGCCTACCTGAATAATCTTCTATTTACTGGCCACGTTGATAACGCTAATTGCGCTTATCTTCGGTAACCTAGTTGCGTTTGTAGCATTTTTAAGTAACGCGTGGACATTTCTTACTTATCGCGGATTCGTTGCTAACCAACTTACTTCATATGGTAATTTAGCGAACAGTTATGTCACCATCATCATCATCATCATACACGTTAGCTAGAGGTGGGGAACACCTCAGCTACTGTGCCGCAATACAAAGAAAAAAAGGAGAAAAAACAACTGGTTAAAGCTGGCTGAGCTACCGGTAACGGATGGGCATCGTTCCGGTAAGCTACCAGCCGGCTACTGTGCAGCAAAAAATTATATACAAAATTATATAAAGCTAAGTAATGAGATCGTGGTTGGAGGGGGAGGCTAAGAGGGATGGGGTGGGACAAAGAAACTCACAGCACGAACGCCACTGAGGTCGGCTCCTTGCCATGTCAGCAAGTGTGTCCAACCAAACGTGTTCATCGTCTTTCGGACCCCAACCAGGGAGCCGAAACCCAGCACCCGAGGCAAGCTCAGAAGTGAGGGCCTTCATTCCTCTCGACCAAGTCATCGCTTGGCCACCCCTCCTCTTCTTCCATCCACACCCCCGACGCGCAAACAACACACGTCGCGGAAGACGGTGGGCTGGCATGCGTAACACCTGGCCGAGCCATCGGAGCCTGGTGCGTGAAATAACGGTGCTGAGCGGTTCATTTCCTTTCGCTGTGCTGTAAACAAGGCGTCGAACACGCTGGTTGCTCACGCGGTGTTCCCAACAGATTTTAGCTAAATTGCGAAGGCACCGGTGGTCGAAAGGAACTAGCCACTTTATGTCCGCTGATCTAAGGGGCCAGGTTTCGCAGCCGTACAGTAGGGTCGAACGTACCGCTGCATTGCAGACGCTACCCTTCCGGGCAAGAGTGATGTCGCGCCGGCGCCATAAGTGGCGAGGATTAGCAAAAGCGCCTCGAGCTTTTGCTATACGGTTCGTGATCTCATCTTCAATCCCACGGGCGCTGATACAACTTCCCAGGTAGTTGAATTTTGAACGACTTCTAGCTGATCCCCACCAAGGGTCAGCGAAGGAGGCGGTCCAGACCAATCTTGGAGAAACGCTTTGCACTTCGAGGGTGCGAAGCAAAGCGCGAAGTGACGGACAGCTAGTGCTAATCTGTCCTGTGCCGCTTAGCACGTCGGGGAGCTGTCACAGATTAGGGCAATATCATCAGCATACTCTAAGTCAAGAGGTCGTTCTATTGGGAGTAGCTCCACACCTTCTAAGTCGTGTCCTGTGAACGCGATTTCCATGACTTCGTCGATAGCGAAGCTAAGGAGGAAAGGTGACAGCGGACATCCTTGTCTCACGCCGCTGGAGATATTAAAGTGCGACGACAACTTTCCGTAAGCCCTCACTCTGCCCGAGCTACGCGCATATAATGCTCGGATAATATTCACATATTTCTCAGGTACACCTTTCCTGAGTAGACAGTGCCAAAGTGCATGTCTATCCACCGAATCGAATGCACCTTTGATATCGAGGAACACGACAACGGTGGGCCGCCAATATATGTGACGGTGCTCCAACAACTGACGCAAGGTGAAGATGTGGTCAATGCAGCTACGACCTCGACGAAACCCGGCTTGCTCTTCACGAATCTGGCTTTCAAGCGTGCCAGTCAGTCTGTGAAGGATGACAGAGGCAAGCAATTTGAACGCGATGCAGTTCAGACTGATTCCTCTATGACTGCCGCATTCCGATCGTGAGCCTCCCTTGAAAATTGGGACTATGATGGAGCGGCTCCAATCGGTTGGGACAGTTTCCTGCTCCCACAGTCTCACTAGTAACTCGTGTAAATCATCCACAAGAGTAGGTCCCCCGAATTTGAAGAGGGCTGAAGGTAGGTCATCTGGTCCCGCGGCTTTATTTAACTTCAGCAGTGCGATCTCACATTCGACTTCTGAGCGAGAGGGTGGATCCAAAGGGACAGCCCACGGAGCAGGGCGATCACTGGTCGGCGAGAAATCTAACAAATCCGACCGATTAAATTGCCTTTCAAAGTGCTCAGTCCAACGTTCCAGGCGTTTTGATAAGTTGTGGATAGGCTGTCCACTCTCGTCACGTATAGTTTCACTAACACCAGGTCTCCTGCTGCCCGTTTCCCGTATAAGACGGAATAACTCACGATGGTTACCAAGGGCAGCGGCCATTTCCATCTCTGTTGCACGACGAGACCACCAGCATTCGCGGTCTCTCTTCAGGCCAGCACGGAGTTTTGCCCGGAGCTCTTTGCGAGTTTCATTGTGTTCGCTTCCAGCCGGAATATGCCGGCGAGCATCTATAAGTTCCAAAGACTGTGAAGAGACCCAATATTCATGTTGGCGATTAGACTTACCACATGAGGATTTTCCTTCTGCTAGTAAGGCCTGTTGCATATGAGACCAGTGAGCTTCAATTGCATCCAGTGAGTGTTTATCCAACTCGGATGACAGCGTAATTTGTTAGGCGTTCAGAACAGCTGGATTCACCAGTCTGCCGGTGTCAATGCGCTCACAACATCGTCGCGGGCGTCCGCCAAAGCGCATCCGCAGGTCAGCACATACAAGTGCATGATCGGTGTCAACACCTGTGCTCCAAATCGAGCGGCAGTTCTGGACGCAGCCTCTCCAGCGGTAACTGATAGCAATGTGATCGATTTGCGTCCATAGCTGGTTCGAGGCTGGTGGGCGCCAAGTCACCGTCCAGCGGGTGCTGTGTCGGAAATTAGTGCTCGCAAGAAATAAGCGAGCATCCTCACACAAATGAAGTAACTGATCACCGTTATCATTACGGGAGCCTACACCATGTTGGCCGCCCAGATGCAGCTCATCTGCGGATAATTTTCCAACTTGAGCGTTCAGATCCCCAGCCAGCACTACAGTGTCCGAGCTTCTTCTGTGGCGAAGGAGTTCGTTCAGTTGGCGATAGAAGTCGTCTTTTACCGAGTCATCGCTACAGTTTGTGGGTGCATAGGCAGCGATAACGAATAGACACCTGTTAGTCCCACGCGACTTCGAAGTTTTGAACGAGCCAGCCAATCTGACCGCACACATCCGGCTACTGATTGGACTCTAATCAACCAGAGCAGCTTCAGCCCGAGGAACCAGGGCAATACCAACACCCGCTTGGCCGGTGCTCGAAGCTGCATCGTCACCGGATAGGCGTAATGAGAACGTGTTGCTGGTGTCACCTGAAGGGGATCACAAAGTGAGCACAGAGCTCGAGTCTTGCAGGTGGGTCTCCGATAAGCAGCACATATCGATCGAGAAGGTCACTAATGTTCGGGCAAGCGCGGCCTGTTGACCGATATGTAGCAATGTGCTTACATTTAGGCATGCCAATCTGAAGGAGGATCGAGGGCTCCAAATGGAAGCCGATGAACTGGAATGGGCCGCTTGCTTGGACATGGGCCTGTTGACAGTGCAGGAATGACGCTCTGCGTTCACCTGTGAGTTGAAACTAAAAGACAAACGACTATTGAAGCAAGGTGGGGTAGGGCCGAGAATTGGTGGGTTGAAAACAGGGGGATAAAAGTAAAGCTGGAACGGGACGATAAGGGTGAAAAATCGCAAGAATGGGAATAAGAAGATGGGAAGGCTTGAGCAGTAGCATCCAAACCCCTATCCACCCTGCTCGATGCAGCAGATAGGGCACCGTTTATTATCCTCTGCGGTGGCCAGAGTATCAGAAATTTGTTTGGGGAAGGATTCATTGTATGCCACCGTATCTGTATGCATTATTGGATTTATTTTATTTCATCTTGTTTCAATTGAATGGCTGTTGCTTGATATCCCCGGTGTGGCTACGCTTGATGTGCATGTTGACAAGGTGCCTACCTGTCTGTTATCCACTACCTCGTTCATACTGGGTCCAGGACACAGTTGGCGTTGCTGGAGGGGACGGGGTGCACGGTCCTTGTGGCCGTGCTAGGCTCGAAGAGCGGTTCCATGCACTCAGTATGGAGCGGACTGCGGTCCAGCCACCGCCTTGTGTGCGGTTGATTCCCCAAATACAGCGTGCTTGTGTTTGCCTGTGAAGGAGTGTGGGCCGGCTCCGTTGATGAAACGTGGCTCCCATCCACATGCCTCCCGGTCATATTCCTTCAGGTTTACAGTGGATTTGGGGTGTGTGGTTGAAACTGTGGGTGGTGCAGCGCAAGCCACCTATGGTCCCTCTGTAGGCGCAGGCATCCTGTGTCTGGCCACAGTGACAGGCAAATCCGAAACCGGATGCCGCCAACCATTGCTGTGTTCGCTACCCCCTCACAGTGGGGTCGTGCGCAAAGTATGCCACTCGCGCTCACTAAACCATCCACTCAATCGCATCACGTGTGTTTGGACAACCTTGGGCCCACAAGCTGCGTAGAACTAGCTTCAGATTAGCAATTTGTCGCTGATTGGAGGCTGGACCGCCCACGCGTCTTCACTGCAAACCATCGACCCATACTATTCATGCAAGGGTTATCACATCACATCAGGTCAGAACCTGGATTCGAACGTCAATTGAAGTTGGCCGTGAACGCTTTTGATTCGCATCCAGTGTCTTGAAACACACCATGCACGCGGTGTCCCTGGAATTGAGCTAGTCCAACTCAGCCAATGACGGGAGCAATTCAACATCACAATGGATACAATCAATCGAAAACAGATGTAAAATTACTAGCTTAATTGGCAGCAGTCTTAAGGTCATTGCAGTTCAATCATCTGCAACTGTATTCCCGCCCCAACAACTGGACACCAATCGGCAACAGCTCCTCACAAGTCTACACTGTCCTGTCTAGTTGGCTGCATTCAACATTCACACTCTGAGAAAAATAGCTCAACAGGGTGCACTCGGTCAGACGTTGGACACACTGGGTATTACGTGTGCTGTGTCCAAACTAGGATCAATAACCACCACGTAAGCGTTGAACCATCTGCTCCCGGCTTGTCCACTTGCTATTTTGCACGCATCCGAAGACGCTGATGCGGCAACCAATGATCAAGCTGGGGTAGGCATCGTTCTCGGATCCAAAGCTGAGTCATCGTTGGTTGATTGTATTCCAGTGAGCAGTCGTTTCTGTGCATCCCATTTGAATACATTTACTAAGGTGGATTCAGCAATGAGTACTATAGACTGTTCGTTTGGGGCTTCCGTTTATACCCCCACTGCTTGTAGCTGTGATGCTGCAAAGGACATCTATCGCGAACAGTTTACGCTGCTTCGCAATGTTGTCAGTAGCGATATTGTTATCGCAGGGCATATGAATGTGCAACTAGGACATTTGAGCTCTCCAGAAGCTCAGATAGTTTGTACTTGAGGAGTTACCTCGGCGAGCGTCTGTTGCAACTGTGCACCGAGCACTGACTGGTTCTTAGTAGCACAGCTTTTAGACACAGTGGGTGCCCAAGTGCCACTTAGCATTCCCATATTTGGTCAGCGATGCAATAAGTTAGAGGTGACGTGGTTCCTTCTTGGATTGCCGCTCTTGCCGTTATAAGTACTTCGACTATGATGATGCAGTAATACACTGCCTACTTCCATCAACTTAGCCGGGACAGGTGCCCAGCCCTTCCTTCGATTAGTGAATTAAAGTGTATGGCAGCCCTCAAGCAGGCCAGGCTACCAGGATGCCGTGCGTGCCGAACATTTGCTCACTCGCCCTAATGACACGAAGCTGCAATGGAGTAGCATCACGGACGCCATTCAGGACACGGGTGCCTCTGCTTGTGGCATTCACCATCGGAACCGCACTGGTTACTGGATTTCCGATAAGTCGACTAACTTGTTGGAATTCAAAAGAAAACTTGCGGCTGACATTGAGCACAATGTAACAAGACGGATTATTAGGCACAAACAGGCGCGGAGACTGCGTGGTGACAAAGAAGCCTGGAGTACCAGTAGGCTTCAAGAAATGGTGGAGGTTGCAGCGGTAGGCAATTATCACGAGTTCTTCCAAGTGATCCGTAACAATGTTTCTAGGGGATCAGGTGTCAGTGAGACAATCACAGACAGCGCAAATGCACTGATTCACAACGATGAGTGCCGGCTAGCTGACTGGACATCGAACATTTTACAGCAGCTCAGTGGACACTTTGCTCCCGGACCCCTTCCAACAATGGTGGCGCAGGCACTGCTTTAGTTGGTTAGGTTTGAGGCTCAGAGCCCTTAGTCACTTTCGAGCGGCAGATCCGAATGTCATAACACCAGCATTATTTAGGGATGCTGGTCCGATACATGTTCGAATACCAATGGATGGAAGAGATCATGCTAGCAAACTGGAGTAAATAAATTGTATTGGTAATATACATGAAGAAAAATCGCACCGACTGTGATAACCACATGGGTAACAGCCTAACTCTAGTGGTGACAAAATCACTGGCTTCATTTCTGGCTTGTCGCTTCGGTGAGGAACGGCAATCCGGATTAGGGAAGAGCAAGCAGTTTTTCAACCAGGACGGGGCTGTATGGACCATATACTCATTCAGCGGAAGGTGTTATTGCAACGCCACACGCACGACGAACAGACAATAGTTGGGTTTATCGACCTCAAAAGTGCGTTCAACGCAAGCGGTTGGACAATTCTGTTAGAGATAATTGTGCGGAAGACCTTCCAAAGAAACATGTGAATTAGAAATCTGTGAGAATATTTGTAGCTCGGGATGCGGATGAGGGTATGCGGGTGTTCTCCGAGCTGGCTGATTTGGTTGCAAACGTTTCATCGTCAGACTAGACGACATCATCAGTGCGGTTTATGCGGGCCACTTGCAGATCCAAGTGATTATTGATCACTTGATTCGAACGTCAGGAGTCGATTGGTCCACGTGAACTGACCGTGTAGTCAGCTCTCCCGTACTGTTGGCTAGAGTCCGCCTCAATGATGTTCCTTCGTCCAGTTGATCTGGGGCGGACTATTCTTTTGACCCTCAGTGTCTCATAGGCAGTGTCTAGATCTAAGTGCCTGTTGATTGAGTTCTCTCCCGAGTACCAAGCCTCGATGAACTCGCGTGCTTTTCGACTTTTGCTCTGTCTATGATCCTGACATTCTCCAAATCAAATTGATGATTCTCGGCGTCCATATGTACCGACATCAGAGAGTTCTGATCATGTCGGCGGATGGCTAGGCTATGCTCATGTAGCCTAGTGCCGAGCTTTCTTCCTGTCTGGCCCACATAGTATTTGTTACAATTTTTGCAGTGGATTTTGTAAATCACACCACTTGTTTCTTCTATGCCAAGACGGTCCTTGCCATTGAAGGGGTTGTCTCTGATGGTTTCCGTCGGCTTGTGAGCAACTCTGATTCCGAAAGGTCGTAGGAGTTTCGCCGCCATCTCAGAGACGCCGTTGATGTATGGTAGAGTAATTGTCCTTTTATCCGTTTCTGATGTTTGTCCTTGTGTCGGTCGTTGTATTGGGGTTAAACAACGTACAATGACATTTCTAGGATACCCATTCCGTGCAAACATTTCGAACAGATGATCTTCCTCCGCTTTTCTCAGCTGTGGGGTGCTGCATTGGTTTTGTGCTCAGAGTTGCTCACAAGCCGACGGAAACCATCAGAGACAACCCCTTCAATGGCAAGGACCGTCTTGGCATAGAAGAAACAAGTGGTGTGATTTACAAAATCCACTGCAAATATTGTAACAAATACTATGTGGGTCAGACAGGAAGAAAGCTCGGCACTAGGCTACATGAGCATAGCCTTAGCCATCCACCGACATGATCAGAACTCGCTGATATCGGTACATATGGACGCTGAGAATCATCAATTTGATTTGGAGAATGTCAGGATCATAGGCAGAGCAAAAAGTCGAAAAGCACGCGAGTTCATCGAGGCTTGGTACTCGGGAGAGAACTCAATCAACAGGCACTTAGATCTAGACACTGCCTATGAGACACTGAGGGTCAAAAGAATAGTTCGCCCCAGATCAACTGGACGAAGGAACATCATTGAGGCGGACTCTAACCAACAGTACGGGAGAGCTGACTACACGGTCAGTTCACGTGGACCAATCGACTCCTGACGTTCGAATCAGGTGATCAATAATCACTTGGACCTGCAAGTGGCCCGCATAAACCGCACTGATGATGTCGTCTAGTCTGACGATGAAACGTTTGCAACCAAATCAGCCAGCTCGGAGAAAACCCGCATACCCTCAAACATGTGAATTTTTTACGTATCCTGTACTCGAGAACTGCAAGCCGCGTCAGGGTCTACGGTGACATGTCGGATATCGTTCCGGCAACAATTGGTGTTCATCTGGGTTGCGCAATTACTGCAGTTTGCTTCAATCTCGTAGTGGACACCATCATGGCGTGTTCCTTTGCGATATCCCACGATGCAGGCTTTGATATACTGCTTGGTGAAAGCTAGTTGATTTTGGTTATCTGGACGATATCGTCATGCTATTTAATGATGTTAAGGCGGCCAAGTAGATTGGCGGCATCCGGTTCCGGATTTGTCTGCACTGCGGCCACTTTAGGTCAGCCGCATCAAGCCTGCGCATACACAGGGACTAAGGGTTACCCACAGCTCCATCCACACGCCCCATATTCAGTGTAAACCCGAAGGAGGCATGTGGATGGGAGCCACGTTTCAACAAATGAGGCGGCCAACTTAACCATGAATAATCTCACTAGAGTGGTCCTATCATTTGGCGTGCGCTTCGCACCTTCAACGTGCACATTATTGTTGCAAGAATATCTGCAACTTTATGGTCCATTGACTCCTGTTAGCAATGAACGAAATGTTATCGATCAGTGAACGTATATTGACAGCTACATGGACAACGATGTGCGCATAGTCACTGATATCAGTTTATGTATTGCAAAAGCTAGAACTGTCTCCCTTAATCTGACGCATCTGTGACGTTGGAAAGAATTTCTTTTAGTCTGGAAGACCGTGTTTATAAGACAGCGGGAGTGGCAGTGAAACAGCCCTTTCGGTCTGAGGATCTGAATCAGCTTCAGTTCTTTGACATTGCTGACTGCGAGGCGTTGCTTGTGTCGGATGGCACCTGCTTGTCCGCAATGTTAATGTGCGTAGGCAAGAAACAGTGATAGGCTAGCTACTTAGAACAACTGGCAGTACTGAATATGTTGCGTTGGCTTGGGCTTGTACTACGTATACCCGGTCACCGCTTGCGGAGGTGGGTCTTATATTATTTGCCAAACGTAAGATAGCGCAAAGCTCGCGGTGGGCGAAATTTGACTTGTCAGTGGAAAATGATATCTCTGACCACAAAACTGGTTGCCGTTGGTCCTTTTCGCCCTCCAGGCTGGAGTTCAAGTTTCTCGCCTTGTGTTTTGCCCGAGACATAGCATAGCTATCTGTCAGAATCGGTGGAGCGCCTGTTATCGCCTCTTAGCCGGACTGCCTGTTTAAAGTGTGTTCGGTGCTGATTTATCTGTAGGGTAAGGTCTGATTATGACACCGGGATGTGAAAGTCACAAAGTAGCTGTCTCGCCGACACCGTCTTAGCTTTGCATGATAACCAGCTGTTTGTGGCTGTGTTTTTGACACGGTATATGTGCCTTTATTCTGAACGTTGCTTAGGGCACTAGGATTTCATTCTAGGCCCTCCGCTCTCCGCCTTTTGCTGTTCATTAGTTATGTCAATTTGCATGTACTGTAGCAAAACCTCATCCAAATATCTGCGGTTTTGCTGTTGTAGATGCTAAACCTATGCTCTTAATGCTAAGATGACACAAACGCCTCACGCGTTCGGCACTGGGCAGCCTCTGTGCTTATACCGCTGCTCACAAATGAGAAGTGAACGCTGACAGCAGTTCGTGGTTGCCAAACGTCCGTAGAACAATTAATCGATATAACAGTTTAACGAACTTGCTAATTGCAGGTAGCAGCAGGTTTCAATCAGTAAACATGTGTGTGGTGGGCTCGAGCGGGTATTAATGCTTTAACATCAATGAAGATGTGCCAAACATTTTCTTATTGTACCGTATGGACACCATCGATCGGTGTAAAAAAGCGATAAATTGGCCTAAATGTCCGCATTTGTCTAGCGGTCTGGATAGCAGACATGTTTTCTCTTCTTTTCAGAGGGGCTGAATTATCAGAGCGCCCAATCTCAAGAGATATTAGCTTTTCATTTTAAGCACCAATCCACATCAAGCTTAGTGATCCCCTAGTGTCGGTTTAGAGAGAAAAATGAAGAGAGAATCGCCGCGTGACAATCTGTCAAACGTGAGCATTACGATGACAGATTCAAAAAGACAAGCTGTTGATCGGAAGCTATAACTTGGCCATACTGAAGGATCGCTCCAACTACCAGTGATGACGACGCTTTAGAGCAGGCATGTTCAACCTTATTCAGCCGTGGCCCCCTTTTAAACACCTGCATTTCTTATGGCACCCCACCCTTGAGTACCAAAACTGCAACAATTCACAACGCCCAACAGACCTACATCTGTGATTTCCAGTGGGCATATTGGTATCTTTCCTTCCGAGGGCTAAACTTTTAATGTTGGTATCATTGCCGTTTTTCTTATAAATCACATTTGTTAAACTTTCACAACTTCAAGATAACACTGATTGTGCGACAAATTCAAGCCACTCATTAGTACACAAAAGACATCATTATTACCTGAAATTGTGTTTATTTATTTTTGGCTTTTAACTCTACGTCTTGCCATTTCATAGGAGGTGTACTAACTTCGTAACAGCGTGTTTGTGGAGATAATAATGCCAACCTAGAGATTGATGTATTTGAACAAGCTTGCTTATGTCGGGCTCTAGAAATGACAGCGAGAGTCCAAGACTACCTCTTGCTGTGATGTCCAATCTATTTCCACTTTTTGTTATAGAATGCCCTCCTGAATCCACATGTAACCAAGTATGTGGATGGAAAAGCAAGAAAATATATTTCAGCTATTCAAGTCAACTCAAATCAAGTCAAAAACTGCTTCATACACATTTGGCGGGTGAATATTCATATACAAGGCACACAATCTCAGAAATGTACCAGAATATGAACAATAACAGAAAAGTACCATAAATTGATTTGATAAAGGACGGACAGAATCGCCATCATACTGCGAATCGGCTGGTTAGGTCTAGAACGTGAGAGCTGGTCTCCCGCAGAAAACTCGCAAGCTAACGGATAACCGACGAGCACTAGGCCTGTATGCGGTCATTTGATTATCATGAGTATTAGGAGAAGTAGCTTTATGTACCTAGTATGTTATACACTCACCAGCGAAACCGGATGTGCACACGTATGATGTTAGTTAACAAAACTGCTCTTCAATTTGAAGACTTTAGCTGAACTGCATGTTAAGAAAAAGCTAAAACGCGTTCCAGCTGTTTCGGTTATTAGTCGGAACGAACGAACATTGTTCTGAAGTAGTACCCCACGTTAGCAGAGTAACCACTCGAATCTGGAACGTTACGGGCTAACCTGACCTAGCCACCATATTTGTGCGCGGGCTGAGACTGGAGAGGAAAAACACGCAACCAACCCCTATGAACTGAGAACCAACGAGAATTCTTTCTTGCTACTTGAGTTGTCACACACTGTTACCATCACTCTATGACTTTGTGCGGTGACTGTCAGTGTTCCGACGAAAGTTCATCAGGTACACTGCAGCTTGCCAAGTATGTGCAATAGTGGTATGATTAAAGCTCAGTTGGTTCACTGTGAATAGACATCAAACTGCTGAGGAAAAATCGGTTTTCAGTTGAGCAGTCTAAGCCGCCGTATAGTGATTGTATGTTTACGGTGAGCGTGGCGAAATATGCATCGGTTCGGCGGGGCTCAAACAGCTCCGCAGCGAAAAGTTGGCCCCATTTGGATTCACAATTTGGTAAACAGCAAGTTGCACGCGCGTAATGGATCACGCGGTAGTGACCAGGATAGATTAATACGCAGGGAGAAACTGTAAGTAAAATTTTAAATGAATAGTGTAAATTGTGTAATTACAACCAACTTTTAACATGGCACCAGATTGACCCAAATAAACCTTTCCAATAAATGTCCCAAAGAAATTCTTGGTGGCGCCGCAGGGAAATCCGTTGATAATGTCTCCTTTACATAATTTCTAATGAAGTTCGTGAATATTGCAATTAACTTGGTTTGATCACGAAGCGGAATCGTTTGTAACCCTGTCAAGTTCTTGACCTTGGTATCGGTCCTAATTGCGCGCAGTCGTATAGTGGCCTCATTGTTCGACCTGCCTCAGTCAATTAGATATGGGGGGGGGGGGGGTGAGAAAAATGTAGACCTGTGTGGCCGGAAGTTGTCACACGCGCGATGACGGGGTGAGAATGTTAATATCTGGGGACACCAACTGCTGGCTAGGATGTAACCCGCACCGGTGTTACGGCCGATAGTAGGTAAAAGCAAATGGACATAATTCGGTCAACGATTATGACGTGAACGGTCGCGATTTTGTGCTTGGTCCTGGTAACAATTGCGAGGGGAAAATGCGTTACCCATAGAATGGCTGGGTCACGGTTGTCTGTGCTGTGATCGGAAGGCCTCATGTGAACCAGTGCACATCATCAAGCTGTGCGCACTAACACAATGAATCAGTGAATCGTATAGGTAGAAATTCGTCACATCTATACCACTTCTCAATGGCTGACAACCTTAACGCCGCTCACACTCCTCACCATGTTCTCTGGACGCAAGTAACGTGTACGTCAGTGGATAGTGAGCGGCGCTGTATCATATCTAGTAACTTATTTACAATGGCCGTTGCCGTCCTCCGTAGCTCAGTGGACTCAACCACGAACTAGCAACAGTCGAGTTCCGGGTTCGAGCCATACCAGGATCCGATGGAATGCGCACTGCTGACGATTCCCGAAAGGATGAAACGTGCGTACAGTGCTATTCCGCGAGTGTAACAGCTGTCTGAGTGAGTCTAGATGTGACGAATTTCTACCTATAAGATTCACATCTCCATACTACTCTTCTGAAATCAGTGAACCTTGGCAGTGGGAGGGGCAGCTCGCACCTAGTTACAGAGCAAAATATACACAGTTGCGATTCACAAAAGGAGCATCTGTAGATCTGCTTTCGTCACGTAGCAATCATGATTATTTTACGTTGGTTCTTGTCTCATTGGTGAATATAGGCACCTTCCAATGTGGAATGCGGTTATAATTTTCCAAAAGAGAGTAATTGACGATATACTTGTTCCATCATGTTCAACTTGAAGCAACTCTTTTACAGTCAGTAACAAAATGCAAGAAATGGCAAGTTTGCCGCTATTCGATGTCGACGCCATCGTTGGAGACTGTTTCCTAAGGATGAGATATCCGTAATATGGAAATGATGTGGTGCACAGCGATATTTCTTGATAGATATTTGAAACCCGTGTTATTGAGTACTTTGTTTTAACGCTTGCAGTAGGCAGGGACACACAAGTTTTCTTTCCGTCCTATTTTTGTCCTTGGAATTATACTCTCATAACTTACATCACGTATGGAATATCTACTACCCTATATCATAGACAAATTGACCCCTCGGTGTGAGCCATGTGATGTATGAATCGGAGCAGGAAACAGCGGTTTGATATCGTTGTTCGCGGCTAAAATGATTGTAGTCCAAGAACAGTACAGCATACACTGTAAGTAAGTGTTGTGGACTAATCAACCATCCTTTTGCTAAACCGGCATTGATTTCGCTCAACAGCCATTTCGTCTGAATTGGGCATGCTTGGGCTCACAAACGAGCAATATAAAATGATTGCTAGTGCGTATACTTTGTGAAACCGGAGCAAAGTCACGAAGGGATTTGCATTGAGAGATGCTCATACCATGCAGGGTGTAATGTGAGGGGCAAAGAGCATTTACCGTAAACGAGACCAATTTCCAAAAGATATATGATCGTCTGAAATATGCTGTGAAACCTCCCGTCTGTCCCTATCGCACTGAGAAAAGGTATCTTATAGTTCGTCTGTAAACAAGAATGCCGTGCCATGCTTCATGATGCTGAAAATATAACGTAGGTAAATAAGAAATAGTAAATTACCAACGACACCCTGTAAGAGGGGAGGGAAAAACAGTTGCCTATTTGTACCATTTGCATCCTAGCCGAGAGATAGGCCGAAAGCCAAGTAAGTTTTGTTTATCTTCCGAAGAGCGTTATACGATTCCAAAATGGGAGCAATGATTGGTGTGCAGAATCTGCGGCATACGGTTCGTGTCTTAATCGAATCAGTAAAAACAATTATCCATGTAAACATATTCTCAATCAAAGCATGCTAAAAACAGACGATGCATTGCTGTTTCGCAAGGCAAGGACGCATTCGTCTGCATTTCAGTTTTTTATTTGTATATGTTATCTTTTTCAAAGGTACTTCGTAGTAAACCTCAAAGGCACTCATTCGAGGAGTGGGAGGAAAAGTGTGACAGAAGCAAACGTTTCAGTGGGTGATGCAAGAAGAATGCATTGCATGCGTGTTTCTAATGTCTCAGATGTTGCCAAGACCAACCTTCCTTAATGTATCCAGAGGTTGCTGTAAGCTAAATGTCATTAATGCATTCGGTAATGAACAATGAATAATGATATATTACAGGTAAAAAAGCGATTGCTTTACAAGTCCCGTAGGATGGTTGGAGTGAAAGTAAACACAAGTGTAAATCGTCAGTTTAGGCTTCTAGTGAATTCAAGTGCCCCTTATTCATAGAAACGCTGTAGAATATGTACTGAATTGTTACTGTAGAGTAATATGGGAAGTAATATGGGTAAGGCAGGTCTTAAGAACAAGAGAAACGACCAACGCTTACTCGTGCGCCGTTTTCTTGGACTGGGGTAAATTGATGAATGCAGTTGTAATATATCCGATACTATATTCCACAACAGCAGTGTGTAACTAATGAAGCACAAAAGCTGAGAATGAGCACCGTATTTTTCCGTGTTTGTTCAACGTGGACATCTCTGATTATATAGCGTAATGTAGGTGGGTAAGCGAATCATCCAGACGTCTTTTGAATACCGTAAGCATGGGGGAAGAAACAACGTATGTGGGAAGAGCGTACCAGTGTTGGCACACACGAAGGGAAAAGAAATTCCGGCGGCATTCCAACAGGCTGTATTGTGTGGCCAGCTTTAAATGGTGTCCTCTGAGTGTTGTATTGCTATTCAGCTTTAGTAGGTGACGACAACAATGGTTTGGATTCCTCAGGATCATATAAGTCATTATCAAGTCGCCACGCAGGCGTCGATATTGTCCACTGTAGACCCCGAGGGTTTTCAGCCTCAATCGGTAAGGGAGATGAAACAGGCCCTTGACGTTCTTGGTCGCCCTTCGTTGTGGCAGTTCAAGAGCGGTAAGGTCTTGCTTCTGCCACGGCTGCCAAGCGTGGTTGGCGTACTCAGAATGATGCCGAATGTAGGCGTTCAGCATCTGGGAAAAGATGGAAGGATCGAAGCGCCCGAATGCCCTCCGCAAAAGTCCAAGGTCTTGGTTAGGTTTTTTGGAGGCTTTCTCGGCCTGACGGGAACAGCCCAGATCTTCCTGCACTATCACGCCTAGATCGCATTCCGTTGTTGTGCGTTGCAATATTTGATCTCCCAGTCTGTATTCACAAGTGGCTTTATGGCGTATGCTCAGCACCTTGCACTTTGAAGCATTGAACTGAAGCAGGTTCTGAGTCGACCATTCGTAGACCCTGTCCAGATCATCCTGAAGTGCTGCATTGTCTCTGGTTATTCTAATGGCTCGCCATATCTTGAGATCATCAGGGAAGAGTAAGGAGTTGGAGTTGATTACTGTCGCGATATCGTTTATGTAAATCAGGAATAGTCGTGGACCAAGTACTGAGCCCTGGGGCACTCCGCACTTAACGTCGATTGGGTCAGAGATGACGCCGCGAACTCTTACATTCAGATGTCGTTGAAGCAAGAAGTTAGCTATCCAACCGAGGATTGGGTCACAACACTGCAGCTTATGAAGGAGGATACGGTGGTTCAGACGGTCGAAAGCCTTTGAGAAATCCAGAGATACTGCGTCCACACCTACGCCGCTGTCAACGGTCTCAGTCCAACTAGATCTGGCAAGCAGCAAGTTTGAAGTGCAAGATCGGTTCTAGCGAAACCCATGTTGCTCTTGTGCTATGATATTACGTTCTTCCAAGAAGTTCATCAGAGTTTCAGCGACAATCGCTTCCATGATTTTGGAGAGCACCGGAAGTAGTGTTATCGGGCGGTAGTTGGCCGGATCTGTACGACTTCCCCCCTTATGGATGGGAGTGACGATGCCTTGCTTCCACATTGTTGGCGCACGCACCTCATCGAGGCATCGTTGGAAGAACTTGCAGAGTGGGTCTTCCAGGTTTACTGCAGCCAATTTCAACGCTTTTGGACGAATATTATCAACACCGGGAGAGGTATGCTCGCGCAGGGCAATTAGCCTTTTCATGACATCCGCAGTCGTAAACGTGATGTGGCTGAGTCCTGGTGGTGGTACAACGATTGGGAACAGTGTATGCGGCGATGTCGTACTCTGGAAATTCGGGGCGAATTGTTGACATAGGGCGTTGGCCGCCTCGGTTGCGTTTTGTGTGTGTAAAGCAGGAATTCCTCGCTGCACTTTGCGGAGCTTGTTAACGTGTCTTTACAGGAGCTTGGGGTTTGAAAGAAATTTCTCAGCTAGATTCTGTTGGTGCTGCATTTTATCTTCGCGTATCAGGTTTACGCAGTGATTCCTTTGGATAGTGTAGGCTTCCCATGTTTCGGCACTCGGTGACTCCTTGTACCTTCGCCAGAGTAAATTCCTCGTGACGATACACTTGCGTGTCCTGCTGCGTATGAATGATTTTACTGTCTTCGCTCGCGAAGGCCTTTTTCTAGAAGCACTAGTTACTAACGTGTCAAACTGGTGAGCAAATTCAGACCAGGCGATATCGGGGGAACGTTCTGCTAGAAATGCCCAGTTTGTAGCATTTATCAGTTTGACTAGAGCGCCGTAATCCGTAATGAGCTGGCATTCCTCGGTGTTTTCTGAGGAATACTCTGCATAACAGATGTACTTGAACATGAGGGTTGCATGGTCGCTACGGCCTAAGGGACTCTCTATCGATACCGTTTCGATCATAAGCTCTTCATTGGTGAATACGAGATCCAGAACACCCGGTTTGTTTCCCTTCCTGAATCTTGTGGGAGATGTGATGTGACTGTAGAGTGGTAGCCCACTGATTATCTCCTGTACTTCCATTTTGAAGTGTTCGTTGATACAGGTTGGGGTTTCTATGGTATGAATATTGAAGTCACCAACCAGGAGAATGTGGCTGTATGACTGCGAGAGAATGGTCTTCATTGTGGAGGCTAGGCGGTTGTCCATTTCCAAAGTAGCCGACGGAGGGCGATACACCACACCCAACAAACATGCGTCCACACGGCAAAGTTGAAGACGACACCAAAGCGCATCGACAATCTGAACCTCTGGGTCATCGATGAGATCGATGTGTAGTTCGTTGCGATAATAAAGTACTACTCCACCTCCTCTACTTGGTCGATCGTTGCGTAGAATTGACATCCCTGGTAGTGCGATTTCTGCATCAGTGATCGCTTCATCCAACCAAGTCTCGGTTATCATAACGAGGTCGCTTGACATCGAGGCCTGACGCAGGCGAAGCTCCGTCAGTTTGCTTAAAAGACCTTGTGCGTTGGTATAAAAACAGGAGAGTGATTCATAGGTTAGAAGGTTACTTGTGGATACAGACAACAGGTTTGAGACTTGGCCGACCCTCTTGAGGTCGGCTGCTACTAGTTTTTTGAAATTGTCTTAGGCTCGCGAGAATGACTTGGGATAACTCTCTGCACCGTGTGATCAGGTTCATGATGATCCTGATGGTCACTCACCTCCTGCAGTGCCTCGCCGGATGCTATGACGGCAGTCAGATCAGTCTCTGTGGTGGACTCTGCAACAACGGTTGTTCTCACTGAGTTGGTTCTCTCCATGGAGTAACCAGTAGCCTCTGGTCGTAAACCTGCTGCTTTAATTCAAATTTCTGTCGGTAGCATGTTCCAGAATTTACCCCAGTTCTCTAAAACTGCCTGTAAAGTTAGCTCAGACGGTAAGACCAACTTCAGCAACCTAGGACCACACCCTTTGTAATTTGGTGACACGGGAATCCTGGTCAGGGAGGTAGCAATGACATTTTCTAAAGACAGTGCCTCTCGTATGTATCGCCATTGCTCCAGGTCATGTGCCTGAGCTTCTTCAGGAGGTGAAGCTTGAGACTCGGGGACGCCATGAATAATGACGGTTTTCAGCGCTTGTTTTCTACTTCCCTGATGATTGTTCATATCCTTTGAACGTTCTTTCCACTGAATATCCGGTAAGATACATACTCCGTTCGATGCTCTGTGATGTCGATTTGCAGCGAGCAGAATGGATTCCGTTTCTTCCGCGGAATGTAGTGTTATTTGAAGTAGTCGAGGTTCACCATAGTGTAAGTTGTTTGGGTGTCTTGCGATGCGGCTCAGCGTAGTGGGTTCAACGCGCATGCTGATGGCACTACAGATGGAATCCCACTGACAACGATCGTCTACCAGTTTGCCCTTTATTGTGTTAGATTTGGATTCAGGAACGTTAGTGCACACAAGACTTAAGGCACCATGATTCCGCCTTGTGGTTTGCGACTTAACAACACTAGGTTCTTTTGCCTTTTGTGGATTTGTGAACCGCACTGGCAATAGCGATCCATGTTGAGGCACAGTTTTGACCTCTCCGATAAGTGGAGTCACAGGTGTCTTTGACGGCGTTTTCCTAGAAGCAACCGCTGCGTAGGATGTCCAGTTACTTTTTACCGTAGGCTTGCTGGAGTTTTGTGTGTCGGGTATGTCAACTGAATTATTAGTTATTACACCCTTGGAGGACGTAGTAGCAAGTGGGTTGTAAACGACTTTTTCACTTAGTGGAGTCACGAGGCTAGGGGACGTTGGAGACCGAGACGCGATGGTGGGGTTGGGATGCCTGGCCCTCTTCCTCGGCCTAAACTGGGAGTTTGTAGGTGTCCGTTCAGTTTCAAGTATAGCGTTGTTTACTTTCACAGCTGCGTTGCGAGCGTTCACCAGTTGCTCAACTGTTTCCGCCAACTTTTCACACTTTTTCATTAGGAAAATTACACAACTAACGACAGGAATGGATTTGCACACCTGGCAGAACCAAAATGCTTCGGTTTTGCTGCTGTATTGTCTAGTTTCGAGTGCACTCATCCCTAAGCACTTTGAATGGTACGCTTTTTGACAGTTAAAGCAAACTGGACCAGACTTAACGCTTTTTACACATAGGTCACAATTGACTTTCGAATGAGCCATATCCACTTGAGACGTGTACTTTGTTATTTTGACTTGCACCAATTCCAAAAGGGATTAGATAGAGAAGGAGAGTTCAGAATCTGTGTTGTGGATCTCTCACTTACCACTAGCTTAGAAAGGATAATTCTACTGAATTATGTGGTCAGGGTCAGTAATGGGGCAGCGAAGTGGGAATGACCGCAGATGGTAGTGATATGGTGTAGAGATTCACCACTAACAAGATGGAATGGAGTAACTGGATTTGTACACTACAACAGGGGTAGCAAGAGGATAGAGAGACTGACGCACCGTGTATGCCTTCGCTTCAGTTTTCGTTGCGCGGCGATCGGCGCTGGTTTGAGGTCAGGGGGGTCAGACGTGTGGCGTCCAGATGAGTCACCCGTTCCTTAGCGTAGATTTGCGACGTGCGTGCTATTGATCCAGCAGGTAGCGGTGCAACGTAGGACTGAGGCAAGGCAGAACGACTTGGAAAGTACTGTATATTGACGACAGTGGCTGCACAAAAGGCGGACCAAATTGACAAATATCGCTTTGTACAGCGACTAGAAGGAGTGGTAGTAAGATGCTCGGGTGACTCTCAAAAAGACCTTTAAAATAAGACCAACAGAGTTCTTGTGCGACGAGAGGAAAAATAAATTGTCCGATAAAATTCAAGCACGGTTGACTTCGAAACTGCAAAAGCACAGTTTGCTGCTGATCCGGGAATGACAGATCCAAAAAGTGAACAGTGGTAGGAGGAGCTCGCGGAGCCCAATCGAATGATAGTGCGCAGGTCACTGTGAGAATAAATCCAAAGATTTCAGGGCGAATAATGCAGGAGGACACTTTTTTTGCGACCGCTCGGTAGAGCGACAAATGCATATATCAGTGACAAATGCATATATATATATATATATATATATATATATATATATATATATATATATAAGGTGATAAAGGTTTCTGAGGCTAGTCGGTATGTGGCAAAGTTTGGACATTCAGGTAACTGTAGGGGCAATTTGCTCCACAGATTGGCATATGTCAATAAAAAGGAAGTCGATTTATAACGGGCAGGTTGTGAGGATAGTAGCTAGCCCCATTACTGGTAGGATAGATAGCGCTTCTCGGCAATTCGAGGGAGGAGCTGGCTGTAAACGGGAGATGATTTTCAGACGTAGCAGCCAAGATGGGTCCAGTCGGAGGTGGTGACATCGATCGTGGTAACTCAGGGTTTAACATGACCAGTTTGACAACTGATTTTTGGACGTTTTCTATAGCTATCCCGTCTTCACTTCTTAATTGGCCGTCACTGACGGTACGATATTCCAGGGTAGGCCTCACTATGAGCTTGAATAGTTCAAGCCGAGTTTCAGGTAAGGAGAAGGTTCCAATAATCTAGCCTGTTAGTTGCCTGGCTTTTGTGACTTGCTATAGAATCAGTTCAGAGTAACTGGATGATGTTTGAATATCTAATTCGCAAATCTGTGACTGTATCGGACTTTCGGATAATGGTCCCGGCAATAGTGCTGCAGCCTTCGGAGATTCGACATTTGTACCTGCGTATGTGCGATTTTCTTTCGAAGAAGTTCATAGAGTTGCTTTCGCTCCATGCCTTCAGCGCGGATAGGCCATCACGTATGTTACCCTGGCGAAACGGTAAAAAAGAGCAGACTAGTTTAGCATCAGCTGCAAACCAAAATGTGCGTTCCTATCTTACGGGAGCTCATATATAGCTTATGCCGATTTAGCAAATTAGCGACCCAAGCACGCGTCCCTTGAAGATTTCACGGGTTGTTTGTTCCGACGTGGAGTACGTCTGTCCCATTTAGACTCTTTGGTTCGATCGTTCATTCCGTCGCAGGGCTCTGACTGAATGCCACGTCGTTTCTCTGTTTATGTCGTGATTGAAGAACCTATGGTAACACTTGCAGATATTGTTTTGCAATCAAAGGTAGCTTTGGAGTTTGAGTTCGTCACCAGTACCTTCTCCATATATCTAGGCGGTCGACTAATAATGTTAAAGAAATTGCACAGAATTCCAGAGTCCGTGAACACTTTGGAGAACAAAAGATGGTGGAAAGCATCTGTCTTGCGATTCCCACATTATCAATCCGAGGTGCAGCAACGGTTGTGGATGGGTGAGACAAACTTCAATCTTTTTTGCTTGCACACCAGAGGCCGTTTGCGACACGGGTGTATAGGCCAGGGTTCTGTTGCAATAGTCGTGGCCAGAGTGTATATGTTGTTGGTACCATGACGAACAACTCCGTGATGTCTTTTTTCGTTTTATGAGGAAGCTACAACAAGAGAAGTTGCGATCAGTGGCTACGGCAAGTTTTAGAAGCTAATGGCTCGGTTTTTATCGAGAGGTGACTATTTATATTCGACAACTCGCCAAGCCATACTGACCCGGAAGGGATATTCCGAGAATAACAGTAACGCCCGTTGATGCTTTGCGTGTTCCTCCATACTCCCCAGCGCGGAACCCTATGGAGGGCAATTGGAGTGTCATAAAGGCAAATGTGAGGCGTACTCTGAGGAGCGTATAATCAGAAATGCTACGAGGGGATCCTGACTGTTTCCTAAGCAAAAGCGAACGGCGACTAGAATTGTTGGAGCATGTAGTATGCAAAGCACGCGACTGTGTGACACAGCCGCACAGTCAGCAGTTGGTACAACATGTGGCCAGTAATTACGACCGTGTTATACAGATGACGGACTTAGCAACGATGCCGTTTTGAATACCTGTTTTTTGCAAATAGAATTGATGTTTCTTACTTCATCGCCAGATAGGTTCATAGAGCATAACATGCCTCGCTTACAATATACAGCTTCCGAATGGAGAACTAGGCGTTGGGCTCAGTGAAAATGCATCGCACTTCATTGCATGGAGCACCGGTTGTCGTTTCAGTGCCATGAAACAATGATTGGGCGATGCACACAAGAAGACACTGTGTGAGGTTATAAATGATCGCCGATCATTGGTGGTGGTTGTCGTTTGTGTTTGAAGAGCCGATTGTCAGTCAACAGGACGCATTGACACCCAGCCTGACCACTGAGATATGCGGGTTTGGTCGCAGTGAGCATAGGACGATGGTTTGTCGGCCAACGGAACGCGGCCGATCGCACATGGTTTAACATAGCTCACCTATGTGTACCGAATGCCAGAAACGATCTGTAAAGTATGCTAACTCTTTCCCAGCATATGGATGAAAAATGCGCAGAGGTACACGTGCTTCACCACCTGTATTTGAACAAAGCGCACCGTTGTGGAGCTCGTTGTCAGTGTGAACTGGACACACGGTAGTACGGTGTCCGATAAATTGGAACAATGTCAGAACAAAACAATAGGTAGTAAGCAGCCAGGGCTGCCAAGCCTGGGTAGCGTATTCCACTTGATTCGCACGTACGTGTTCAGCTCCCTGGAGAAGATGGATGAATCTAAACTGTCCACTGTCATTCACGAGGCACAAACATACTGATTGCCACCTTTTAAATCAGACACGGACTGTCGGGAACAACTACGAATGGATAAAAGGAGATGATAGGTTCCTTGTTCTCTAAACATCTAGTCAACTAGGCATAACATGGCCAGGTCATATGCGACTTTCAAAGCGAACTTTATTAAACACATGACAATGACTGCTGGTGACTGCAAAGTCCGTTGTAAGTATATATCTCGATATGCACAAACCATTTCACCGAGTTCCACCCTTTAGATTGCGAAACGTGATAAAAATTAGCATCTTGTAGTTGGTTGTATCTACCGACCACCCCGAGCAACCCACCATGAAAACTTGCAGCTAATGGATGCTCTGAACACAGCTTCTAGCACTAGCTAAGAAGTTGTAACCCACTTATAACATGCACCGAATTGACTAGAATTCATTTAAGAAACTGATCTGCACTAAGAATTGAGAGCCATCATTCAGAACCCACAACCCGCCTATGGCTGCCGGTAAATTTGCTGCGTGTAACGATGTACTGGCATCTGTGGTAATGAGCCGCACCTATAAGCAATGCGGCAAACATACGCAAGTGAATAAGGCCAAACCAAACTGAAGGAACTTGGTGCATTTTATCACAGGGTCAACATGTTTGCAATGCTACCACATATACAGTAAGCCATCTTAAAGCTATAACTGTAAAAGCAAAGCGCCAAGATCACCGCTGAAATTCGAGCGCTTAAACATCCTGAAAATTCAAGGCTACTGACTCGGCAACCTAGGTCCAGGAATGGCAGTAATCATAATATTTCCGGACAAGTAAAACGCAACAGACTGCGTGCCACACAATCCACTGCAAGCTGTGCTGAAAGCATACGGTTTTGTAACACTGCTGCTAAGTGGATTCAACTCACATATGAACAACCGGACACAAAGAGACTAAATGGGACAGACGTACTCCACGTCGGAACAAACAACCCGTGAAATCTTCAAGGGACGCGTGCTTGGGTCGCTAGTTTGCTGAATCGGCATAAGCTATATATGAGCTCCCGTAAGATAGGAACGCACATTTTGGTTTGCTGCTGATGCTAAACTAGTCTGCTCTTTTTTACCGTTTCGCCAGGGTAACATACGTGATGGCCTATCCGCGCTGAAGGCATGGAGCGAAAGCAACTCTATGAACTTCTTCGAAAGAAAATCGCACGTACGCAGGTACAAATGTCGAATCTCCGAAGGCTGCAGCACTATTGCCGGGACCATTATCCGAAAGTCCGATACAGTCACAGATTTGCGAATTAGATATTCAGACATCATCCAGTTACTCTGAACTGATTCTATAGCAAGTCACAAAAGCCAGGCAACTAACAGGCTAGATTATTGGAACCTTCTCCTTACCTGAAACCCGGCTTGAACTATTCAAGCTCATAGTGAGGCCTACCCTGGAATATCGTACCGTCAGTGACGGCCAATTAAGAAGTGAAGACGGGATAGCTATAGAAAACGTCCAAAAATCAGTTGTCAAACTGGTCATGTTAAACCCTGAGTTACCACGATCGATGTCATCACCTCCGACTGGACCCTTCTTGGCTGCTACGTCTGAAAATCATCTCCCGTTTACAGCCAGCTCCTCCCTCGAATTGCCGAGAAGCGCTATCTATCCTACCAGTAATGGGGCTAGCTACTATCCTCACAACCTGCCCGTTATAAATCGACTTCCTTTTTATTGACATATGCCAATCTGTGGAGCAAATTGCCATGTCCAAACTTTGCCATATTCCTACTAGCCTCAGAAACCTTTATCACCTTACCGAATGCATTAATGACATTTAGCTTACAGCAACCTCTGGATACATTAAGGAAGGTTGGTCTTGGCAACATCTGAGACATTAGAAACACGCATGCAATGCATTCTTCTTGCATCACCCACTGAAACGTTTGCTTCTGTCACACTTTTCCTCCCACTCCTCGAATGAGTGCCTTTGAGGTTTACTATGAAGTACCTTTGAAAAAGATAACATATACAAATAAAAAACTGAAATGCAGACGAATGCGTCCTTGCCTTGCGAAACAGCAATGCATCGTCTGTTTTTAGCATGCTTTGATTGAGAATATGTTTACATGGATAATTGTTTTTACTGATTCGATTAAGACACGAACCGTATGCCGCAGATTCTGCACACCAATCATTGCTCCCATTTTGGAATCGTATAGCGCTCTTCGGAAGATAAACAAAACTTACTTGGCTTTCGGCCTATCTCTCGGCTAGGATGCAAATGGTACAAATAGGCAACTGTTTTTCCCTCCCCTCTTACAGGGTGTCGTTGGTAATTTACTATTTCTTATTTACCTACGTTATATTTTCAGCATCATGAAGCATGGCACGGCATTCTTGTTTACAGACGAACTATAAGATACCTTTTCTCAGTGCGATAGGGACAGACGGGAGGTTTCACAGCATATTTCAGACGATCATATATCTTTTGGAAATTGGTCTCGTTTACGGTAAATGCTCTTTGCCGCACATTACACCCTGCATGGTATGAGCATCTCTCAATGCAAATCCCTTCGTGACTTTGCTCCGGTTTCACAAAGTATACGCACTAGCAATCATTTTATATTGCTCGTTTGTGAGCCCAAGCATGCCCAATTCAGACGAAATGGCTGTTGAGCGAAATCAATGCCGGTTTAGCAAAAGGATGGTTGATTACTCCACAACACTTACTTACAGTGTATGCTGTACTGTTCTTGGACTACAATCATTTTAGCCGCGAACAATGATATCAAACCGCTGTTTCCTGCTCCGATTCATACATCACATGGCTCACACCGAGGGGTCAATTTGTCTATGATATAGGGTAGTAGATATTCCATACGTGATGTAAGTTATGAGAGTATAATTCCAAGGACAAAAATAGGACGGAAAGAAAACTTGTGTGTCCCTGCCTACTGCAAGCGTTAAAACAAAGTACTCAATAACACGGGTTTCAAATATCTATCAAGAAATATCGCTGTGCACCACATCATTTCCATATTACGGATATCTCATCCTTAGGAAACAGTCTCCAACGATGGCGTCGACATCGAATAGCGGCAAACTTGCCATTTCTTGCATTTTGTTACTGACTGTAAAAGAGTTGCTTCAAGTTGAACATGATGGAACAAGTATATCGTCAATTACTCTCTTTTGGAAAATTATAACCGCATTCCACATTGGAAGGTGCCTATATTCACCAATGAGACAAGAACCAACGTAAAATAATCATTATTGCTACGTGACGAAAGCAGATCTACAGATGCTCCTTTTGTGAATCGCAACTGTGTATATTTTGATCTGTAACTAGGTGCGAGCTGACCCTCCCACTGCCAAGGTTCACTGATTTCAGAAGAGTAGTATGGAGATGTGAATCTTATAGGTAGAAATTCGTCACATCTAGACTCACTCAGACAGCTGTTACACTCGCGGAATAGCACTGTACGCACGTTTCATCCTTTCGGGAATCGTCAGCAGTGCGCATTCCATCGGATCCTGGTATGGCTCGAACCCGGAACTCGACTGTTGATAGTTAGTGGTTGAGTCCACTGAGCTACGGAGGACAGCAACGGCCATTGTAAATAAGTTACTATACCATTTTTCATTGAAGTTGGACATTCGGGCAAAACATTTACGCCTGGGGGTCAACGGGTTGCTCCTCCAGGTGAATCAAGTTGAGTCTTCGCTATGCGGAATAGTACTACTCACTGGCATGGTAGGGGCTGTTTCATTGGCCAAGCGCCTTCAGCAAATAGGACCTCAGACGCTTGGCCAATGAAACAGCCCCTACCATGCTGGTGAGTGGTTCTATTCCGCATAGCGAAGACTCAACTTGATTGCCCCGGAGGAGCAACCCCGTTGACCCCCAGGCTTAAATGTTTTGCCCGAATGTCCAACTTCAATGGAAAATGGTATAGATATGATACAGCGCCGCTCACTATCCACTGACGTACACGTTACTTGCGTCCAGAGAACATGGTGAGGAGTGTGAGCGGCGTTAAGGTTGTCAGCAATTGGGAAGTGGTATATATGTGACGAATTTCTACCTATACGATTCACTGATTCATTGTGTTAGTGCGCACAGCTTGATGATGTGCACTGGTTCACATGAGGCTCCCCGATGACAGCGCAGACAACCGTGACCCAGCCATTCTATGGGTAACGCATTTTCCCCTCGCAATTGTTACCAGGACCAAGCACAAAATCGCGACCGTTTACGTCATAATCGTTGACCGAATTATGTCCATTTGCTTCTACCTACTATCGGCCGTAACACCGGTGCGGGTTACATCCTAGCCAGCAGTTGGTGCCCCCAGATATTAACATTCTCACCCCGTCATCGCGCGTGTGACAACTTCCGGCCACACAGGTCTACATTTTTCTCACCCCCCCATATCTAATTGACTGAGGCAGGTCGAACAATGAGGCCACTATACGACTGCGCGCAATCACGACCGATACCAAGGTCAAGAACTTGACAGGGTTACAAACGATTCCGCTTCGTGATCAAACCAAGTTAATTGTAATATTCACGAACTTCATTAGAAATTGTGTAAAGGAGACATTATCAACGGATTTCCCTGCGGCGCCACCAAGAATTTCTTTGGGACATTTATTGGAAAGGTTTATTTGGGTCAATCTGGTGCCATGTTAAAAGTTGGTTGTAATTACACAATTTGCACTATTCATTTAAAATTTTACTTACAGTTTCTCCCTGCGTATTAATCTATCCTGGTCACTACCACGTAATCCATTACGCGCGTGCAACTTGCTGTTTACCAAATTGTGAATCCAAATGGGGCCAACTTTTCGCTGTGGAGCTGTTTGAGCCCCGCCGAACCGATGCATATTTCGCCACGCTCACCGTAAACATACAATCACTATACGGCGGCTTAGACTGCTCAACTGAAAACCGATTTTTCCTCAGCAGTTTGATGTCTATTCACAGTGAACCAACTGAGCTTTAATCATACCACTATTGCACATACTTGGCAAGCTGCAGTGTACCTGATGAACTTTCGTCGGAACACTGACAGTCACCGCACAAAGTCATAGAGTGATGGTAACAGTGTGTGACAACTCAAGTAGCAAGAAAGAATTCTCGTTGGTTCTCAATTCATAGGGGTTGGTTGCGTGTTTTTCCTCTCCAGTCTCAGCCCGCACACAAATATGGTGGCTAGGTCAGGTTAGCCCGTAACGTTCCAGATTCGAGTGGTTACTCTGCTAACGTGGGGTACTACTTCTGAACAATGTTCGTTCGTTCCGACTAATAACCGAAACAGCTGGAACGCGTTTTAGCTTTTTCTTAACATGCAGTTCAGCTAAAGTCTTCAAATTGGAGAGCAGTTTTGTTAACTAACATCATACGTGTACACATCCGGTTTCGCTGGTGAGTGTATAACATACTAGGTACATAAAGCTACTTCTCCTAATACTCATGATAATCAAATGACCGCATACAGGCCTACTGCTCGTCGGTTATCCGTTAGCTTGCGAGTTTTCTGCGGGAGACCAGCTCTCACGTTCTAGACCTAACCAGCCGATTCGCAGTATGATGGCGATTCTGTCCGTCCTTTATCAAATCAATTTATGGTACTTTTCTGTTATTGTTCATATTCTGGTACATTTCTGAGATTGTGTGCCTTGCATATGAACAAAGACCTTCACCGCACCGGACAGTGTATGGACCAGATCTCAAGTCACATGGAACAGACAAGACATCCAACTACAAAGTTTACGGTGTGAGTGTTTCGGACTGGATATGATGGACTGATGGATATGAACCACACTGGACCATTGGGTAAGAGTGAAGTTCACGGTCAGGTGTGTGGAACGACATTGTACATTTAAGGCACCAAATTGTCTATCGTAACACCTCCCTCTTTGAAAACACGTTCTCCAGACTCATAAGAATGAAGTGCTGGGTTCACCTGTAAACGTTGCATAGGTTTATTAGGTCGCATATTTCTCCCAGTGACTCCGTCGCATGGCTTTGCACACGTCTATGTCGGTTCAATACGCCCCACAATTTTTGGTAGTTCAAATGTGTCCAGCAATATATCAAACGGTAACTCGAAAGTAGAAGTGGTTGTTTGTTCGCCCCGTCGTTTGCGTCGCTGATAAACTTGCCGTATGACAGAAAACGTTCCGACAGACACCACGTACAGCACAGAGAATTTTTTATCCTGCCACTGCAGGTTGCCAGGTTTGGTGGTTCGACCATGCGTCCAACGCTTACACCGGCTCCCCTAGTAGAAAACATCTGTTCACGCCGGACGTTAGTAGCCGTTGCGTAACCTTAGGGAGTACTGCTTCAATTGGAGGACGTGTCTCACGCTCGAACATGACTTCCGCTGGGGATCTGCCGCCTGGTAGATCGGCGTTTTGCGTAGCCCAGATTACTTAACAGGAACAGCTGTATGGTCTCCTCTGTGGTCCTTCCCCCGCAGCTTCAGAAGTAAACGTTTGATGGTATCCACGAATCTTTCTGCTTACCCGTTGGACTCGGGATGCCCCGGAGGCGACCGGCAGTGCTTGATACAATTACACTGGCAAAAGACACCAACGTCGTCGGCGATAAATTGCGAACCGTTATCGGAAACCAATGTGTTTGGTGAAGCGAACTGTGCAAATAACTGTTGTAATTTTCGTACCGTGTCCGCTGTCGTAGTTGTGTTCCTCAGGTATACATCCGGCCACTTGGTATAGGCATCAAGCACACTTCAAAAAACTGGCCTTGAACGGAACCAGGACAATCAAGGTGAATTCCCTCACATGGCTTAGAGGCTGGCATCCAGGGTTGGATGAATTTGCTTGGAAGTTTCGCTGCCGATGCACATTTGCTACATGTGGCGACACAATCATGGCTAGAGTTGTCCCTAAAAGAAGGCCAATATACATAACTTCTGGCTGAAGCTTTCATCCGGGATATTCCGGGACAATGTAGGTGCAAAGATCTTAATAACCTTGCCATTGAGGAAGTCCTAAAGAATGCTCTGCACAATTCGTTAAATGCGCTGGCGTTGAGCTCCTCCCAGGTAGCTAAGCTGTTGAGTTGGACTACATTGATAAGATCGTCTTGCTGGGTGACGGTTCACAAGCTGTCCAAATTGCGTTCAACCACTTGGCGATTGAAGCGACAAAATATGGGATAATTTTTCCCAATAAATTGCAAAACTCTTTTCCAAGACTTTCAGATGTCTGTACCTACACTCACTCTTGGTGGTAAGACACTGGTCATCGCAATGATCCTGGACCTTACCGTGGTGCGATGGTTTGTGTGTTTAAGCGATCCATTGAACTATGCTAGATGGTGCTTTTTTTGCATCTTCAGAGCCACTCATACGAGATTGGTCAATGGTTTGAGGCCAGATAAACTCAGCCTATTGGTCCACCAGGTTGGGGGCTGGAATAAGGATGGCTCCTTATTCCTTACAACGGACTCCTTGTAGCTCAACGCCAAACCCGCTGCGTTGCGGTCATGTTTTTGGACCAAAATATTTGTTTGAGAATCCTAATCATTCTCTTGTCTAGGCCTGGGCAACCTGACAGTATCCTGCCCACGCAATACAATGAATTTCTCTTCAAACAGTTTTTTGATGCTCTGGCCACGACAGAGGATAATCAATGGTGCCCTGTCTGCTGCATCGAGCAGGGTGGATAGGGGTTTGGATGCTACTGCTCAAGCCTTCCCATCTTCTTAGCCCCCTCTTACGCTTTTCCTCCCTTACCGTCCCGTTCCAGCTTCCCTTTTATCCCCCTGTTTTCAACCCACCAATTCTTGGCCCTCCTCCATCTTGCTTTGCTAGGCTTTTACCTTCTAGTTTCAACTCATATGTGAACGCGGAGCGTCATTCCCGTCCTGTCGACAAGCCCATGTCCAACCAAGAGGCCAAGCCCAGTTCATCGACTTCCATTTGGAGCCCTCGATCATCCTTCAGATTGGCATGCCTCAATGTAAGCACATTGCTACATATCGGTCAACAGGCCGCGCTTGCCCGAACATTAGTGACCTTCTCGATCGATATGTGCTGCTTATCGGAGACCCACCTGCAAGACTCGAGCTCTGTGCTCACTTTGTGATCCCCTTCAGGTGACACCAGCAGCACATTCTCATTACGCCTATCCGGTGACGATGCAGCTTCGAGCACCGAGCAAGCGGGTGTTGGTATTGCCCTGGTTCCCCGGGCTGAAGCTGCTCTGGTTGATTGGATCCCAATCAGTAGTCGGTTGTGTGCGGTCCGATTGGCTGGCTCGTTCAAAGCTTCGAAGTCGCGTGGGACTAACAGGTGTCTATTCGTTATCGCTGCCTAAGCACCGACAAACTGTAGCGATGATTCGGTAAAAGACGACTTCTATCGCCAACTGAACGAACTCCTTCGCCACAGAAGAAGCTCGGACACTGTAGTGCTGGCTGGGGATCTGAACGCTCAAGTTGGAAAATTATCCGCAGATGAGCTGCATCTGGGCGGCCAACATGGTGTAGGCTCCCGTAATGATAACGGTGATCGGTTACTTCATTTATGTGAAGATGCTCCCTAATTTCTTGCGAGCACTAATTTCCGACACAGCACCCGCCGGAGGGTGACTTGGTGCCCACCAGCCTCGAACCAGCTATGGACGCAAATCGATCACATTGCGATAAGTTACCGATGGAGAGGTTGCGGCCAGAACTGTCACTCGATTTGGAGCACATGTGTGGACACCGACCATGCACTTGTATGTGCTGACCTGCGGATGCGTTTTGGCGGACGTCCACGACGACGTTGTGAGCGCATTAACACCAGCCAACTGGCGAAACCAGTTGTTGTAAATGCCTATCAAAGTACGCTGTTATGCGAGTTGAGTAAGCGCTCACTGGATGCAGTTGGAGCTCGCTGATCTCATATTCACCAGTCTTTATTAGCAGCAGGAAAATCCTCATGTGGTAAGTCTAATCGCCAACATGGACATTGGGTCTCTTCGCAGTCTCTGGAACTTATCGATGCTCGCCGGCATATTCCGGCTGGAAGCGAACACAATGAAACTCGCAAAGAGCTCCGGGCAAAACTCCGTGCTGGCCTGAAGAGAGACCGCGAATCCTGCTGGTCTCATCGTGCATCAGAGATGGAAATGGCCGCTGCCCTTGGGAACTATGGTAAGTTATTCCGCCTGGTAAGGGGAAACGGGCAGCAGAAGACCTGGTGTTAGTGAAACTATACGTGACGAGAGTGGACAGCCTATCCACAACTTGTCAAAACGCTTGGAGCGTTGGGCTGAGCACTTTGATAGGCAATTTAATGGGTCGGGATTCTTAGACTTCTCGCCGGCCACTGATCGCCCCACTCCGTGGGCTGTCCCTTTGGATCCACCCTCTCGCTCAGAAGTCGAATGTGAGATCGCACTGTTGAAGTTAAATAAAGCCGCGGGACCAGATGACCTACCTTCAGCCCTCTTCAAATTCGGGGGACCTACTCTTGTAGATGATTTACACGAGTTACTAGTGAAACTGTGGGAGCAGGAAACTGTCCCAACCGACTGGATCCGCTCCGTCATAGTCTCAATTTTCAAGGGAGGCTCACGATCGGAATGCGGCAACCATAGAGGAATCAGTCTGAACTCCATCGCTTCCAAATTGCTTGCCTCTGTCATCCTTCACAGACTGACTGGCACTTGTGAAAGCCATATTCGTGAAGAGCAAGCCGGGTTTCGTCGAGGTCGTGGCTGCATTGACCACATCTTCACCTTGCATCAGTTGTTGGAGCACCGTCACATATATTGGCGGTCCACCGTTGTCGTGTTCCTCGATTTCAAAGGTGCATTCGATTCGGTGGATAGACGTGCACTTTGGGACTGTCTACTCAGGAAAGGTGTACCTGAGAAATATGTAAATATTATCCGATCATTATACGCGCGTAGCTCAGGCAGAGTGAGGGCTTACGGCAAGCTGTCGTCGCACTTTAATATCTCCAGCGGTGTGAGACAAGGATGTCCGCTGTCACCTTTCCTCCTTAGCTTCGCTATTGACGAAGTCATGGATATCGCGTTCACAGGACACGACTTAGAAGGTGTGGAGCTGCTCCCAGGAGAACGACTTCTTCACTTGGAGTATGCTGACGATATTGCCCTAATCTGTGACAGCTCCCAGACGTGCCAAGCGGCACTGGACAGATTATCACTGGCTGTCAGCCGCTTCGGGCTTTGCTTTGCACCATCGAAGTGCAAAGCATTCCTCCAAGATTGGCCTGGACCGCCTCCTTCGCTGACCCTTGGTGGGGATCAGCTAGAAGTCGTTCAAAAATTCAACTACCTGGGAAGTTGTATCAGCGCCCGTGGGATTGAAGTTGAGATCACGAACCGTACAGCAAAAGCTCGAGGCGCTTTTGCTAATCCTCGCCACTTATGGCGCCGGCGCGACATCACTCTTGCCCGGAAGGGTAGCGTCTACAATGCAGCGGTACGTTCGACCCTACTGTACGGCTGCGAAACCTGGCCCCTTAGATCAGCGGACATAAAGTGGCTAGTTCCTTTCGACCACCGGTGCCTTCGCAATTTAGCTCACATCTGGTGGGAACACCGCGTGAGCAACGAGCGTGTTCGACGCCTTGTTTACAGCACAGGTAAAGGAAATGAACCGCTCAGCACCGTTATTTCACGCACCAGGCTCCGATGGCTCGGCCACGTGTTACGCATGCCAGCCCACCGACTCCCGCGACGTGCGTTGTTTGCGCGCCGGGGGTGTGGATGGAAGAAGAGAAGAGGTGGCCAAGCGATGACTTGGTCGAGAGGAATGAAGGCCCTCACTTCGAAGCTGGTCTCAGTTGGAGCGTCTCGGCTCCCTGGTTGGGGTCCGAAAGACGATGAACACGTTTGGCTGGATACACTTGCTGATATGGCTAGGAGCCGAGCTTATTGAAATTCGCAATTTCAGTTTCTTTGTCCCACCCCATAAATCTTAGCCTCCCCCTCCAACCACGATCTCATTATTTAGCGTTTTATAACTTTGCATAGTAAATTATTATATTTTTTCTGCTGCATAGTAGCCGGCAGGTAGCTTACCCGAACGATGACCATCCGTTACTGGTAGCTCAGCTGGCTTGTACCTGTTGCATTTTACTCCCTTTGTTCTTTTGGTATTGTGGCACAGTAGATGAGGTGTTTCCCACCTCTAGCTTAAGTGTAAATTGTGTGTGGGTGATGAGACGCTGGAGATTACGGAGTGCTTTGCCTACCTGGGTAGTTGCATCACAGCCAATGGAGCTATTGGAGACCAGATCTCGTTGCGTATCTCAAGAGCTCGCCTCGCTTTCTCTAAGCTGAAGCCCTTGTGGCGCCGCCATGACATCGGTATATAAATCCAACGACGGGTTTATTGTGCGACTGTCCGCGCCGTACTGTTTTACGGTTGCGAGACTTGGCCTGTTCGTATCGCTGACCTGCACCGTCTCTCTGCTTTGAGCACTGTTGCTTGCGGTCGATTGCCCGTGTGTGGTCGCTGCACCACGTAACCAATGTGGAAGTTAGACAGCATGGCTTGGATGGAGGTAGCTATTCGCTGGAGGATCTCATCCCACTGCGTCAGCTGCGGTGTCTTGGACACGTACTGCGTATGCCCGGTCATCGTCTTCCGTGTCGCGCGTTCTTCGCGGTTGCTGGACAGGCGCGGTGGACAACCTGCGACATGGAGAAGCCAAACCAGAATTGTCGAGTGACGCATCACTCCTCCCCGGGTTTTCACCCAGTGTAACTAATGCATATATGTTGCTATGGGCTGTGCAATGAACAAATCTGATAGAGCCGTTACACAACAAAAGAGCAGTGGTACTCCCCTCGCGCACTCTGGGATTGGTGATACTGTTATACCGTCGCAAGTACTGTGACTATCGCTTTCTGTGTGTATTTGTTTACTGTGTAACCGGTCGATTGTCAGAACTGAGCGGGTACTGCTGACGTACGTCCTTACTGAATATTCATGTTCGTTTTTATAGTTCTTTTTGAGCGTTCTTACGAAGGACAAAATGGCTAGTTCCATTTCAGCAAAGCCAAAGGCGTTCACACTTTAACAAATGGTATCAGTGACTCGACGATGTTAAGAAGGAACAGTTCGCTAACATTGGCGTAAAATTTCAGAGTAGGAAGAACACAAATCCATGTAACATAAAAGAGTAAAGCCGTTTCTGAATGACTTTGTGAACCACACACCAAGACTGAAAAGAAAAAAGATAGAAAAATGGGTAACGAAGACATGAACGCACCTTGCTGAAAATAGTGCCAGTCGGTACTGACGGGAAAATCCCATTATCTGGACACGTGATTCAAGAACGAGCATTACACTTCGCAAAAAAATTGCAAAACACAGACTTTACATCGTCAAACAGTTGGCTACAGGCTCTAATCAGTAGACGATCTTGTGTTTGGTAAGCAATCGGGCGAAAGCGGTGACTCAGGTATGTGTGCAGCATCCGACTAGGCAGCAAAATTGCCCGAAATATGTTCCGGCTACACAGCTTAAGACATTTTTAAGTAACATGAAACTGCTTTGCTATTCAAAACTGCGTCCGATAAAAGCTTTGTGTAAAAGTATAGAAATGCTCAGGTGGGAAAAGAAGCAAGACGCGTATCACAGTTATGCTGTGCACTACGACATTGGGGGAGCGAGAACCGGCTGCAGTGATTTGGAAATCAGCCAACACTCGAATTTTGGAAATATCGACATGAAAAACTACCGGCAGTTTACAAAAATAATAAAAAAGCATGGATGAATGCAGCTATTTCCGAAGATTTAACAGCAAAATACAGTAAAACGCAACATCATACCTGCTCTCGACAAAGCCGTTGCCCACCCTAATTCCACCTACTTAATATCAAATTGCAGTTCCTGTCACCCAACACCACTGTGTTAGGTCAACCCTACGACCAGGATGTCATTCAGGCGCTTAAATCGAAGTTTACGAAAAAACAGCTTCTCCAACTGATAACGATCATGGAATCCCACAAAGATATGTCGGAAACTGATTTCATGAAACGAGTATATTTATTAGACGTCGTGTTCTACATAACTTCTACCTGGATGGAGGTGCCGAACTCAACCATCTCTGTTCTTTAAAGCGGGGTTTCCTTGTACTGCAGAAATAGATTCTGAGAGAACAATGCAAACTTGACCTGAGACATATGAGCAAATTGTGCCTCCTTCAAACGCAATTACTATGGATAAGCTCTCAGAGGAATTGTTTGGATGCAAACTGGCTGACAGCCATTTGGTTGATTCTTATTTCCAAACATGTCACACAACAGAAATAAACTGGGACATGCCAACCACATCAATTTTAGCAGCTGAGGATGTGAATAATGAATCGGACTACCACCATGAACAGGATTCTACAAACGTTCTAAAAACGTATGCATTCACTGACGCACAGGGTGAAGTTGATGTTTCGCGCCCCTACGCAATACATAGCGGACACACTGGCATGCTTGCACTTCTTCTGGACGTGAGGGCAAAACTAAATTCCTTTCATTTCAATTGCCAAGCAACAGAACACTATATTTGATATTTTTTCATCTGGTGGATAATGATTATGACAATAGAAATGTGTGCATGCTTTCTTAAAGATTGTGGATTTCGACGATTTGCAGGTCACTTTCTAAACTGTTGACTCACAATCTGTGAGATTATCACATTATTCTTATTCATCTATCCCACATTATGCACCACTACTGAGATTGCAAATGACGACGGCCTTGATAGTACGTTCATGACAAACAACTTCGCCGATATTCTGCTAGTAAAGTCATAGTGAATTACGCGCAGAGTACCATTTCTGACAACCTAACTGTGTGAAGCGGGGTTTTCTGCAGTGTCAGCAGCGGAAACAAAGCAACCAAATTAACTAGACCTAGGCAGCACACATCAAGCGCCACTGTCTCCTATTTCCCCCAGACGGAGCAGTCTCGTTGCGGAGGAACACGTTCATGGTTGTCCGTAATTTAGCGTTCTAGTGAGTTAACGTATTATATCACTCTATATCTATTTTTTGGTGTAACTGGATTTTCTTTTCAAGACATGTTCAATCAGAATTTCATTAAACTTATTCACTCAAACCAATCTACAAATGTAAACGTTCAACAAACCCCCTCAGCGGGCCGGGGTACAATTATCAAACGCTGACCGGTCCACGACGATACAAAGGTTGGGGACCACTGCCGTAGTGTGCACCGGTTCGCAATACCCCCATATTTCACGAGACCAGCTGCTTGTAGTGTAATCCCTTCGCAAGAAAATATTACATGTCTGTGTACTTGCGGAACAAGGAGGAAAGTAATACAATTCACCATTTCACATATCATTTGAAAGGAAATTGCATGGCTGCAAGCAAACATCTATCACATGCCTCCTTCATCCCTCCATTGGTGATTATATCATTCCACCCGGGAGCTGTCCTGTCTACCTCGATCAGATTTGACCTGTGTGCTTCGTAGGAGGCGAATTGTTTGGAATATGATTATCTACTACCTCACGTTCAACTTAGACCTGTGGAACCGTCACAAAAGTGATATTTCATGAAGAAGATACTTCATAAAGATATTTCCTAAAGAAAGAAGTTACGTGTAGTGATTGGTATCCATTCCGCTGCGACGGAGATCGTTCCGCTCCTTATGTTACGGACAACTTGATTTCGAGGTCAAACGGTAGCTTCTACTGCGCCTTCAACTATCCGACCGAACTAGCCTGAATACCCACCAAAACGAGGCAACCTTTCTGCGCCACTTGTTTAGAGCACCATTTTAGTACCAAGCCAACGTTGTGCACTGTTGTCCTCTTGCATCACTTGCGCCCTAGCCTCAGACATCTCCTTTGCTCACTTACAAAAGGGGTTTGACTACACTTCAGGCTTATACTCGGTTCTCTGAGCGCACGAGTCTCCCTTCCCTCAGGGACGGTGTACGCTCCAATGGATGTCTCAGACACCTCTATTGTCCAGTGAGGGCGCGCTGCACACTGTGCACCGGCTGAGCTCCGTTTAGTAAAATCGCAATTGCCGTCCATTTGAGTTGTACCACGCTAGTCACACCCAAGTCTCACAGTTTTCCTACCCACCTCCCAAAGCGTGAGTATTCTGCACGTAACTGTGTTCAGTCTCGATGCTATACCGAATTCTATTGGCTAGAAGCCTTTGCGCACGCCGTGCTAAGTGGATGCAAATATGATGATTATCGGATGATAGCCTTTGCGTTAAGAACGAAAGCTTCTCATTAAGAACGATGGCTTCTGCACTTAGGATATAAGCGATTGCGTTAAATGTGTCAGCAATTGGGAAGTGGTATATATGTGACGAATTTCTACCTATACGATTCACTGATTCATTGTGTTAGTGCGCACAGCTTGATGATGTGCACTGGTTCACATGAGGCTTTCCGATCACAGCACAGCCAACGGTGACCGAGGCATTCTATGGGTAACGCATTTTCCCCTCGCAATTGTTACCAGGACCAAGCACTAAGACCGCGACCGTTTACGTCATAATTGTTGACCGAATTATGCCCATTTGCTTCTACCTACTATCGGCCGTAACACCGGTGCGGGTTACATCCTAGCCAGCAGTTGGTGCCCCCAGATATTAACATTCTCACCCCGTCATCGCGCGTGTGACAACTTCCGGCCACACAGGTCTACATTTTTCTCACCCCCCCCCCCCATATCTAATTGACTGAGGCAGGTCGAACAATGAGGCCACTATACGACTGCGCGCAATCACGACCGATACCAAGGTCAAGAACTTGACAGGGTTACAAACGATTTCGCTTCGTTATCAAATGAAGTTAATTGAATAATTCACGAACATTGGTGGCAAATGTTATAGTGATCAACTGACGGAAATGTAATGCGCTATATTTTGTGAATGAAAAGTATTTTGGTATGTGAATGCGCTCCAACATCTGGTCTACTAAAGTCCTACAACGGGAATACACGTTGACTGTCCCGCTTAATTCATTGTACTATATATGTGACTACTATGCCATAACCAGCTGTTTTGCCGGGCTTCCGTTCCAGCCCTTAGCCATGGATACGCTGCACCATCACCAAGTTTATTATACCCAGACGGTAAGAGATCTGGGGAATACGAATTGCAGCTGCCCTTAATACGTACCCAGAACTTCGTGTTAGTGTAGAAAAAATGATTCTCGTCTGATCATATATACAACACTCAATGAAAGCTACAAAGTATTATCAACGAACGGCTTCCACTTTAATCCTATGAATATTTCAGGAGCGATGCTCAAGTGTCGCAATTAGAAGTTCATACTTTTGGCGGCAGTAGAGTTATATATGTGAACAGACGCAAACACAGGCATTCTGGATAAATGGTTTCTTTACGAATGAACAACGGTTTATTGACAGGATTTTAGAAATAGTTAAATTGCTTATTCTGAAAGAGCAGAAGACACTCATTAACAAACATTATAAGATAAAAACGGAATTTTCCATAGGCATAAAATTGTATGTTTATCAATTAGTCAGAAAATGCACAGATGAATAAAAGTGATAGTGGGCTGGTGCCCAGGCTGAAAAGTTTTGTTGAAGTAAGCTTGGTTCAGGAAGAGTTCCATTTCATCCTGCTTAGCATAGACAGCAAAAATTTCCACTTGGTAAGTAGGATGGAAGGTTGGATTTTATGGTCAAGGTTGTGCTTTAGAAATAGAACTGATTTGTCGGAAACAAACTAGGCTTCGCAGCAACGAGCTTATCGACTGGATTGGTCTCGATTACGATGAGACAGGGTGGAACGGAATCATACTCTGAGTTGTCCGTTAAATCATTACATTTTGTAGGAGTGAGATCGCAGGGCAAAGTCGTGTCCAAACAGTAGCCACGCAACATACTGGCTGTTTTTCGGAACATAGCGAAGATTAATAGTCCGTCATAGACGGGGGTTGGGCTTCGCCTTATGTGGTTGGATAACGCCTAGTCATTTCCGAGTGAAAGTTCCGAGTCAAGAGAATGTAACGGGCAATTTTGATCCTCCAAATGCAAGCTAAATATCCTGCATAGTGTCATCGAGGTAGTTTCAGGTCGATAATCTGTGGGTGTCATTGGGATTATGCAATGAGCTAAGTTCAATAGTTCAAGCTACACTTAAAGATATGGTCTATTGGCAACTATTTGTTGCAACAGGAAAATTATGGGTAAACTATGGGACATATCGTATGTATTGAAACACCAGTAATATGGACTAACTAACCGTATAACACCAAGGATTCGATATGTGCCATAGCTACCACTAGGTCGTTAGGTTGTTAGCATACTGCGCCTGTACAGTTCAGGATTTACATTAAATTAAGTTAAACATCTGCGCTCCAAGACAGATAAATAAATAAATAAATAGTTTATTCTCGTCAATGCGAGGCACACCATCAAGGGCGTGATCATGGTATTACAGACATGTATGATCGGTGGTTGCACAAAGTAGTACATTTTGACCAATAGCATAGGAATTTATGCGTGTGCTGAGATGTAAAACTATGTTTATCTGTGTACTTGTAGGGGGACATGTTGTGTGAGTAGGTAAATGTGACTGTGTGTGCATTTGTTCGTTGTGTTCGCCATCAAAGGGGGGAATCAATGGAACGCTTTGAATCAGATGACGTCCGTGATGTGTGAATGATCCTCCGGAAAAAGAAAGAGGCAGTGACTTTATTTAGTGGCGTTCCACATCCGCCACGTCACAGTGTTGTTAAACGGATACTTGTGGCTTTTTATAGGGAGAACGCTTGCCGGGCGAAATCCCACCACATCCTGGAACACTGCCGCCGAACCATTTGCTGGAACGGGATTTACCCGGACCACCCAGCTGGCACCACGAGGAGGTTGTTCGGCTAGCCAGCCAGATGGATATCTACCATCCTGCTTATATTACAGGATCAAAATAATCTATCTATTTGTTAAGAAAGACGACGGTCTTCAACCCGGAATTTTACTTACAAATTTCTCTAGCCTATCAAGATTCAAATAAAGCGGACTACTAACAACTCACCATAAAACTTTTCTCCACGTTTTATGAGTTCAGGTAGCAGTAGCTGTGCTTAAGTCAGAGTGCATTGTTACAAAATAGCTTTGGACCCCTAAGCTAATGTATTAGTTTTTTTAGATATGCGTTAACCCACGTATTCAAGGTGAATGCAAAAAGGACTATCATCTGCCTCCTTCAACTCGATCCGTCACATAAAGTGTATCTGTACTTCCAATCCTGCAACTTCTCTGACCAGAACAACATTAGGGATAGCATTAACATCTTGCGCTAATTTTTGTCATGACGGATGGCCGAATTTACTGTACTCGAGTATTACTAAAGACTCAGAAAAATGACTGAAGCATCGAACACAAATACCATTAATCGATGGATGCGTACTTGGAAGGTTTTGCAACACCGGCTTGATAACACAATTAACAATGTTAACAGCTGAACTTGGGATTTGAGGCTGATACAAGACTTGGCATCTTGAGCTGCTGTTTATTCCTTTTCGGGACTCAGCTGCCATCCACTATAATCCGATAGATCTAGCTTGAATTGGGACCACTGAGACTACAGCATCGGCTAAACTGACTTAGGGTTCCGCCGCAAGTGCGGTCAGATACGGTGACTGTAATAATTAACATGCTCACGTATCTTTTGTTTTGGTTAGCTGTTGTGTACTTTGAAGAAACAAGCATCACACACGTTGAGGCCATCGTTAGCGCACAAGTCTTCGGATGAAAACGGGTATATCTAATTCTGGGGAAATGCTTTTTAACATGGGTTGCAGAAATTAAGTTCTGAACAGGCTAAGGGTGCATGCTCTAATGAACGCTTGCGGATAATCGGAATAACTGTCCAGGACATCTGTGAGTGTTTACTGAATAAATAGATCCGTGCTAAAATTCCACCACTCCCTTACAAAAAGACAGCAGTTTATGTTGCTCATTTCAGTGCACTAAAGGAAATACCAGAGTAAAAAAGAACCTTAAATAGCGTCAATTTTAATAACAATAAAATAGTTCGTTTTTCAAATTGAATCCCGTATGCTGTGGTTTGCTCACTTTTCTCTCTTACTTGTTGAATCAAGTTAGACGGAAGTAATTATTCCACCGGATACTAAAGACTTTCCAAGAAGGAGTAAATACAAAATTTGAGTGCCTTTTATTCAGTAGCTGAAGTACTTGCAAATTCGTCGAAGTATGCTTTGGCCCAAGATCAACCGGGATTTACTCTTTACCCTAACTGGTGTCCACTTCTCTTAAGGCATAAGCGTAAATTAGCTACTTGTCTTCACAGAATACAGCTCAAATAACGTTCCATAGTAAGGCCCGCATGCACACGCCCTATGAGTTGTCTGGCTTGCTCTTTGCTCTTCATTCCGTCTGTCAAAAGAGTATGAAGTGAACATAAAGAAGAAAAATGACCACTGTAGTGACCCGCACTTGAGTAGACCAGAACAACTTTTCAATACCATTTCCTCACTACTAGCGTAGGGCTTGTTCCCCTGTTCAGCGGTTTAAAGTGTAGCTTTTGTGAGAAACATCTAACCAAAATTGTGCTAATTCACAGACTTTGTGCATCTATAGGTTGTTTCCTAGCATTTCCAGTTGCTACTGAGGATGGTTAGAATACGCAGAAGTGCAAACGCTTATTTTGTCCGCCACTGTCCCCGAATGGTGTGGTTGGTCACATGTAATCATGCTAAAGTCGGCGACACGGAACTGTAATTGATTAACAGAAGAACTGATTAGTAGTGGATTTTGATATAATTAATTGAGGGCTTGTTGCAGCCAGTTTCAAATCAGGTAGTCGTCCATATGCCCCTACAAGCGTTAGACTGCAGTTTAAGCCTGTTGGGAATCACCAATAGTACGTATCCATCGGATCCATCATTAGCTGCTGACTGGCGGTGCAAGACGCTCCTGATCATGGGTTCTAATCCTGATGGATCCGATGGATGCACATTACTGATGATGACCAACAGGCTGAAACTGCCGTCTAGTGCTTTTTCGGACATGTGGACAAGTATCAGATTTGGAACTGGCTGCGACAAACCCCGAATTAAACAGAAGAACGCCGACTGAATGAAACTGATAGTGATCCTACTTTCTTAATGGAACAAAGCAGTAAGAGTCACTTCACGTGGGGCGGCAACTGAACAGATTGGACCCATTAATTCGCTCTTTGTTGCTTAAAAATTCCATCACCATCTTTCATTATGAAATGATGGATACTAAAGGCTTGGCAGTGCCCTCATCAGGATGAAATTTGTAATAACCAAAAGATTTCTGTCCGACCTACTTTAACCCACTATGCTATAGTGCGTGTTAATTCGAAGTTCCAGTTCCTCTTCTATTTGTCTATGCTTCGGAAAAGGATCATTCGTTTTACTACTAATGAATGTAGCATCTGTTGTGAGCCATGTGGTAAGGTAGACATAGTTGTGCAGGCAGCGGCAAAATGTTAACTAGGTCCAGGCACAGGCGTCTGCGGTTTTACTAGGTGAAAAATAAACCACCGCAATTCCACAAGCTTTTTCAAGCTCCTGGGACCCCACCCAAAAATCTCCCATGTAATTAAGTGTGGTTCATTGTGCATAGAGAACGTTTAGCTTAGACAGCTTCTTATGATGGAGCAGGATGCTTGGTGAACTCAGAGTGTCATGGATATGTAATAAAATATCCGCTGAATCAGCTACTTAAGTCTTTCAATCTGATCCCAAATAATGACAGCCAGAGGCTAACTGCAAGCGAAATATCATATAACAACATCATTGAGATGATTCACAGTTTTCCATGGCGGTTTGTAATATGGGCTGACTATGTTATACAGTAGTTCAACCGGCCACCAACGCTGGTTATTTTTCAATATTTACTATACATTGCTCTCTGACATACAAGCAAATCATAGCCATTCTAGGCTGCGAATTAATTTAGCCCTCGTGGCTTGAATTGCCACATCTCCTTGGCATGCACAGCACAATCCTGCAGTTTAAACTTAGAGACCCCTCTATATCCACATGACTTAACCTAGTTCTTTCAAGACAACTGAACGACGGAATTCATGTCATCTGCTTGGAACTCAACAACTATCCCTCCTGCATTCAATAAGTAGCCGTACAACCTGCGCAAAGTATTGTACGATCAGTCTACTATGTGTTGTGTCCAATATGCCCGCTTTTCTAATTTTACATCGAGTCACTCAGGTACACCTACTTTGAAAGCAGGCAGAGCATAAACTAACTTGCAACTGCACTAAGTGCTTCTTTAAAATCTATTGGTCCATTGAACAGTATAGACAATTCTGGCAGCCTACTATCACTAGCATTCGATTTAGTCGACGGAGAAGCAATCTGAAGTTAGCAGCTGCTAAATTGTAACCTTTATCAATAGCTTCCAATTAGCCTACACTTTAACTTTGGACCTATAGCATGTGTACAGCGGTCACCCACAGCAATTCGGTATCAACAGTGGAATGAGATAGGGCTATTCTGTATCTCACTCCCTTTCTAACGCTGCTATGGATGGCGTCTAATAAAGTGCAAACTGAAGTTTAGTGGTGTGGAGTTGAGGCCAAGTGATCTACTACGAATTTCAAGTGGGCCGATAAATTCACTGAAATCTGTGACTAATAGCAGACCTCAGTACATGCTACGAATATCGGAGACAGTTGTTCTGCAATTCTAAAGCAACTTTTAGGCTTGATGTGATGACCAGAAGCTGATGTTATTTTCACCCTCTCGGATCCTCTTATGGAAGTATTGAACTAGCGCGTCAACCAAATGTGCAGCATCTACGCATGTGAGTGAATAAGTGACATGTATAGTTTATTCTATAAATGCATATATATTTCCCCCATTCTTCAATATCTCCTGCACTGAAAGTGAGATTCGCAAAACTGTGGTAATAATAGTAGTCCTTAAGAGTTCAAATACTTGGCCCAATAGCGCCAGCGGTTTCCAGAGACCGTCTGCTTTCGGAATATCGCTAGCGTATGACTACAACGTGGAATTAGTAACAGTGACATTTGCCGTCGTTTTGCCAAGTCAGAAGTGTACTGCGGTATGCCGCATTGCATAATTCCTCCAATCAGATTCTGCTGGCTTTGATTTGTTCATGGCATGTCTGTCCAGCGTTCTGCCCTGTGCACCTTCCTTGAATTCGCCGGTGTTAATTGGAAGCGGTGAACAGCTGGTTAACATCAAAAGTTGGGCTAAAGTTCTCAAGTGGTAGGCATAAAACTTAGGCTACATTAGAAAGTCTCCGACTCCAAGATTATGGAGACTAAAACTACAGAGACACCTGCCCGGAAAATTTATCGGACAAGGCACAGAAACTTGGCCAGTGACGAACCGGTTGCGTGAATCTCCTACTCTGAATGTTGTTCCCTTCCATTTTTTATAAAATTTCTTCCTGATTTGGCAAACTATATAGGTATGCATCCACTGGATTTGTCTCTCATCTTGTCTATCGCCGAGCAGATGTACGAAAGCATGAGTGATAGATGTAGATGGGGTTGCGAGCGGCTCACAAGGTACCCAGTATACGTGTGTGTGTTGTTTCACAATATACATACAGCTCCCTGCAGATAAGGATATTGCGAAGTGCTTTTAGCCGCAGCGACTAGTGACTGCGGAACAGAATCTCGTGAAATGTCATCACCATTTATCAAGCACACAAAAATACAAAGGGTAGAACGCAATTGTTTAATCGATGTAATTTGAGCACGCTTAGCATGAAACTATTTGTTGCAAAGGAGTCAGTCAATAACCGAATGGACAGGCGTCTGTAACACAGGCAAGATGCACAAAAGTAAAAGGGGATAAGAAGAAAATTGACGAGATCCCGTTAGGGTAACTGCTGCTCAGGTGTAGAAACCACCTACATTAAGATCAGGTCAGATAAACAGTTATGATCCGAGCACGGAAGTGCGTTGGATCCAGTTGCCACGACTCGCATCACAGGGAAAATAATCAATAGCTACGTCAAGACAGTTGGGTTGAATGCAAACATAATGTAAAGAAAATGGAAGCAATCAGGGATTGCACTAAATTAAGCAGCATGGAACGGAGATTAACAATCAGATGCAAGAAACCAAATGCAGGATTGCCACTAACTGCGTGACTACTTCATCTCTGAAACGGACTCTATTCGTTGGTATGTTCAATACCGAGACACCCATCCACAAATATGGCACGCAATAGCCTCGCAGTCGATTTCTCCATGTCTCTATGCCACGTCGTGAACTGATTACCTTGCGGTTCCGCTCAACTCGATGCATCCACGACGTATGATGATCGCAGAGGAAGCCGGTCAATTAGCATACGGTGGACATGGTCTAGTCAAAGTAAGCGAGTAATATTCAATGAATAATATAGGTAGAAATTCGTCACATCTAAACGTACGCAGAGAGCCGTCACACGTCCGGAAGAGCAATGTACGCGCGTTTCATCCTTTCGGGAATCGTCAACAGTGCGCATTCCATCGGATCCTGGTAGGGCTCGAACCTGCAACTCGACTGTTGCCAGTCGGTGGTTGAAACCAATGAACTACGGGGCACGAAAACGACCATCATGTATAAGTTACTAACTGTGACTGATTTGCACCTTATAGCCGTTCAGAGGACAGAATAGCCCCCTCACCAAGCGAGGAACTTACCAAACTTAAGCCGCCAATTAACTTATGGCATTATAAGCAATTTGGTCTGCGAACCTATGCCATTCAACACCCCCTACTACTCCTTTGTAATCAATACGCAGACCAAACTGCTTATAGTGCCATAGGTTAATTGGCGGCTTAAGTTTGGTACTTTCATCGCTTGATGAGGGGGCTACCATGTCCTCTGCACGGTAGTAAGCTGCAAGTCAGTGGACAATGAGCGGTGCTATAGCTCATCTAGTAACTTATTCACGATGGTCGTTTTCGTGCCCCGTAGCTCATTGGTTTCAACCCCGAACTGGTAACAGTCGAGTTGCGGGTTCGAGCCATACCATTATCCGATGGAATGCACACTGTTGACGATTCCCCAAAGAATGAAACGCGCGTACATTGCTTTTCCTGGCGCGTGACGGCTATCTACGTGAGTCTAGATGTGATGAGTTTCTACATACATCATTCAACTTCTCTTACTAGTCCTCTGTATTACGGTGAATACTCGAGTGAGGCATCCGAAGGCTTCTTGCCAAAAGTCGAGTGGCGGACCTCATCATTGCCCACTTGGTGTTCCCACCAGAATTGAACAATACTCCGAAAGCACCGATGGGCAAGCGTGGTCAGGCGTTTAATGTTTCCGCCACGAACTGGACAAATCTGTGCTCGGTACATTAAGACAGGCCTTACTACAGCGTTTTACACCCTACCTTTCACTAACTGGCAGACATCCTGCCGTCTCCATAGACGGCTGAGTGTTTGGAAAACAACAGGGGCCTCGCTGATACGCGAATAAACTTCTTCAGTGATGTGACACAGGAGGTGACACGGCCACCGAGGTAAGTGCACCGATCCACCGCTTCCAGTGACTGCTCGGTGATAACCAGAACTGGAGTTATATCAGTCTAGTCTTGCAGCACAACTCTGCACTTTGAAAATACAAAGCACATACAAAAGCGTGCTGGGATACGCGTTAGTCTATCCAGTAGTTTTCCATAGCCACTACGTCCAACCTAAGTAGAGACGTTGTCAACATACTACGGGTTCCTCATTCGGTTAGCTGGCAGAACTCCCACTTCGGTGTAAGCTGTAAGAACACCGTCCTTCATGAACATTTCGATCATAGATTTAAAAGGAAAGGATATATGGGACAACCCTGACGAACCCCTTTTGCAGTGGGGAACTCAGGATATAGTTTCCCGAAGACCTTTACCCAGTCCCTGGAGTCACAGTAGAGTGGCTGCATAATGAAAAGGAATTTAGCCGGCACGCCTTTCATGAATGGACAGTGCCACAAGCTGTCTCGATCAACAGAGTCGTAGGTGATTTTCGAGTCAAACATACCACCATAGCCTGTCTTCTGTATGTATGTCTCTGCTCTAAAATTTGACGAATAGTAAATATGTAGACGATGCAAGCAAGAACAGAGCGGAAACCAGCTTGGATTTCAGAGATTCGGTTCTCATGGGGACTAACAAATCGTCGAAGAATTATGCCCTTGAGTAGTTTGGATGCAACGGGAAGGCACAAAGTACACTGACCCTAGTTGAAAATGGACAAGACAATTGACATTCGTCAGTCGTAAGGCACCTCTTCAATTTTTCAAGGCGTGTTAAAAAGAGAAGCAAGTGCAGTCAAAGAAGAGTCACCACTATCTTTCAGTAGAGATGGTGGAAGGCCGTTTGTTCAAGGTGTCTTGTTTCGTTTCAACAAGGAAAGCTCATATCGAATCTCTTCCAAAGTGAGAAATGTAACACTTACTTCCCACGTCGACTAACGCGATTTGGAAAGAGGCAGCGCCACAGCGGGCCTGCTGTACTGCCCTTCACAATGTTCCCTCCAACGGGCTAATCGACGATGTTGAGAATGGAGCAACAGCCCATTTTTGTCACCTATTGTCTCGTTAACAAACAAATTTATTTGTCCCGTGTTCCGGATGAGCTGAACTAGCACTCGGCTTTTCCCAATAGCATTGCCCTCCTCCAACTCTACCTACCAACTTTCCTGGTCGATTCAGAGACAGTTTGCCAGACGTCGTTTCAGGGAGTTACGGACACGCTGAAACTCGGTGCCCATCGGAACTTGTGTCCTTGCCATGATTAAGCTGTTGGATGCCTCAGCGATCCATTCGCAGTTACGGCATTTCAAATTGGGTGCATAGCGTGCGTCAAAGGCATGCTTCATTGCACATTTGAGACGATCCCAGTCAGCGTTCGGCTCAACAACTTCATTCATCCTTGACAATTGGTGAGCAAGTTCATCATAATATTTCTGAACCGCAATTTGCGCGTTCAAGTTACAAGTAAGTAGGTTGGAAGATAGGCGCTTCTTTAATGTAGCAAGAGTGCGTGCCAAGTGTGCGCGCACAAGAGACTGGTCTGAATCCAGACACAAGCTCCAAACTGACCGACAGTCACGGACTGTTATGCGCCATCTGTAGCTCATGGTAATGTGGTCCATTTTTGTCCAAGTCATTGAGGAATTCGATGGGCGCCAGATCACGCGGTGTGAACATTTGTGCTGGAAAGCAGTGCTGTTAAGCTAAAGGTGGTGGTCAACGCACAGTTTCATGAATCTATCATCATTGCCTGTTCGGCATGCATAGACTCCGAAGCGGTCTCCCAATTTATGTTCAGAATCCGAAAGACGAACCACTTGGGCATTTAACTTAGCCTCAATAATTACAGTGCCAGTATACTTTTCCATGCGAAGAAGAGATGGAAGCTGTTGATAGAAATAGTCTTTGACACTCTCTGTACTTCATTCAGTAAGGTCATAAACTGATTCGAACCGCACGGATGCGGTTGTTCATCGGCAACCAGTTAAGCCGAACCCTTCAGCATGTTTGCTGAGGGCGATACCAACACCGTACATATCTTGGGCCGTTGACTCAATATCGCCCAAGAAGCCAAGAGTGTAGTCATTGTCGTCAGGTTCAGAATCAGGGGGTCAAAGATTCGTCACGACGCTGTTATCTTGTATACTTGTTTCGGAGACACAGCAGACATTAATACTACGAGACTGAAGAGTGAGTTAAGGGTGCCTGCTGGCCGATCTGACTTAGAGTGCTGAGGTTAAAAAAACAATGTGGGATGAAGCTGGATTTGATGGAATACTTACATGTATCCATGGCAGCAGTTGCCAGATCAGCGGCAGTATCTTGCTCAAGGGACGGGGAAGAAGAGAGGGGAGAGGGGAGAGAAAAAGTGGGAGTATTACAGATGTAGTCAGAAGGGCAGATGATACTCTCCGGTTGCACATTCGTGGAGGGGGGGTTTCGAGGTGACCTGCCTCTATCCTTTGACTCCACAGTCTGACACAAAGATAGTGGGAGTTATGGTGGTTCGGTTGAGGGACTCCACCCGGAACCTTTTGCTCAATAGTTTGACCCATAAGGCAGTGGGGATATGGAGGTACGCTTGAGGGACTCCATCCTGAGCCTCTGTCTCAGTAGCCTGGCCCACAAGGCAGTGGGGCGGAAGTCTAGCTGGGGAGTTTGGTTACAGTGGCCCATTGGGATCTGTTTGGGGCCTGTCACACACAACCTTTGCAGATTTAGAACAGATTTAGAAGAATTCACTTGTGTTTTGTGACCGCATCAGTTGACGCACCTGCGACCACGGCAAGCCGCAGGTGGAAGTTGGTGGGTTTGCATCAATAAGGCCAGGGCCTGTTTGGCTTGAAGCGGGCGTTATTGAACCACTGAGCACTGGATTGTGCCCTCCCACCGTCAGAGAAGATGCGTGGCGCTCGTGCTGTACACCAATCGAGCTGTGAGATTATAACTCGTACATCTGTTGTCTCCCATAGCTAGGTTTCAAAGGCAGAGGGCTATCGACCTCTTCCTAACCAAAGCGGATTGGATTGTGAGACTGTTAGCCTGACCTATAACCATGGACTTATCCGGTATAGGTGGTTCAGAAGGCACTTGGAAATTGCTACCCCGAGTATTTAATTGGGTCACGGGGGTATGCAAACTATCGCCGCACTCTAAGGTCCAGGCTCGTTACGATAGTGTCGTAGGGTAACCTCCAAATGTTGACAAGATGAAGATAACACTGGCAGTTCAAGTTAAGTACCGTACATTGAGGTTTTTGTCATGGAGGGCCGTAACGAAATATGCAGTGGGAATACACTGAATGGTCCAAACGTTCCTAGGGTAGGCAAACTGGACAAACAGTCCCAATAAATCCTTGAATACACTGTCATGTGAGTGCTAAAAATAAAAATGTATAAACCAAGATTAGATGAAATCCAGGTGAAATGTGTACTGTGATGATCGACGTTGACAAACGTGAAAAAGCTGACTGACCAAGGCGCCCTAACTTGATGGATTTGCGGGCGGTCACTGAAGACATGAGACTGATCACTTTGCGGTAAAAAAAAGACAGCTACAGACAAGCAGGCAGGGACTTACATAACTAAACTCTCCATGATGTAAACGGTTTTTGAATGGGAACAAAGTTAGTGAAAATAAGGCAACATGGGACGAGATGTGAAGTAGTTGGTGAAAAGAATGGAACAGCCATTAGTTCTGAAGCACACAAAGTATAACGATTGTGACATCTTGACATGAGTGAAGAGCAGGAGTATTCTGGGTCATATTTAACCGCAGCGCGTTTCCAATCATTCGGCCACAACATAAAGGGAAACCTGGAGCCAGAAGCAAAAGAAATGTTGCCAGTCACCCAATTGTCGGGATGGTTATCGAGATAGGCCACGATTCCAGGATGAATATTTCTGTGTATAGTAGAAAAAGCCAGGAGATAGCAAAGAATGTTGTCCTTGTCAGCAAAACCACGGTGAAGATTTTTGAAGTACCATAAGTCTACAACTATTAGCTAGTTTCACGAAGCGGAGAAAGTGGATTTCGGGCCAATAGAGCGCGTTGTAATCGGAGTCAAATGGAATATCGTAACACCTCAGCGCATGGTCGATAAACACATAGCCACGGTGACGAGAAAAACCCATCAGATTAGTCCAAAAACGAATAAGGTTTAAGCAACCATAAACTAAAAGCTGGTTACTGAAAGCACTTGCGTAATGTTAATGAATATACAGTATTTTGTAATTAAACTACTTATTCGGTTCTGGGCAGAGTAGGTGATACAACACACATGATTAATCCTTTACTCAATTTCCAGATGTTCGATGTCGCCTCGGAGGTTTAGCATAGGTAGGACAGAATTCCGTCTGAGCGGAATAACCAAGTCATACAATGTGGTGGGCAATGAGGTTGAGACGTCAAACCTAATTTTCTCTTTCGCCCATGAGCGATGAATTTCGGGTGAAAACAGAATGACCGAAAGGAGACTGTAACCCTGATAAAAGTACAAAGGATACGATGGACCAACTCACCGAGTCATTTGTTTAAGCTTAAGTTATAATGAAAGCTTTATGTGGAAAACCGGTGGCTGTATTTAGATCACCAGTTTAATCCATAAATGAATTCGTAACATATGTGAAACTCGATAGAAGAGCGCCAATAGCCCCAAAAAGCTCACCGCCATGATGTTAGTGTTAGGTAGATAGAAGGGTGCAAAACTGGCGTGCTGAAAGAGCAATTATGATATGTTAAAAGTATTTAAAAAGCATCACAAAACTGTTGGTTTGAATAAAGAGATGAAATAATGCAACTAATTGATTTCCTCGTTCCAAGTGAAAGAGGTACTCACTACCATTAGAGCAATCGCCAATGCCACTATCTTGTAATGTACCACTTTGGGACATAGGTGACCTACTAGCCCAGCAGGAAAATGCTGTTTGATCGGATACAACTGATATGCAATTGTTATCCAGTCGACTAACGCGCAAGGTCGAGCGCTTAGGTAATCGTTTTACACATTCAATACCTAAAGTACTGTTAGCAGAATGGTTTGACACCACGTCCAATTTGCATTCACAGTAGAACCTACCAAATGGGTGGTAGTTTTTCTTCTCTGGGCGCCTCACCATTTTTGGTGAACGCCCCACCAAGGAATATACGGCACTCCTTGCTGATTCGCCTTATTATAACCTCCAATACCTGTATGCCCATTGTGGCCTAAGCCTAGTAGCCAAGGTACTTGTTTATAACACTGAGATACGGCCAGTCTTAGTGTAAGGATAGAGGGATTTAGAGGAGACACATTTTAGATTGGTTGCGCTTAACAATTTTGCTTACACACAACTATTCAAGTCTGGCGGGAGAGCAGAATGACTATCGTCATATTTTGCCTTCAGACGCTTGAGAACAGGCCATTTGTCACTCGAATGTGCTATTGAAATGTAGATTGTAATCGTTTTTTCCTAATGCAAAGATTCTTATTTGTTACGACAAAAATTTAGCGTAGAAGTTGCAAAATATTTGAATGGAAAGTATTGAATCATATTTGAGACGTCCTCAGCTGCTCAACCATGTACTCGCATGTTTAGAGTCGGTTGACACAATACATTCTTAATAGGGCATAATGTAATGATTACGGAATACTCGATTGTGTGAGCGGGTAGAATTTTCAGTTTGAATGATTCGATCGAATTATGGGCACAAGTAGAAAACAAATGAAATTGTCTGATACACGTTAGCACTTGACTCCTTTTCAAGTACTAACGCCAGAATTTCCGACGAGATACGCCTTTGGTCACATCGCTAGCAACGGTCTAATGATTGGTGACACAACTAGGATTGAGCAAAACAGCTACTATCGAACGAATCTTAGCCGACCAGAATGGGACGGATAGAAGCGCAGATACGGAGTGAAACATGAAGGGTTATTTAGTTGCACAATCTGTGTCGGCGTACAGATGTGTCACGAGCGGATTCCAGAAAAAGTGGTGCTTCGCGGTAGAGAAACATGACTCATATCACTGGGCCTGCGTGAGTTCATCAGCTTCCTGTTGTTGAGTCAATAAAGATTGTGCTTCATTGCCGCGTCGTTCTGCTATATTACGATGGGTGAAAAGACGCTAGTGGCTGCCTTTCCATACCAGCCACAGAAACAGGGTTTGTGCATGTAAATTAGGGGTGTTCCCCATGATATGGGCGTTGCTCGTTGTCCAGAAACCTCAACTCGAAGCTTGGAAGTACAGTTAGGTCCTACACTGAGGTTGTGACTTGATGCGCAGTCGGTAAGGGCGCAGGTATAGCCATCACTACTCTTCTGCGGGTTCATGAATAACGAGTCAGCTAGGTGGACCAGTAGACCGACGTCTGTAGACTAGATGGAGCACTAGTTAAGGTCTGGTTGAAGCATATCTCATTTGTAGTGGCTCATCAAAATCGCACTTAGTTGGATGAATCTATGTTTCAGCCTATTTCGTAGAAAAATGCGGTTAAAAACTGGCAGAGGTGCAAGGTTTGTGCTCATCTACCATGGCCGCGTCAGTGTATGCATTTTTATATCGACCTCAAAATTAGAATCAGTTCTTCATTTGATCCCCGATTAACTATCCTAATAAGCTAATTAATTGTCTGTTTGTTCTTCCTAATATATCACCATAAAAACTCTTAACGTGGCTATTGCGCATAGATGTGAGGGTCCCGGTTTATTATCTGAGCTGAAACAGTTGAAGGTAGATGCGGCGTTCGGTAACAGTTTACGACATCTAAAGTACAACTATGCTAGAATCGCCTAAATTCACTTTCAGAGAGCACAGACACCGTGCTTGCAAGAGGAGGATAGAAGAACCAATTTGAGGCCCACAACCAACAACTTTGCGGACAATGAATGTCTCTGCTGTTCAGTAAAACAATGCACTAGATGATCCGGTTTTCCTAGTCACATCAACCAAGGTGTGGATTGTAATGTCAAGCATCAAAAACAGTTGTAATCCCATGTAGCCAACCGTTGAATTTCAAAAGAAGGAAATTCTGTGTCATGATACTTCCGATGTGATATAAATCCCTTGGTTGCAAATGTCTATTTTTCTATAAAATGACATTTTCAGGTAAACTCCCGTTACCTAAAGTAGCTTCCGGATCAGCTTGAAGCATCGCTAGAAAACAAAACATTCGATCATGTTCAAACAGTTCTGATATCACCAGCTCATTGTCGGCATCAAGAATATTATAAGATTTTCAGGCGTGCAAAAAGTCTTTAAACATCTCATTTCATCAATTCTACAAACAGTAAAGGGAGCTAGTGGGCTTAGATAATGCCTTAAGTAAGTAGTTAACAGTAACCGTGCTGCACGAAAACACGGGTAATGTTGGGGCGCATGCCGAATGAGACTCAGACAACTTCGTTTTGTGCGAAACCTGCAGAAAAAACAGCGATTTCAATGGGTTGAATAGAAAGACTATTGTTTGTTTCTCAACAGCTGAGATTTATACTCACTAACAGTACAAATCTTGGTAGATTGCGATTTTTAGGCATTCGTGCCGGCAGCTGACAAGCTAAATAGATCAACCTCAATCCAGACAAGCACCAGACGCGTTTCGTCCTATTACGGCTCGTCAGTGGTGCGCATTCCCTCTGTCCCCTACTGAGGAACAAACCCAAGACTGCTTGAAGCTGACGCTAACTGGCCAGCAGCTTATACTATTGAGCCATGGCGAGCGGCGGCTAGGCTAGATAATTTGCAAGCTAACTGAGATATAGAATGACCTATCTTCCACTGCCACGTAGGTTACTACCTATCCAGATGACAGCGGCTAGTCTCCTAGGTTCTGTCTTCCACTCACTAGACGCTACGTCCATAACATTTTAAACTAATCCTCCTACTCATAAGCAAGATTGCGCTTTGTCGAGATCAGTGTTTGTGTTCCTGCATATGTAAGTAGGTTATTATAAAGTTAGGTGAGGCGTGAAGCATACATGCAAAGTAGGTTGATCAATTATGGAAAGCACCGGGTTGATATGATGGGGTGTGAAAAGTTATGGCGCCTGGCATCCCAGATAAGAGCGTGAGAAATCCAATCTGTCGGATCACACGGATGTCACAGAAGAAACTCAAGTTAACGTGATCGATGAACGAGAAGTTACTCAAAGGACAGTGGGTAAAAGTGTGCTATAAACTTAGTCTCGTCTTTTTACATTTGCGCGCTTAGAAGTATAAAAGAGGAATAACCTAAACTTGTAGCAGACCGGTCATAAATTTATCATAAGCACAGTATCTTACTTTCCCAACTTAGTGCTTACGGTGTGGGCGGAAACTTACTGAAATGGATTTAAGCCTTTTTGCATGAACGCCAATGGCGCGTGCAGGTAAGTAACTACCTAATCCCTTCGTTTACCGCCTCTAATGTTGTGTAACAGGCAACAATTCTTGGTCCAACACTGTTCCTGTTTCGTATGAATAATTTACCGGGACGTCTGAAATCTGCTTGCGCTCTAATTGCTGATAATGTAAAAGTGGAGACGGATTTTGACTCCTATGAATAATGGTTTATTGCAGCGTGACCTCGATGAAATATCCTCATGCGCATCAAGTAACTGCGTCCCGTTGAATCTTGAAAAGTCCAAACAACACGGTTTCGGTAGGTGCTATCGTGACAGGACTCACAACATCGATGAACAACGGCTGCGCCCAGCTGAAATAGTAAGAGACCTTGGAATGCTGTTCCGATGGAATTTCAAGTCGTCGGACAATTCGCACGAAGCCTACTGTTCCAGCCCCCTCATGCTTTGCTTACTGAAGTGGACTTTTCACGGCTGGTCGGCAGAAACTGCTACCAGGCTGTAGGTTGCCATGGTTCGTCAGCGGTTAGAAAATAGTGTACCAGCCTACTATCCCGGCATAATAGGTGGGATGAAACAAATTGTTAAAGTAAAACACATAGAAACGCACTTGATTCCTCCGCTTCGTGGATTATCCTACCATCAGTGGTGCCTTTTTTAGACTTCACCCACTGGTATACAGTGGATCTCATTACCGTCTTTAAGATCTTTGATCTGGGACAGTTTAAGCAGTAGTGCTATATGTTCTGCAGCACGAATACACCTACCACCGGAGGATATGCTTACAAGATGGCGATTCCACATATGGACCATGTTTCTCATATTCATTGTTTTGCTCGACGCGTGACACATCTCTGGAACTGATTGCCCAGTCCTGTTGTTCTGGCAGATTCCGTACAAGGTTTTAGGGGAAAAATCGACAACAACTTTGCAGACCTATGTTTTGAAGCGGCTGCCATGTTCTACCTTTTCTCATCGCATGGATAAGTGACGGCCGCATTAACAACTTTGTTGGACCGAAACACTTAAAATAGTGCTGTGCTTGTGGTTGGTATTTGTATTTTGTGTGTTACTAAGGAACCAAAACTGTGACTTTACACTGACTGACATTCTGCATTGGTCGTATTTGTTTTTACTCTATTTATGATGGAGATGATACACATTGTAATCGGAGTTCTGATCATTGCCGAGAAATTTTAGTGCTTAAATTTCAAAAATGCAAACACTTGAATCATATTTGTGTTATACAAAAGAAGATTAATAACGGTGTTTGAGGTTAACTTAGTGAAGTAATCGAGGGTTATAAAGTTTACAGGCCTTCGCTAGATCTCAAGTAACGGAAGCCCTAGGCACGAAAAGATAGTTCCATTTTTGTTACCAAAATAATTGACCACAAATGGAAGTTCCAACGTTCTCCATGTAATTAGACGTGAAAATTGCTTTTTCAGTAGGAACTAACGGAAACATGAGAAAAATAAGGAATACATAGATGAATAGAAAAAGGTAAAGTAACATGCGTTTTGGATCAAATGTAGGACCACAGAATAACTCCTGCGCTTATAAATGGACTAATATAATCTGGCACATTAGAAGATTCTCTGCTCGAAACGGTGTAAATAAAAGGCGCAGCCTTGGTAGAAACCGGAAGGCACAGTGTTCTGAAATTTGTGATAGATGATCACCGAGAAAGTGCACGTCTGAATGAATGAATGAATGAATATTTAAGCACCCTGTTCCAAATGCATTCGGAATACAAAGTATGAAGTTTTCTACGTCCGCAAGCTAGTTACCTATGTAATGTGAACAATGATTCTGAATTTACACTGATGATGTTGTCTATCTGGTGAGCAGTCTACCATCTATATCTAACTTACGAACTATTGATGTTCACAGTAGGTACAAAAACTAGCATTGATATGAAGAAACCGTTACGTAACGACCGGCTTGGGAGAGCAAATAAAGTATTTCAGAAAGATACTGCCTTGGTAGTATGTATCATATTCTCCTAATTGAAGGCAACATACTTGAATGCCTTACTGGTGAGATATGTCTTCCATGACGGGACCATCCGTAAGTTTTCTATTTTCAAATCTTAACTACCTTATCTGACAATATTCATATTTTTCCATTTTACTAATCACATGGCTATTATAATCAGTACTATTATTATCTTTTACTGTGGGTTATGTAAATTTGGTCGACCGTAGTTCGTTACACTAGCCCTGGTTGATTGATCGAGTTGTGAGTTGTCAGTCCTAGGAATTTGAAATGTTATCCCTTTAAACCAATCAAGACTACCAGCAACAGATACGACAACAAGTGTGTGTGTGCCGCTAGAGCGTTGTTAAATGCAGGTTCTCATGAAAATCTGTAAACTAACGGGAAGCAGACAGTTCATTTAGATTCGTGATTCTCGAATGTTTTAGGTAAAGCACAGGACAAACCAGAGAGGGCCGATAACCGGAACACCATCTCCGTATAGACGCTGATTACATTGTCAATAAAATGTCAGTGTCAATTATTATAATTATCATAACCTTGAAACAAGTTATTGGTGTTAACACTTAAACTGAAACGGAATGAACACAATGACAATATTCAGAGCCCTTATCCAAATAACAATGTCAGAATTTAATTCTTGGGTACAACGCTAGTGGAATACCTTTAAACTAATTATACAGAAGAGCACTAAATCAGGCAGCTATCACACGCCCGGTGACATACCGTGCGGCCTTTTCATCCTTTCGGGAATCGTCAGCCGTGGGCATTCCATCTGACCCTTGCAGGTGCTCAAACCCGTAACTCGACTGTAACTAGTCTGCGGTTACGGCCACTGACCATTTTCCTTTCCAGGAATGTGACTGGTGGGTTTTTTAAGCAGTACAAGTGTATTACTTTCCAAGCATCTTCGTACAAGAAAATAAAGCAGATTTGCGCCATTCCACAGTATGCTGGCAACAGTATGGTGCACCTGCACACTATGCACATGAGTTACGTGATTATCTCAACGCAAGTATTGCTCACCTTTGGATCTGTCGGGGAAGACCAACGGATTGGCCTGCTCGGTCACCGGATTTGAACAACTTAGATTTATTCCTATGAGACTACCTGAAAAGGGGAGTTTACAAAACCAAGCGCAATTCTCTTTAGGAGCTGAAACAGTGCATATTGACCGAAAGCTTCACGATCACGGCGGAGACATTGAAAAAGTGCTGGCCAACAACAGCATGAGAGACCTGCACTGCGAGCAAAACGCCGATGGGTAATTTAAACATCTACTTCGGTGATATTTATGACCGTTAAACCAATTTTATGGAAATATTTGTATCCTCCATAACGAATGATATAACCACTACACTGGTGTGCTGCGAATGCTGTCAATAGTGTATCGGACCAGTTTGTGGTGATTGTCTAGAGTGAACAAGACGATAATATAAGCAAGTACTGCGCAGCGGCGGTTAAATTTAGGGGCTGTATAGGCTTTCAAGGAAAGAGGAGTTCCAGGTAGTAGAATTTCTTTTTACAACGTAGGTAACCTACTAGTAGCTAATGGTTTGTTGGCATGCGGGTTCTGAGGCAACGACTGCGTTGGTCGTTATTGTCTTTCGTCATCAACTGCGATAGCAATAACCGCCCGTCGAACATTCATTGCTCATGTCTAGGTTGGTCAGTTCCGTTGATGAAACAGTGATCCGATAAGCAACTGAAATGGATCGCACTGACTTGCCTATTAGGTTGATTAAAAGTTTCCCACCTATCCACCGCCCAAACACGAGTCTACCTGATAGGCCACCGTAAACGCAACCACACTGCCGTGCGCTGTCGGCCTATCGATCTTTTCCCTGGCTATTAGGCCTCACTTCGTATCTCGACGAGAGTTCACTCAGCGTAGGTCTCTTCATGTGCATACACAGTTAGGGGTGGAGCTACCTTACTGGTCCACAGGCGCGCAGGTGAATGTGCTTACGGAAAACAGTCGTTCAATATTGCATGGTCTGAAAACTCATGGACAACGGGTAAACGTGTGTAAACGCTTCAGTGCGGCGGCTCATGACAAGCAGACCAGCTTTTTGAAACAAGCTGTTGTATACGCCATTCTGGTGCAGCAAGCTTGGCAAACATGTCTTCGTTGATTTCAAGAATCCACTAAGCAGGTTATCAATACAGTTAAGGGCTTGATGCACCTTAGAAGTTTTTGTGAATAATCTCGTTGACTGCGAGACTATTTCTTACTGGTTTTCAAATTCTAAATGATTTTTTCCACCGATGCCGAAACTACGCTTAGCTCCAAGCCGTACGGCCGCACTTTATCTCGGCTGTCGCTTCAATCGTTTTGGTCATTCCAGTTATCCACACACATGTATGTGCGTGCCCTCTTTCGAACCAGTTCGACTACCGCTACTCAGTGCTTTGCATCTCTTGCATTTATCTTGTGTGAATGATAATGTTACTCCCGTTCAGAGTTGTGGCACAGTTTTTGTCGAGTTCTGCTTATGAAAGCACATCGCGCCCGAGCTTTTCGGGTACCGTTTTGGTCTTATTCGGTAGAAACTAAGGACTCTCAAACTACCCTACAGCTACCCATACAGACGGCGGCATAACAAACTCATATTTTGCGCCGTTCCGACACTAATCGCGTCCGAGAGAATGAGGGGATCTAGCTGACGCTCTGCGCGCATCGTCTAGTAACGTGACACGATCAATACACGGTGCGTCGTCGTGTGCTCGTGCGCGCACCGCTGAATCGGGAAATCTGCGCCAGACCGCGAGAGTTAGCTAAGGGAGTTGTGCCAGCCAACTGCCTGGGCGGACTGACCTTGACGCCAGATCAATCAATCCAGGGTTCTGTTTTGGACCAAAGATCAAAAGTTCACGTGCCTTGCTAAGCGCTACTAACCGATCCGCGGTGCCTAAAGTGCCTTTGGAATGTGCAGTAAGATGGTCAAAATACGGGTTTTTGTGGAAAGTGCTTGACCGACTTTCATGCGAAGTACAGGAAAATCAAACCAAGCAAGTGTAAGCTGATCAGCAGCAGGCACAATCTCTTATCCTAGCCACAAGTCTTTCGGATCGCTGCTGAGAACCGAAACATTTTCCTGTATGTACATCAATGTCTAAGGCCTCCTAAGCGAAATCGCCGAGCTTCTGTTGCGCCAGGCAACAAACGCTTAGGATCTCATCGCCAAAACCGAGACTTGGTTGCAGTCAGAGGTTACGGATGTCGAGATCGCGATTCAGGAAGTCATTGTTCCGACTAGATCATCCCAGCAGGGGATGATCCAAATGACTTACAATGCGAACCATTGCATGGTCCAGAGACCCTGGTCACCTGTTCGCTATGGTGCCGTTTGCATCTCAGACATAATGATACCTGCTTCGACCTCTATCGTCCACTCCAGAGATGGATTTTCACCTACAATCATCACTGACGAAATGCTTACTCACAACTTACAGCCGCCCATTTATCTCCGGCGATTTCAAATTATATGACCTGGAAACCTTGGCATCCCCCAGCGAAACATACAAGATCGAACTGCAAGACCTTATCTTAAGTATTCTGCTTTACAATCACATCACCTCACATAACAGATACTTACAAATGAGGAACTCATGGTCGATAGGCAAGTTAAAGACATCCCACTAGGGTTAAATGATCATGTCACCATGCATTATAACTATGTGTGTTACGCTAAATATCTGGAGGAACACACAGAACTAAAAAGGACTATCACACATCACATCCTAAACGTCCTAGTTAAGAGGACCGATTAGAAATTCTTGAAACGCAGGTCATTTGCTAGTGCCTATATTCGGTTTGTTGGAAGCTTCAGCAATGTAATCGAAACTGCTTCAGAAACGAAGAAAGTTTGCTCCACTAATCCTTCGTCTTGCATCAGAAGTAGAACCCGTAAAAAGGTCACTAAGAAATGTAGCTTGGCATACTTATATAGCTCATCCTGGTTCCAAAACGTGGAGCCATTACTTAACCCAGTCCAAACAATCTAAGACATTTTCCCGTGAGAACAAATTGACTCACCAACATCATTTGACATGTAAATTTGCCAAAAACAAAATGCTCCTATATAAGCACGTTAGCACCATCCGGAAACTTAGACTGGGTGTCCCTCCACTTAACACGGCAGTCGGAGTGGCACAGAGTGCCGAAGAGGCAGCCAGCACCCTAACGGATGCAGTATGCCCCAACATTCCAACGAGACGTGCGCCACCGTTACATACCTACATCCCTAGCTTCAATTTCAGCACCCACTAACAGCGTTGTTACTGCAGCATCTGTGTTAAAGAAACTGCTCTCACCACACCAATACAGTCCCCTCGTAATCGATTATACTCACCCGAGAGTGTTGAACGTAAAACAGCCACAACGCTAGCCGGGCCATTATAGAATATCTTCCAAACGTGCCTGGAAAAGCCAGTTGTGCCTACCATGTGGAAATTGGCTTAATCACACCAATTTTCAAAAGCGTTAATTGCTCGGAGCCCACCAATTTTCACCCAGTGGCCCTCCTCCCTGTGCTATCAAAGGCAATGGGGGCAATCATCATTGAGGTTTAGTAAACCATCTGTGTCATGTGATTCCGAATTATTTTGATCCCACACACCCCGGAATACATATCTCACTCATACATGAGCATGATCATTATTGCACTTATTAGCTGTCCACAATCCACGGACAGTTTCTCGCACTTTGGGATATATACGCATTATTATGATTATTATCTAGAACGTCGAAATATCTTAGCACCCGAACAACACGGTTTCTGCCAACACCGTTCATGCACTATCAACCTACTGATTGCATGTAGCAATTGCACGGAAGCGGCCGATGGAGGCAGAGGAACAGAGGTCATTTACCTCGACTTTCCACCGAACGGACCATCGTATTCTGCTTCACAGGCTCGAAAGCTATAGAATTAATGATCCTGTCTTGGGGTGGATCAGGAATATCCTGCAGGATCGACAACTGCAAGTCAGCGTTCAAAGTGCGGAAGGCATTCGGACATTTTGATCACACTGTCTGTTCGCATTTGCTTAACACCTGCGTGCGGCCTCATGTGGAATACGCAATTCAGGTCTGGCAGCCCTGGCGTAAGCAAGACCGTGTAGCGCTGGAGACTCCACAGTGACGAGCCACGAAGCACGTCAATGGGTTGTTCAATCTGCCTTAGCAACTTAGAGAGAGGACACTAAAATTATACAGCGACCGGTACCAGAGCCTTCGTGGCGACCTTATTATGCCATACCAGATGCTAAGAGAACCCTAATCTTTCTCCTGTCTAGGCCTGGGCAACCTGACAGTATCCTGCCCACGCAATACAATGAATCACACTCCAAACAAATTTCTGATGCTCTGGCCACCGCAGAAGATAATCAACGGTGCCCTATCTGCTGCATCGAGCAGGGTGGATAGGGGTTTGGATGCTACTGCTCAGGCCTTCCCATCTTCTTATTCCCATTCTTGCGATTTTTCACCCTTATCGTCCCGTTCCAGCTTTACTTTTATCCCCCCTGTTTTCAACCCCCAATTCTCGGCCCTCCCCCACCTTGATTCAATCGTCGCTTGTCTTTTAGTTTCAACTCACAGGTGAACGCAGAGAGTCATTCCTGCACTGTCAACAGGCTCATGTCCAAGCAAGCGGCCCATTCCAGTTCATCGGCTTCCTTTTGGAGCCCTCGATCCTCCTTCAGACTGGCATGCCTCAAAGTTCGCACATTGCTTCAGATCGGTCAACAGGCAGCACTTGCCCGAACATTGGAGACCCTCTCGATCGATATCTGCTGCTTATCGGAGACCCGCCTGCAAGACTCGAGCTCTGTACTCACTCTGCGATCCCCTTCAGGTGACACTAGCAGCACTTTCTCATTGCGCCTATCCGGTGACGATGCAGCTTCGAGCACCGGCCAAGCCGGTGTTGGTACTGCCCTGGTTCCCCGGGCTGAAACTGCTCTGGTTGATTGGATCCCAATCAGTAGCCGGATGTGTGCGGTCAGATTGGCTGGCTCGTTCAAAACTTCGAAGTCTTCAGGTGTCTATTCGTTATCGCTGCCTATGCACCCACAAACTGTAGCGATGATTCGGTAAAAGACGACTTCTATCGCCAACTGAACGAACTCGTTCGCCACAGAAGAAGCTCGGACACTGTAGTGCTGGCTGGGGATCTGAACGCTCAAGTTGGAAAATTATCCGTAGATGAGCTGCATCTGGGCGGCCAACATGGTATAGGCTCCCGTAATGATAACGGTGAGCGATTACTTCATTTGTGTGAGGATGCTCGCTTATTTCTTGCGAGCACTAATTTCCGACACAGCACCCGCCGGACGGTGACTTGGCGCCCACCAGCCTCGAACCAGCTATGGACGCAAATCGATCACATTGCTATCAGTTACCGCTGGAGAGGCTGCGTCCAGAACTGTCGCTCGATTTGGAGCATAAGTGTTGACACCGATCATGCACTTGTATGTGCTGACATGCGGATGTGCTTTGGCGGACGTCCACGACGATGTTGTGAGCGCATTGACACCGGCAGACTGGTGAATCCAGCTGTTCTGAACGCCTAACAAATTACGCTGTCATCCGAGTTGGATAAACACTCACTGGATGCAGTTGAAGCTCACTGGTCTCATATGCAACAGGCCTTACTAGCAGCAGGCAAATCCTCATGTAGTATGTCTAATCGCCAACATGAATATTGGGTCTCTTCACAGTCTTTGGAATTTCTAGATGCTCGCCGGCATATTCCGGCTGGAAGCGAACACAAAGAAACTCGCAAAGAGCTCCGGGCAAAACTCCGTGCTAGCCTGAAGAGAGACCGCGAATCATGGTGGTCTCGTCGTGCAACAGAGATGGAAATGGCCGCTGCCCTTGGTAACCATCGTGAGTTATTCCGTCTTATACGGGAAACGGGCAGCAGGAGACCTGCTGTTAGTGAAACTATACGTGACGAGAGTGAACAGCCTATCCACAAATTATCAACTTATCAAAACGCCTGGAACGTTGGGCTGAGCACTTTGAAAGACAATTCAATCGGTCGGAATTGTTAGATTTCTCGTCGACCAGTGATCGCCCTGCTCCGTGGGCTGTCCCTTTGGATCCACCCTCTCGCTCAGAAGTCGAACATGAGATCAAACTGTTGAACTTAAATAAAGCCGCGGGACCAGATGACCTTCCTCCAGCTCTTTTCAAATTTGTGGGACCTGCTCTTGTGGATGATTTACACGAGTTACTAGTGAGACTGTGGGAGCAGGAAACTGTCCCAACCGATTGGAGCCGCTCCGTCATAGTCCCTATTTTCAAGGGGGGCTCACGATCGGAATGCGGCAGCCATAGAGGAATCAGTCTGAACTGCATCGCGTTCAAATTGCTTGCCTCTGTCATCCTTCACAGACTGACTGGCACTCGTGAAAGCCAGATTTGTGAAGAGCAAGTTGGATTTCGTCGAGGTCGAGGCTGCATTGACCACATCTTCACCTTGCGTCGGTTGTTGGAGCACCGTCACATATATTGGCGGCCCACCGTTGTCGTGTTCCTCGATATCAAAGGTGCATTCGATTCGGTGGATAGACTTGCACTTTGGCACTGTCTACTCAGGAAAGGTGTACCTGAGAAATATGTGAATATTATCCGATCATTATACGCGCGTAGTTCAGGCAGAGTGAGGGCTTACGGCAAGCTGTCGTCGCCCTTTAATATCTCCAGCGGCGTGAGACAAGGATGCCCGCTGTCACCTTTCCTCTTCAACTTCGCTGTTGACGAAGTCATGGAAATCGCGTTCACAGGACACGACTTAGAAGGTGTGGAGCTACTCCCAGGAGAACGACTTCTTGACTTAGAGTATGCTGATGATATTGCCCTAATCTTTGACAGCTCACAAACGTGCCAAGCGGCACTGGACAGATTAGCACTAGCTGTCCGTCACTTCGCGCTTTGCTTCGCACCCTCGAAGTGCAAAGCGTTCCTCCAATATTGGTCTGGACCGCCTCCTTCGCTGACCCTTGGTGGGATCAGCTAGAAGTCATTCAAAAATTCAACTACCTGGGAAGTTGTATCAGCGCCCGTGGGATTGAAGATGAAAGCACGAATCGTATAGCAAAAGCTCGAGGCGCTTTTGCTAATCCTCGCCACTTATGGCGCCGGCGCGACATCACTCTTGCTCTGAAGGGTAGAATGTACAATGCAGCGGTACGTTCGACCCTATTGTACGGTTGTGAAACCTGGCCGCTTAAAGCAGCGGACCTGAAGAGGCTAGTTACGTTCGACCACCGGTGCCTTCGCAATTTAGCTCAAATCTGTTGGGAACACCGCGTGAGTAACGGGCGTGTTCGACGCCTTGTTTACAGCACAGGTAAAGGAACTGAACCGCTCAGCACCGTTATTTCACGCACCAGGCTCCGATGGCTCGGCCACGTGTTACGCATGCCAGCCCACCGACTCCCGCGACGTGCGTTGTTTGCGGGCTGTGGGTGTGGATGGGAGAAGAGGAGGGGTGGCCAAGCGATGACTTGGTCGAGAGGAATGAAGGCCCTCACTTCTGAGCTGGCCTCAGTTGGAGCGTTTCGGCTCCCTGGTTGGGGTCCGAAAGACGATGAACACGTTTGGTTGGACACACTTGCTGACATGGCAAGGAGCCGACCTCAGTGGCGTTCATGCTGTGAGTTTCTTTGTCCCCCCCATCCCTCTTAGCCTCCCCCTCCAACCACGATCTCATTACTTAGCCTTATATAATTTTGCATAATTTTTTTGGGTGCACAGCAGCCGGATGGTAGCTTACCGGAACGATGCCCATCCGTTACCGGTAGCTCAGCCAACTTTCACCAGTTGTTTTTTTCTCTCCTTTTTTCGTTTGTATTGCGGCACAGTAGCTGAGGTGTTTCCCACCTCTAGCTAACGTGTATGATGATGATGGTGATGATGAGATTCTAAGGAACCCCTAATTCGTCTGTAGTCACCTGCTAGAACTGAGCCACAATACGAATTTGAGAGGTCACCAGTTCAAGTTAACCACGCAAAACAGTCGGCTAGAATTGCGACAGAATGTTTACTCTTCTTGTGCGCCAACCATGGAACGCCCTCCCAAATTACGTTGTTTCTGCCGCTAATTTACCTGTGTTTAAACATGCCTTGACTTTGCCCTAACCCACCTACATTATGAGATATAACCTTTGTGTCCCGACAAACTATATGATGTGACGAAATTTGCACGAACAGAACTAACGTACACAACTGAGTCTGACCCTTTCTGTATGCCTCCGTGTTAACAATGTGCTGAGTCCAACAAAACGATTTTCTTTTTATCCCTGTCTTCTATTCACCATATTGTGGTTCTCATTCTGGCCATTCTAGAAGACTTGCTAATCAGCCGCTTTTTACCCGTTATATACCACTGTTCCACTGTTCCAATATTGAAGATCAGCCACAACACCCATCTGAGAACACCATTTAAAACTGGCCACACACTATGGGCATTTTGAATGCCACCGAAACGTTTTCTCCTCTTTTTATCCCCGTCTTGGAAGCTTCCTCCACATTCTGTCAGCTTGCTCTCACTGGAGTTCATTTCAAATGTTACCTTGATGATGCACAAGATGAGTTAACATGTTACAGGGAAACGAAATGTAACAAATCCGTTTGCACTCGTGTAATTTGCTGTCTTGCGGTACGCGTTAACTTTTCTTAATACCCTCACTTTCACTTCTCACATTTTACCTACGGAAACTGTTGAGGTTTTCCTTCTTTGTCCATGGTTAATCCATTGTTTACTAGTTCAATAGAAACATGCAGTCGACACAACCACAGACCATGGTAAGTACCAATGTTTAAATTGATCAGGGATAATAATTTTAGCTGATGGTTTCCCAGAGATGCGTCCGGATCTCTCGTTAGTTATGGTGCCAATTACCTTCAAGACTTTTATGTTTCAGTGGAGTAGTAGGTGGGAGTTGAATGGTATGGGTAAAAATTTGTCACATCTAGACTCACTCAGATCGCCGTCACACGCCCAGAAAAGCACTGTACGCGCGTTTCATCCTTTCGAGAGTCGTCAGCAGTGCGCATTCCATCGGACCCTGGTAGGGCTCGAACTCGCAGTGGTCTCAACCACGGACTGGCAACAGTCGAGTTGCGAATTCGAACCCTACCAGGATCCGATGGAATGCGCACTGCTGGCGATACCTGAAGGGATGAAACGCGCGTACAGTGCTTTTCCGGACGTGTGACGGCTGTCTGAGTGAGTCTAGATGTGACGAATTTCTACCTATACTTTGATGTTGGTCTGGATTTTATACCTGAATCTCTTACAATATACTTCAACAGACCACCTCTGACATTCCTGAAATCTAGCACCTATATCGATTGACCAAGGCTTAGCACAGTGTATGCTCAACAAGTCAACAGGGTGGTGCAACACCAACGTGTAGGACACGCGCAGGACTAGGGGCTCGACCGAGTGTTATGTTGAACATAAGAAGTTGTTTGCGGACAGAAAGCTTGAATAACTCCGGAACCTCTACAATGAAGAAAATCGCTATATATTCATAAATGTCTAAGCACTCTTAGATCTTCATCGATCCGTAGATTAACGTCAAAACATTTAATGGCTAACTGAACGAATCCAAGTTGCAAGTTGCAAATGGAACCATGTCCTATCCATTGCGTTGTCGCCTTTTGTTAATTCCATACAGGTGCATATTTCATTTGAAATATCGTTGATTTTTTCGGTCTAAAAGGCTTTTTATTCTAACCAGTAAAGTTAGTTGCTTTGTTTTTCATGGTAGACAAAAATCTGCCGTATTCAGAAGTCGCAATTTAAAAATCAACCAAAAGTCTTAACTTCCTGCCTCTCTAACCGAATGCAGTAGATTTCTGGTACTTATCTATTGTTCACATGTCGGAAAAAGGCAACAATTTGAGTTAGAATTTGGCAGCATTGAAGGAATCGTCTCCATATGAAGATTGTTCATGATACATGATTACGGAGCCGTAGGTTACAGCGAGGTTAGAAACAGTAATAAAGTGGAGACATTTGGGTAATTCACATTTACTTCAATTTTACCTAAGTTGTACTCTTCTACATCCTTATATGTTCTTCGACTTAAAAGTCATTGTAGTTTACAAGTTCAATCACTCATGTTTTGCATTCAGCTAATTGGTTCAGGTCAACTATCCCTATTCATTTTACATTGGGTAGTTATGTCATTACAAGTTTGTGATCTATTGTACTTGACATAATTGGATAACTTTTGTAGCTGTGTCGTATCCGAGTGCTGGAATGGGTGTTGTATGGCAAAGGTTAACATATGTCCTTAAAAGACTTTCCGGTTCATTTCGTGCTCGTTAAGGGAAGTTCACGTTAGACCGTTCCCAATAAATCAGCAATTTCTCCAGTGTTTCACCACGCTCGTTGATCCATGCCAGTTTTATTGGATTACACATTAATTGAAACATACATAGGCTACTAAACAGTATACAACTGTTAACTTGCTAAAACCAGAGAATCAGTTATTAGTATACCAGCATGGTCACTATTTCCATATAAATCCTAGTCCCAAAATTTGTACACATTAGACCAGACCACATGATAAGTTATTAAAACGATTCATCTTGTATTGTGCACCTGAATGGTGCAACGTCAAATTCAGGACAACTGGAAGGAGTCTCCCTTCTTCATATCCTTTCTACTCAAATGTTGGACACGACGCGTCATATGGGCGATCATGGCAAATGCACGAGTGGCCGATAGTTTACATGACTGGGTTCAAAATGCTCACTGCGCTTGTTACTTGCATGTCTGTGAAATAGCGGAAATTAAGGTTTACCGCTGCATCACAAGTCAACAGAACTTCAGAAGCAAGGCAGCTAAATGTACGAAAATCCTTTTTATCTCCGAAGTAGTTTTACTTGGTACATCGTTTTGCATGTGGATTCAAGTTATTGGATTGCTTAGTCCGTGTTGGTGTTTCCTTCCTGATCAAAACACAACTAAAGCCAAAATATGCTTTATCTGCTTCAATGGGCACATTTACAGCACTTTATATCATAGACTACTGATAGGTAAACATTAACCGAAAACAATTGTATTAATAGCAATATGATTAGCATGTACATGAGTTACTTTAATAAACGGTCCGGTATCATCAAGCAACCATTACGCATCTCTGAACGGAGAAATCCGAATTATTATTATGTTGACAGGACAGCGTCAAAGGGCAGTTTTCCAACCGGGACAAGGCATCCTTAATTTCCCTTAACGCTTCTTGACAATGAATCTCGTAAAATAGGTAGCTAAGGAGAGTGCCCTTGGAAATATTTTAACCAAAGCAAGTAGCAAGTATTTCAAGAAAACTGCTGTATCCACGGTAGACGCTGTCGAAAAGATATTCCAGTGATAAACCAACGATCAGTTTGGAGACCCAGGCTACTGTTTTTGTTTTACATTTCCGGTTTCAATGAGCGATTTTGTTCAGATAAAAGTATATTGGACTGATGATTGATTTTGTCAGCAGGATTTGACTGTCAGATAAATAGTTAACGTAAGCGCTTTCGACATCACAAACCTAGCAGTCTGTTGTGGGATCACGCGAGATTATAGCGGAAAATTTCAATAGGCACCACCCACTAAATTATTTTTGCGGCCCTCCAATCATCCTATCAATAACTGCGGACTCAATCTATTGAGACCTCAATTAGTCAACGCGGCTAAAATGGTTCAACTTTCCTTACGCTTGAATTCATTGCAACATAACTGTTTACTTTCGTAGCACACGAAGTCATTGGCTGTGCCATTCAATTAGCAGAAAAAGACGCTGCTCATTTTTAATCCAAACTGTGACATTTGTTTTAGCCATTACAACCTCCAGTCACCTGTAAAATTCGTAACGCCATTTTCTCTCCCCCTGTCTGTAAGGCACCAGGCTGCGATCAAGTGGTGCAGACGCAAGGACGCTGCAGCAGTGTCTATCAGGCTCTCAGTGAATTGTCGAGTTTGATGAGATTGGCAACCTAGTTTATCTGCGTTTGCACAGGCACTGCTATTATATACCGCATCCGATGTGTTGTTAAAAGAAATGAATTTCCCACTTCGTAATAGGACAGCTGGATATGTTTAAATACGATTTGGTTCAATCTTATGCAATTTTCCGATTGAAATGAACTATATCTCGTAATGTAAACTGGGTAAAGTATCGTAAAACCCTTTCGAACATCATTAAGGTTAAGACAAATATGACATGAGTTGCTAGGGATTTCCATTTTTGAGGGATCCGCGTGATTTTCAATCTTGTTTACGCGAGTGTCTATTCTCGCTATCCACAATGTGGATGCCTGCGTTTAATCAAGTCATTGTTGAGACAACCGGGTTAACCTTTCGGTTACTTTTCTAGCGTCATTTCTTAATGATTTTATCTGTAGGTTTTTCACACCAGGATAGTTGTTCAGACACCATAACAGGGAACACCAAAGCCGACAATGTGCCTGTTTAACTGCCACTTAAATTGAGCTCAGAAGCTGTGCAGAATAATTTCGGAAAGCACTAAACCTACATAACCTGCTGTTACAATTTAGCGGGATATCTTCGCAGAAAAAAATATGCGAGGCGCCATGTTCTAACCATTCATGGGTAAATAGAATATTCGTACATCTCGACAACATACTCTGCCGTGCTGCGCCCATCGGGCTATAGTTTTTGTACACATACTTCCGCTACCCAAGGAGTTGCTTCTACAGCCATTCTTCTTTTCCTCTTAGTTGGAACAGTAAATGGACCTTGAATTTGTCCACTGAAATCGTGTGGTTCTAAAAAACAATGTATTCAACATAGCAGTGCCGCTGGCCTCGAAATATCACGATGGCCTGTCGAAAACAACTCGAAATTAACAGCTTTACTCCTTCCAATGCAAGTGACTAATGCATTACGCTGCTATTCAAACTTACCTGCCACTGATTTTTGATATTTGAGGTCCAAACCGATTTCGTTAGGCTCTAGTTATTGCGTTGATTTTCGGTGTAACATCCAATATCATTTTGATTTCAACCGGTGGTCACCATTGTGCTGAAATATTAACAATTTGTGTGCCTCCCGATGGATGCTCTTTTGTCACTGTTTTTCATATTGCTGTTAAACCCTAACAATTTATGCTGATCAAAACTTTTATTCTGTATACGCCTTAACCGAATTCATTATACGATGCCGAAGCATCTAAATTGGCGAAACAGAGAGGTGGCCAAGGCGTGAAGTAATCGATCGAAAAGCCTGATCTGTCCATTGTAGGCCGTCGCTGTACCCACGGACGCCGCGGAGTTTTACTTTCCCGTTCTGGATTATACTTTTGCTTCAGGATTACTGTGTTACAAGTGCTTTCTCTCTGTGACTTGTGCACCAAACACGTTTCTTTTGGTATATTTTTCCATTTTTGCAAAGTTGGTGGATATTCGCCTGGTAATTTCAGAGATCTCACTGACTCACCTAACCCGTCTTTGTCCGTCATCTTGGATTTGTTTCCACAGCCGCATCACCAGCTTGATCGACAGCGTTTGGATTCAGCTTACTAGTGTCGAGGTTGCAACAAACGACATCAGCAGGGCTGACAGTCACAATAGCACGTAGTGCTTGACCACGGAAAGCTAAGCCTGAAGCTTCTGAAATAAAAGTTAGTCGTGGTGCAGACGGCTGTGTTAAACTTGTGTGATTTGATATACAATGCAGAAGTTGTCGAAAATATTATCATCTTTGTTGTACTCTCCTTAGTCTCAGCCAGGATAAAAAAAGGTAAAAATATGACTGGTTCCCTCTGGTTCTGCGCTGTATACACGTCTATTCCACTAGTCAGATGTATAACTGTGTTGACACAGAAGTGCGAAGAGATCTCGCAGATTGTAGAACAAGCGAAAGCCGTAAACTCAGTCCTAAAGGAACCAGGCAAAGCGGTGCCTCGAATTCGATGTTCAACATCAAGCCCCAATTCAGAACAGTGTAGCCAGGTAGAAAATAAGAGTAACGATCCAGAGTAAGCCACCCCGACACTAGCGGCTGCTCACAAAGATGCGTCTGCCACACATCGTTCACCAGATCCACCCGCCTCATCGGACACTGTTAAAGGGCCTGACAACATACGCGTCCACTGTTAATACACAGATAACAGAGGCACCTCCCATCGTAACCCCACCCACTGGCAAAGGAATTGATACTAGCAACACAACCGCGGGAATCAAAACACCATCAGCTGTCCCACCGAGCAAAGCAGCCAGTGGTCCCTCCAAACAGGAGAACTTGTAACAATACCATAATACCCTGCTTGTCATATGCGCTAATGTGACTGAATGATGATGATGACTGGTGATTCATGCATCTAGCCCGAGCAAGATGCACTGGGTCAACCGATGCTAAAGTGGGAGTTGACGTTGTCTACCTGGACTTCTCGAAAGCCTTCGATCGTTTGGACCACCACATTCTCCTGCACAGGCTTCGAAGCTATGGAATCTGTGAGCCTGTATTTGGTTGGATCGGTAACTTCCTCACACAACGTCAGCTGAATGTTGAAGTCCGCAGCTCAATTTCCGATCATATTGACGTCCAGTGTGGCGTGACACAAGGATCAGTACTGGGCCACGTGTATCCCTAGAATTCACTGAGTATCTTGTCAGTGTACTGCAATCAGACGATGTCAAAATCTGCATTAACATCAGGAGAGAAGATGATCACATAGCATTAATGAGCGATCTGGACAAGACTTATGCGTGGGCATCCGATAACCAGCTCCAGTGCAAATTGACGAAGTTCAAAGTCGTGAGCATGCGCCATCAGCTTACACATTAATATTGATTTGGTGACCAGCAGTTAAAACGCGCTTCCTAGAAAAGCGACCTCAGGGTGATGGTGCAAGACCTACTTAGCTGAAAGAGACAGGAAGAAAAGGTATCAAAAAGAGACAGTCAAAACGTTGGACTCATAAGAAGGGCTCTCGAAAAATCCGAGCCATAAATCGATTTGCAAAAGCTGAACCCTTAAGTGAGGAAAACGTGGAATATGCCATCCAAGACTAGCATCCCTTGTGAAAACGCTAAAACAATGCAATTGCAGCTCCAAAACCCAATGCAAAATACTAAAGCATTTCCCGCAATGTTCTTTAAAATGTCCAAAACGTTGCAAAGAAAGCACAAAATGTCGCCAAGAAGACTCAAATTTTGGTTAACCCTGTGCGATTCAATGAACAATGCACAATGATATATAACGGGTAAAAAATCAGGTGCTTGACATGTCTGGTAGGATGTTTGGAGTAAGAAATGATAGTTCAAACGATAATGGGGTAGTCAGTTCGGGCGATTACAGATTTAACTGCACCGCCGTATAAAGAGAGTTTGAAATGAAAATGTACGCACACAAAACAATAAGGGGAGTGGTTATTGATCACGTAATGGGTGAGAAAAACAACTAAAAGGTAGCAAGGACAACGCTTACACGTGTGCAAGTATCTTGGGTCGACAGGATACAGAAATCCATTTTCCATAGTAGTAGCCTTTAACAAATTTGTGCAAGGGGTTTGGAGTGACTCGTTCTTGAGTAGGGTTATGGCACTATCCGCTGTCTGTTGTGCATTAGTGCCAGCATCTGGTGGTCATGCGCTATAGCACGTAGTTTGAATGTGACAAAGTATGGTCAAGGCGTTTTTTGAAAAGGGATAGGGTGGGTGCATTGATTACATGTTCCGGGAGGACATTCCAAGGCTGTGACAAACGAAGGGAGAAATAGTTTCGCCGACATTACAGGCTGCTGTACTGCGTGACCAGCTTAAACTGGTGACCTCTTAGCAGCGGTGTTTTGACTGAATATTAGAAGGGAATGGCATGAATGGCTGGGATTTCTCAGGATATGGTACACCATTATGAGATCGCCCCATATACGCCGATAACGTCCAATGTATATTTTAAGGGTCTTCAGCCTGAGTGGGTAGGGGAGGCTAGTCAAACCTCTGACGCTCTTCGTTGCCCTACGTTGTGCAGTATCGAGCGCGGTGAGATGGTGCTTGAGCCAGAGTTGCCACGCTTGAATTGTGTATTCCGCGTGCGGCCACACGTACGCACTAAGCATTTTTGGAAAGACTAAAGGGTCCAACTTCCCAAAAGTTCTGCGAAGAGGGCCGAGGTGCTGGTTTGCTTTCTTAGCTGCCTTTTCAGTCTGCCTCAAACAACCGGGGTTATCTTGAACTAGCACGCCGAGATCGCACACTTGAGAAGCCCGCTGTAGAATTTGTGGTCCTAGGCGGTATTTGTACAAACTCTTGTGCCGTATGCTGTGAAATCTGCGCTTGATGACGTTGAAATGCAGCATGTTTTCGAGAGACCAAGTTTACGATTTTCCAGGTCCTCTTGTAACACTGTGTGATCCTCCACTGCAGCTATAGTACGCCATACCTTTAGGTCATCAGCAAATAGCAAACAGTTAGAAGATAGCACGCTAGCGAGATCATTTATGAAAGCCAGGAACAGGCGGGGTCCAAGTACCGAGCATTGAGGTACGCCGGACTGAACTTCGATGGATTCCGACAGGTTGTCTCGAACCCTCACATTCAGGTGACGTTGCAAGAGAAAGTCTCCTACCCAGAACAAAACATATCTCTGATTTCATATTTCTGGAGTTTATGGGGGAGAATGTGATGGTCTAGACGGTCGAATGCTTTTGATAAATCCAAGTAGGCTGCGTCGACTCCTACACCTGCGTCCACAGATTCCGTCCAGCTTGCAAGAGCAGTCAGTGGATTAGTGGTACATGAGCGAGTTTGGCGAAATCCGTGCTGCTCCGGAACGAGAACTTTTTGTTCTCTAGGTACCTCATCAAAGCCTCAGACACAATGGACTCCATAACCTTGGAGATCACAGGAAGTAGTGTTATCGGGCGATAATTTGCTGGTTCAGCACGACTGCTACTTTTGTAGTTTGGCCTGATGATTCCGCGCTTCCACATCGTGGGGACGTGCATCTCGTTCAGACATCGTTGAAGGGAAATTGCTAGTGGTCCTGCCAAACTCATGGCAGCAACTTTCAACGCCTTCAGGCCAATGCCGTCCGCACCCGGGGAGCTGAACTCGCGCAGAGATATCAGCCTCTTCAGTACAGCTGCGGTGGTGAACGATATGTGATTAAGTCCTGATGGCGGTGTTATCTGCTTAGGCAGGATGTATGATGATTGCAAGCTTTGGAAGGTATGGTCAAATTGTTGTCCAAGAACGTTGGCCGCCTCTTGTGCGGTTTGGGATAACCCGCATGCGGTGTGCAGAGCAGGAATACCGCGCTTAACACGGAGCAAATTGTTTACGTGTCCGTATAGCAGTTTGGGATTGGAGCAAAGCTTTTCCACTAGACCTTGTTGGTTCTTCATTTTATCCTCCCGGACGAGTTTGACACAGTGGCTTCTTTGTAGTGTGTAGACATCCCAGGTATGGTCGTTCGGGGAGCCTATGTAGGTGTGGCATACCAAGTCTCTTAATGCCATGCATTTACGTGTCCTGCTCCTTACGAATGATTTCATCCTTTTAGGCCGGTGGAGTTTGGTTTCAGATGTCCTTGCCACGAGTTTGGTAAATATGTTGACGAATTCACCGCAGGCCACCTCAGGGATTAATTCGGCTAAGAACGACCAGCTTGTTGCATCAGTGTGGTCGGACAGGTCGTCATAGTTGGTCACGACATGATATTCCTCAACATGCTCTTTAGGATAATCCGCGTAGCACATGTAATGAAACACTAACGTCGCATGATCACTGCGGCCCAAAGGAGTATCAGTTATCACTCTCTCGACCATCAGTTCTTCATTGGTGATTATTCGGTCCAATATGGATGGCCTGTCAGTTCCCCTGAACCTGGTGGGCGTAGTGACGTGGCCATAAAGCGGGAATTCTGAAAGCAGGTCTTGCAAATCTGCTTTGTATTGCTCTCCTGGTGTGGCCTGGGATTCTAGAGCATGCAACTTGAAGTCACCCATGACTAGAATGTGACTGTATTTCCTGTGTATTACTTGCCTCAACGCAGCTATCATGTTGCGGTCCATCTCAGGAGTAGACGATGGTGGGGGGTAAACAACAACCAATAGGCCAAGATCGTTCCATCTCAACCGGAAATTACACCAAATGCCGTCAGGTACGTCGGTTTCCGAATCGTTTATGGCTACGCATTGCATGTTGTTACGAAAGTAGAGGGCTACCCAAACACGTTTCTGGCTCGATCCTTCCGGACAAAGAACATGCCCCGTTAGCTCGATTTCAGCATCCGATTTCTCACAGCACAATCACGTTTCGGTGACAGCGGAGGTCCCAACCTGCTGACGCGTGTCGAATTCTTAATTCAGCGAATTTGCTGAGTAGACCTTGGGCATTTGTGTACATGCATGAGAGCTTCTCGGAGACCAAAAGTGTGCTCGATTGGATGGATGAAGCAAGTGAGTTTACGCCGACTAATAAAGGGTCAGCGACTACTCGTTTTTTGGATGGGTTGCATACTCTCGAGAAGTATTTGATATATAAGCAGGTATCAGATGCCCCGGATTCCGGTGTTTTCTCGTGCTCTGCTGTGTCCTTCCGGATATTATGGCTACCCTTGAACAATGAACAATGAATTCATACGGGTTAAGAAGCGTTGCTTTACAAGCCCCGTTGGATAGTTGGTGGGGAAATCAACATAATAATTATGATGAAAAGGATAGTAAAATAGTTAACACTTTAAATACGAAAATAAGGACTTATCGTTTGCTTCGCTGCAGTCCTGCGATCCACTTAGATTCACAACACTCACAGTTAACAACCAATAATTCCAGGGTAAACTCCAGGTGTAGGATGGAGACATAGTGTTAAGTAACAAAGTGTAAGTGGATGAGTGCATAGTCCAACCGTCTTTCAAATATTGTTAGTGTCGGTGCAGAGACGACCCATTCTGGGAGAGCATTCCACGGGTGACAGACACGGATGGAAAAGAAATTTCTGCGGCACTCCAGACGGCTGTATTGTTCTGCGAGTTTTAATGAGTGGCCCCTCAGGTTTGTATTGCTGCTGAGTTGCAGTAAAGGGCGGCACACATGATGCGGGTCTCGCAGAATCAAGTATGTCATAATCAGGTCACCTCGTAGTCTGCGATAGCTTCCACTGAACAATCCCAGTCGTCGCAGCCTCTCCTGGTAGGACAGATTGCGCATTCCAGTTACGTTCTTAGATGCCCGGCGTTGAGGCTGCTCCAGTGCAATAAGGTCGTGTTTCAGCCATGGATGCCAGGCTTGAATTGCATATTCGACATGAAGGCGAACATACGCACTGAGCATTTGTCGAAATATGGAGCTGTTTATTTGTCCAAACACCCGCCTCAACAGCCCAACGTGTTGGTTCCCGGTCTTCGAGGCCTTTTCGGATTGCCTGGAGCAACCCAAGTCATCTTGAACCAGGACACCCAAGTCACGTTCGAGAGTTGATTGTTGCAGTACATCCGTTCCGAGTCGGTATGAGTAGCTGCCGTGATGTCGGATGGAAAGCACCTTGCATTTACTGACGTTGAAATGCAATAAGTTTTGGATCGACCAGTGATACACTGTATCTAAGTCACTTTGGAGCACAAGTTGGTCGGCGTTCGACTGGATCCTGCGCCAGATCTTGATATCGTCGGCAAACATTAGGAAGTTTGAAGCGATTCCCTGTGCAAGGTCATTAATAAACTCCAAAAACAAACGTGGACCTAGAACTGAGCCTTGCGGCACACCACACTCCACTTGTATGGGGTCCGATAAAGAGCTCCGAACTCTGACCACTAATTGCCGTTGAAGTAGAAAGTTGGCGATCCAGCTTAAAAGAGGGTCTCCGATCCCGTAATGCTGCAGCTTGGATAGTAGTATCCGATGGTCTAGACGATCGAAAGCCTTGGAAAAATCCAGGTAGATCACATCAACACCTTCTCCAGCGTCGGCTGCCTCGGTCCAACTACTGCGTGCAATGAGTAAATTAGTTGTACATGACCGCTGTCGACGGAAACCGTGCTGTTCAGGAGTGATGAGGTTGCAGTTTTCCAGATAGCACACCAGTGCATCGGCAACTATGGATTCCATGACCTTGGAGAGTATAGGAAGAAGGGTTACTGGGCGGTAGTTGGAGGCATCAGATCTGCTTCCACCTTTGTAAATCGGGCTTATTATTCCAAGCTTCCACATGGCGGGAACTTGGTTCCGGTCTAAGCAATGCTGAAAAAACTGAGCTAAATGTCCTGCCAGTTGGTTTGCTGCTACTCCCAATGCCTCAGGACGAATGGCGTCGACACCCGGCGAGCTGTGTTTGCGTAGAGAAGTCAGCTTTCGCAATACAGCCTCTGCGGTAAAATTGATGTGGGTTAGTCCTGGTGAGCAGAATACAAAGCTTGGTAGATCGCTTGGTGGCAAGACCCTTTGAAACGTGGGGGCGTATTGCATCTGCAGCGCGTTTGCAGCTTCCATAGACGTTCTTGTTGGGCCATCAGCCGTCTTGAGTGGAGGAAAATCCTTGCCTCACCTTTCGTAGGCTATTAACGTGCTTGTACAGCAGTTTGTGGTTAGCACTGAAGGTTTTTGCGATGTTCTGCTGATAGGCGGCTTTGTCTTGTTTTAACAGTTTGGTGTGCACTGGTTACGTTGGGCTACGTAGTTGTCCCATTTTTCTGGTGCTGGAGCTTCTCTGTACACTCGCCATGCTGCGTTGCGTACTGTCATCCATTTTCGGGTTCTGCTCCTAACGAAAGAAACGGATTTGCACTTATTGCAAGCTTTTATCTCTGAAGCCTGTGCAATCAGCTGACTGAATGTGTTGACGAACTCGAGCCAGGCGACTTCCGGGGGTTCTTCGTCCAGGAAAGACCATGTTGTGGCGCTGACTAGCTGGGCGAGTCGGTCGTACCTTGTGATGGTTCGCACAGTCTCATCGTTATCATTCAGATATTCTGCATAGCAGACGAAGTTGAAACTGATGACTGCGTGATCACTGCGACCCAACGGGCAGTCTAAAACCAACGCATCAATCATATGCTCCTCGTTGGTAAGCACAAGATCCAACACAGATGGCCTGTTACCAGTTCTGAACCGAGTGGGCAAAGTGATATGGTTGTAAAGAGGAGCAGTAGTTACTAGATCTTGTAAATCGGTTTTGAATTGTTCGCCGGTTGTGGCAGGGGCTTCTAAACAATGTACGTTGAAATCACCCATGATAAGAATGTGAGTGTACTTTTGTTGTAAACTGCACCTTAAAGCAGCCATTAGGTGGTAGTCGGTTTCGGGTGTTGAGTTAGGGGCGCGGTACACCAAGATAATAAGGCAAGCGTCCCTGCCTTTTAACTGCAACCGGCACCAAAGAGAGTCAGGGAACTGCGAGTCTGAATCCTCCACGGCTTCGCATTGTAAGTCGTTTCGGTAATACAGGATTACCCTTCTACCTTTTGTGAGCCTGTCGTTCCGAATCAGCGACATGCCCGGTAGCGACACTTCAGCGTCCGTCATTCCCGTGTGCAACCATGTCTCGGTGATACCAATGACATCATACGAGCCGGAAGCTTGGCGATCTTTCAGTTCAGCCAATTTGTTAGAAAGACCCTGGGCATTTGTATACAAGCAGGCTAGTTTCTCGGTCTCTAGTAGCCCGCAGAGAGGTGAAGCTGTCAAGTGTGGGAGAATGCCGACCGATGGGAGGTCGGTAGTTACTGGTTTTTTTGATGGGTCAATGATACCTCATTTGCAACTTGATTCGGCCAAGGTGCGTCCCAGCCTTCGTTTAGACCTACTTCAGAGTCAATTAAAGCAGCAGTCAAGTTATGCTTTTGTACATTCTTCCGTATGCTTGCTGCTTCAGTTGCTTTAATACTTGAGCTGTGCGAATTGTTTGCGACCTTTAACCGAATTTCGGAAGGTAGCTGTTTCCGATTTCGCCGCCATCTATCCAAAACATCCGTTGCTTGTTGCTCTGACTGAACCACAAGTTTTAGGATTCTAGGGCCTCATCCTTTATAATTCGATGAGAGCTGTTTCCTGTTGAGCGATAGTGCCACAACATCATCCAAAGAAAGTGTTTCACGAATGGACCGCCACTGTTCTAAATCGTGCTTTCCGGTATCTTGAACATGGTTAGAAGGATGTTCTGGCACTCCATGTATGAAGACTGTGTTTAGGCGGTCTTGCTTGCTGTGCCCCTCTTCGGTGTTTCGTTTTGGTTGTCGTGCGCTCCAAGGGACATCAGGATAGATACGTATCCCACAGGATTCGTGTTTTAGCGCGCTTTCGGAGAGCAAAACATTTTCCACATCGGTGGAGGATTCTAGAGTTACTCGAATAAGTCTGGGTTCACCATAGTGTGGCGAGTTCGGATGACGAGTAATTCGTAACAAGTTTACGGGCTTGGCTTTGATACTCATTTGCATACACAATGAGTTCCATTGGTCTTGGTCGTCTGATAACTTATCCCGCAATGTGATGGCGGTAGACTCACGGGACATTTGAGCATACAACAGTCCGGGCACTGTTGTTGGATCCCTTTTTAATCGATCTACAAGGTATGGTACTCATTTGTCTTGACTTGTTGACAAGTGATTGTTTGCTGTTTTTCTCTCCATTTGCGTTAACGGTGTTTACAATGGAAGAGGACGCAACGGCGGCCTCTCGGTGGACCCTGGCAGCAATCTCTGCATATGTAACCGACGTTCTGGGAGGCTTAGTCTCGACAAGAGATATTTGAGCTACAGGTACCAAGGGTTGGTGTTTAGCTGCTCCATCCTTGTTAATACTAGATGTCAGGTCTAGTGGAATTTGCTTAACCAGACGTTTTGAATGGTGCATGATTTTCTTTGCTGTGAGTACTGCTTGATTCACGTAGGTACAGTCTGTTTTCGCCCGGCGTTCTACCAAAGTTGGAGAAGACAACGGAGATGGAGACATGGCTGATTGCGGTGCAGGCGAAGCGATTTGTTCAGCATTCCGTTGCTTAGCAGCCGCTACGCTTCTGTGGTCCACACTCGCTCCCATTGAAATAATCTCATTGTTTATCCTCTGCTCTGCTTCTGCGATTAACCGGTCGCATTTCTCAGCTAGGATAAGCAAGCACTTAACAAGGGGGATGGTGGAACACATAGTACAGAACCAAAATGCATCTTGGGAGCTATTTCGCTCCCGTAACTGTTGTTGGGACACATTTGCACGTTTCGTATGGTACCATGCCAAACAGTGCGAACAAGCCAGACCGAATTTTTACTACCCGATGACATTCTCCTAACCCGCAAATGCCTTTCGATGGGAGTCTCTTCGGTTTCGCCTTGCTGCCATTCAATTTGGTGTCGTTACTTGACCCAGTGGGTTGGTTAGCGTTCTGTACTTTTACAGCTTTGAGAGCAGCGCACATCGGTCAGGCGAGGCGGGTCCTCTAGTTGGCGTTTTCATTAAGTTGTGCCTTTACTGAATTGTCATTAGAAGGTGCTGGTGTTCCCGCTGCTTTCAGACGAATTTCCGTTGGCAATCTGCAACGGAATTTAGTCCAGTTCTTTAGTAGGTTTTGTGCCATTAGTTCTGACTGTAACACAAGTTTTAACAGCCTGGGACCGCACCGCTTATAATTTGGTGATATGAGAATCCTTGTCAACGAGGTGGTCACGACGTTTTCGAGAGAAAGAGCCTCCCGGATGTAGTGCTATTGCTCTCGGTAGTGTACCTGAGCATCGTCGGAAGAGGAATCAGTAAGCTTAGGAACACCATGTGCAAGCACTGTTTTCTTATCTTGAATGTTTCTGTACCTCACTTTGGTAGCGTGAGCCACTGAACGTTCTTTCCACGGGATTTCAGGTACTATGCGCACTCCACTTGAGTCGTTGCGGAGATGATTCGCAGACAGCAGAACAGCCTCAGTCTCGTCCGCCGAGTTTAGTGTTACCCGAAGTAACCGGCGTTCGCCGTAGTGCAACGCGTTTGGGTGACGCGAGATTCTTTTTAACGTCATGGGATTAGCATGGATACCGATCGACGTACAGATGGAACCCCACTGATTTCGATCGTCCGTCAACCTACCCTTAATTGTATTGCATTTGGATTCGGGGACATTTGTGCACACAAGATTTAGGGAACCATGGTTGCGCCTGGTGGCTACTGGTTTTGGATTTGGAGGCTTAGTATCCGGTGTTTTTGGTGAATTTGTGAACAGCACTGATGGGTGCCATCCGTGCTGCGACACGTTTGTTTTCTCTAGTCCGGGTACAAAGGTTACCGGTGCTCTTTCCGGTCTTTGCTTGGCGGCAACCGATGTGTACTTGCCAGCAATAGTGAACACACTATTGCTGGTTGACTGTAGCTTACGGTCTCGTGTGTAGCGAACAGACTACTAGATGCGGCACCCAGTACAGAAGTTGAGGCTGGCAGGCTGCAGACAATGTTTTTACTTATAAAAGGAAGAGAGAATGGAGTTGATACTGCTTGTGATTGAGTCGTTGGGGTTAGGTTGGGACGTCTGGCTCGCTTCTTCTGCCTGGCTATGGAAATCGGGGTGTTATTTTCACTCACAAGCGCAGGTCCGATTCCTCCCATGGGTGTAACTCTGGCGCTCACCAGTTGCTCGACCGCTTCTCTTAGTCTTTCACACCTCTTCAGTAGCACAGCTAGACAACTAACAAACGGGATTGAATTGCATACTTGGCAGAACCAAAACGCCTCTGCAGTTTTTGTTTATGTCGACCACGTCCCAAGGCAGGTAGTGTGATATGATTTCAAACACATGGTACAAACCAGACCATATTTTACCACTTTAGAACGTGACTCGCATTAGCTCTTTATACTACACGTATTCAGAGTAAGTGTGCTGTTTTAAGGGGTAGCAACAGGACAGAGATACTGGCGCACCGTGTTTGACTTCGATTCACTTTTCGTTGCGTGTCTATGGGCACCGGTTTGAGGTCAGACGTGCCGCGTCCAGATGAGGCACACGTTCCGCAGGGTAGATAGGCGACGTGTGTGCTATCGAATGGTAGGCGGATAGGCAGCGATGCAGCGTAAGACGAGGGTGATTTGATAAATTCATTTACCAGGTGAACATGATCACTATGAGAGACACAAAACATGAGAGTATCAGCCAAGTGATTATGTGTCTATTCGGTTTTCTATCCCACTGCAAACAGGCGGACATAGGAAATTTGCGGCAGTGTGCAGAAACTTTATGTTGCTACAGTTCTCTTCTCGGCACTATATCAAAAGTGGGCTACTTAAACCTGATGATCAAGATGCCAAGGGTAGATGTAAGCAGGTTAAATAGCAGATATTGTATTTATTTACACCACACGTTAGCATTCTTTGTGTGAATGGTGAAAACAGTTGGGGATATGGATAAGATGTTCGATAGACCACCCAGTTTGTGAAAAAACCGCACTTCTATCTGTACTTTACAGTGGCCATTAGTCAGGGCATTTGCGAACGGTTCAGCTGCTGTTCCGTAATGGATGAAGCTACCTGTTATACTTTAGAAAGTGCTGCACCTCCCAACTTGCTGACATACTCGCTGTGTTTTATCTTCCGGAAGTAAGAACCCTTTACTCTCTACTTTGGTACAATTATATTCATGTGAATCTGGCGCATCCATTACTATCCATCCGGTTATCGAATACCGCATCCGTTTGCAGGCCGATTGGACTGCTATTCAAACGTTTTAGAGACGGACAATCCTTGATTCTTACCAACACAGTAATTGTTACGGCAATTACCGAGGCGAACCTGATTACAGCGCCTTGGTAGTACAACAATGTGAGATGCGGCGAATGGTTCAGGTACCCCGTTGCGTTTGACAAGGTTCGGATTCGATAATTAGCACTGCGTGTAGAATTGATAAGCCATCGGTGGTGAATACAAATACGCAACCTTCAGTCTTAGCTTGAAGCTTAGCTTTCGGACACTAACAACAATTCCCGAGACTGGGGTATGAAACAGCCTTGGATGTTTAAGGTTGCCGTCATAGTTTGTTGACAAACAGCCCGCGATTCAGATGTAGAAAAACAGTTGTTCCAGTCGGTACCTTTACAATAAACATTGACAACATTTCTCAGGTTGAGTAAGATGAGTGCGAGGGTACCGTTAGTTATGAAGTAGCGATTCGTATTAACAATATGTGGTCGAAAACACAATAGTGTTGCTTTCTCTAGCAAACTAATTATTGCGAAACTATGCATCGAGAAAGAGAAAAGCGTGAAAAGGCACGCTAAACAAAGATGAACAATAAAGGCGGAGGGAGCCAAAAATCGATGAGGCTGTAAACCAGTAGAGCAAGGCTATGGTTGTAGGACATCTCCAATCCTCTAACTCAGATTACTTAAAAACTGTGGTCCAAATAATGAGGTGTAATCGATCCAGATGCAACTACACGTGTTGACAGGATAACGATTCTTATCTATGATGAAAATGTGGAAAATGTGAACAAAAGCGTGCACAGAAAGGTGTGAAGAAAATTTGATATGATGGGCTAATAACATCCAGCTGTAATAACCTGGATTCAGTAGCATCACTAACTGCGACTGCACTATGTTCACAAAGTCTCCAGTGTTTGATGAGGCATGATGCGGAGCCCCAATGAACAATGAACAATGATTTATCACGGGTAAAATAGCATGTGCTTGACAAGCCCCGAAGAACAGTTGGAGTAAACACTAACTTGCAAGGAGCAATGAATAAGTAAATCGTCTTTTTAAGCGTCTACCGCTTTAAATGCACTACTGCGTAGCGATAGTTTGAAATGGGAATATGATGTGCACATAAAAAAGAGTGTAGAGAGCTGTTATGGTTCAGTAAGTGTGCGAGAAATAAAAATGGAAATGTTAACGCTCAAACCTGTGTTGATTCACTTGACAGGTATCTTATGTTAAACCAGTTAAGCTACATCCATTCCACACACAAGCACACCCCTGCGTGTATCATCAAAGCCACGTTGCGGAGGAGGCCGTTAGGCACATGCTTTGATTCGCGTTACTTCGTCCCTTGTGTGAAACTAAACTATATCAAATAATTCGGGTTGGATAGCCTGTCATCAAGGCGTTTTTGAATAACGTTGATGTAGGGGCAAGGAAGACGAGAGTGGAAAGAGCGTTCTAGGCACGAGACACGCGGGGCGAAAACCTTTCATCGACAGTCAAGTCGATTGTAGTGCGTAGCAAGTTCGAACTGATGGTCTGTCAGATTCGTATGCCGACTCAGATGCAGCAGATGACAGCACGGGTGAAATGCGTTCATCAGCATTAAGTAAATCATGAGGCGGTTTCGATGACCTCGATAATCACCAGAGTACAATCTCAGGGACTGTAGTGTGCGCTAGTAGGAACGAAAAAACAATCCGCTAAATATATTGCATTTCGCGCAAAGTTCCATAAAATGTCCAAAACGTTGCTAAGAAAGCATAAAATATTGAAAGCAGGTGCGAGTTTTGCAAAGAAAGTGCAAAATTTTGCATAACCCTGTGGGATTCGCCAGGCACTCTGAGCCAGTCCTCTGATCTCAAGTGTGTCCTCATTGGCCGCGTGCCAGGGGTTGATGCGTAAGTCAAGTGAAGTGAGCGCGCTGCCCATTGACTGGGTGAGATTTGTGAATGTACGTCTAGTCCATGGACATGGGCGGTGCCACGAGATATTGTTCGCCCCCCTCACCTCCGAAACGCCGGATCACAATTGGTCTGCAAACAATGAACGGCCGGAATATAAGCGTACGACTGAATGGATGTCTTTCACACCAGCGTGGTCAAGACGCCTTCTCATGTTTGTCAGTATCTCGTCAAACAATCGTGACAGAGTAGTGGATGTCTTCGTCAACAGTGACGACTGGCAGCTCGTGGCAACCGTGAACAATGTGAAATATCACACCGCCTACTCCTGGATTCGTCCCTCTCTTGATCAGAAGCCGGATACTACGCAGGCGCGCGGTTCTAAATGCTTTCTGTCGGAGGAAGAGGTTGATGACATCCTGGAGTGGATCGCGAAGGACGTAACCCTAACACTAAACGAAATGCGAGCCCGAGTACGTGCCAATATGAATAGGAACATTCCAAAGTCTACAATCGCACGACATCTGAATGGCCGTTTAAAAACTATGAAAAAACACCTATCAGACTCTAGAAGAAATGAACAATGATCGAATCGAAAGGGATACTGTTTCAAAGCTGCCTTCGTACTGCTGCACTGCTGCTATTCTGCGCCTGCGAGACTACGACGGCCTGATTGCTCAGTCACGCACCCAACCAACCGACGGGATACAGAAGGCCAAGGCTCGGTAAAATAGGAGTCCATTTTACACCATAGGTCAGTTCTATTTACTGGTGAGCGAAACATACTAAGTTTGGAAGTGTTTGACTCTCAGCCAATGTGAGTTAATTCCGTCCCACGGATTTTCCATCTTTGTCAGAATTGTTCGCCTCCGTTGATTCTGGTTGTATTTGCTGGCCAAGCAGTTTGCACCTGATTCCCAACTTTGGCAAAACAGTCGATGGTCGTTTCACGCTCGTGCTGGTGACCTTCGCATGCAGCAGACAGCTCACGTGCTCCGCGGTAAGCCTGTGCGCGACCTCGTATCTGGACATTGGCTCCGCTTACCTCTCTATTACCTCCCCCTCTGAAGTGATTGCGCCTACCTATTTTCAGCACTTGGGCTTGGGCGTAGCTTCTTTCCCCGGGGTCCACTTGTAGCCATCGCGGTTGCCTTCTTCCTCGACTTGGCTTGCATGTCACGTCGTGTAGCGTCTGTGCGACCGGTTGTGTTCCGCTTAGGAGATCAGTTCTATTTTCTTAACCAAATGTATCCAGTAGTATGTCCCACTGTAGTGCCGCTGGTTCTTGATGTCTTTGAGTTGTTCCATACCGCTGTCGTAGGATGATTGATGTGTCTGGTCCACTTGTCCTTTCCGACCATTATCTCATAAATAACCTTACCCCTCTTTCCCCTAACCGTTCCGCTAACCCATCTTTCCGGGGTCTGGAAGTTTCGTGCATACACCAAGTCACCAATCTTGAATGTGCGAAGCCTTTTATCCTGCCCCTCTCTCGGTTGTCCGTTGCGTTTTCCAACATTTCTGGGAATCGGGGCTATCAAACGTCGTTCTACTTTTTCGTCCAAATAGAAAATCAGATGGTGGGTTTGGATTCGAAGTGTTTCGATACATTCTCAAAAACGGCTGGATTGCATCTCGTGACACCCTCGTTCCTTCCGCTTTGAGAAGAGCAGGTTTAAAGGTATCTAAAACCCTCTCGGCTTGCCCAATCGATTGTGGAGTGTACGGCAGCAAAAACTTGTGCTGGATTCCGTTTTGCATGCTAAATTCTCGGAACAGCGTTGAGGTGAACTGGGCTCTGTTGTCTGTAATCAGCATCTCCGAGGTGCCAAAATACTGGAACAGTTTATTCTGCTCATTGATAGTGTGCTGCGCGGTGGGATTTTCCATCGGAATCACGCCGGGACATTTTGTGTAGGAATCAACAAAAATCAAATAAGCTTGACTGTTAATTGGTCTTGCATAATCCAAGTGGAATCTCTGCCAGGGCTTCTTCGACTCGGGCCAAGGGTGCCCCGAACATTTCAGAGGTGCCTTTGCCGCTTGTTGACAAGATACACAACTTCGGCAGAACGGCTAGATTTCTGCATCCATTTAGGCCAATACACAAAACTTCGCGCCGGTGCCTTCATTCGGCTGGTTCCCGGACGTCCTGAATGAAACTGCTGTAGTATTCGCTTCCGCAACTTCCTTGGTATGACGACTCGGTCTCCGAACATTAGACAATTGTCAACGACCGAAAGGGATCCGCGTCGATTAAAGAAAGGTTGTAACTCATTCGAAATTCTGACATTAGGCCAACTGGACTGCGCAAACACTATCACTTTCAGCAACATATCGTCTTGAGCCGTCTCTGCACGAATCGTGCCCGACGTTACTGGCAACTCCCTTACACTGTCCATCAGGATGCGCTGAACTTCCGACTCGAATTTGACAGATGCAATCACACAGTCATCGTTTTCCTTTAAGTGGGAACTGAGGAGGCGAGATAGAGCGTCGGCTTGGCCGAGTTGTTGTGTAGATCGGTATGCCGGCAGTACGGATACCCATCGCTGTAACCGACTTGCTGTGAAAACAGGAATACCCTTCCTTAATCCAAATATCGAGAGTAGAGCTTTGTGATCCGTAATCAGTTTGAAATGTCTACCATATAGCATCTTATGAAACCGTTGCACTGCGAAAACAATCGCCAGCGCTTCCTTCTCAATCTGGCTGTAATTTTTCTCCGCCACTGTCAGCGACCGTGCTGCGTGCGCAATGGCCTTCTCTTCTCCTCCTGGGAACACGTGAGTAATGACAGCACCTAACCCATAGTTGGAGGCGTCCGAAGCAACAAAAATCTCCAAGTTTGGGTTGAAGTGGATTAAAAGTAAATCAGAACTGATCGCTGCTTTAACTATGTCAAAGGATTGTTGGCACTCATTTGTCCACCACCATTCTTTCCCTTTCACCAGCAACTCGTTCAGAGGACCTCTTGTCTGATGTAAACTTGGCAGGAAGGCAATATAACCGCTTACAAAACCGAGAAACGAACAAAGGTCGGCAACATCCCTTGGTGGTGGCATTTGCTTCACGGCTTCTATATTAGCGGGATCCGGACTTCGGCCATGTTGGCCAATGATGAACCCGAGAAACTTGACACTTTCCATCAAGAAATTGCATTGTTCCGCGCGTAACCGGAAGCCAGCTTCTTCTAGACGAGTGAGCACTTTAACGTGACCAGTAATGCTTGTGTGTCGGACCCCATAGTCAATGCATCATCCAGGTATACTGCGACCCCAGGGATGTTGTTCAGCAGCGTATCCATGATTTGTTGAAAAACTGTGGGAGTAATTTTCAATCCGAATGACAACCGATTGTACTGGAAAAGACCCAGTTGCGTGTTGACCGTCAATAGTGTTTTGCTGTTCTCGGCTACGGAACTTGTAAGTAAGCATCGGATGAATCGAGTTTCGCGAACCATTTTCCACCGTTAAGCTTGGTGAACAAATCTTCAGGTATAGGCAAAGGGTACCGGTTGTTCACCAACATGGAATTTAAGCCGGTTGAAAAGTCAGCACAAATACGTAACTTGCCGTTTCCTTTCTTTATCCCAACCATGCGTGCCTCCCATTCAGAGTAATGTACGCGTTCGATTATGCCTTCCGACTGCAACCGATTTAACTCAGACTTCACTATTGGTTGTGTTGTGTACGGCACTGGACGTTTTGGTCTATAAACTGGTCTGGCGTTTGGTTTGAGGTTCAGCTCAGATCTGACTATTTGGCAGTATTTAAGACCGGGTTGGAACAAAATTTCGCGGCGTCGTTTCAGTTCTGCAATTTGACTGCAAATTTCGAGGTTCATATTTTGCGTCTCTGCGGGTTTCTCGACTTGTAATTTCTGGCATATACTCTTAACTGACTGGTCAAGCAATTTCAATTCCTCCATTTAATTGAGACCCAGCAAGTTCAATCCAGTTTGATCTGTCACAAAACGGGTTGTACGAATGTGCTGGTCACGTAAACTGACTTGACAATGCAACTCTCTGAGAAGTTTCAAAATACCGCCGGATGCGTTTTGTGCTCTGTGGTCCGTGTGGACAAGCGGTGGTCGTCCCAGCGTACATCATGTGTATGGGCAAATCAAACTGATGTCTGACACAGTATCCAACTGCAGCTTAACTTCTTTATCGTTGATCTTCAACATTGTAAACTTATGACTGCTGACACCGTCAACCTTGAAAGTCGTCGTCACAGTTTTGGCCTCGTTGTGACATCGGAAGCACACCGGGATTCGACGCCGTATTCCACTCATTGTTGCTCACTTCGCAAGACAACACGACTCTTTGTGTCGTCGCTTGCCACAGCGATTGCAAATGTGATTTCGGAACGGGCAGTTTCGACCAAAGTGCCATTCCCTGCAAAACCAACAAGCAGAAGAGGGTTTAGAATGTGGTGAACACACATGAACCGATTCTTACTGAGGACTTCGGCTGACCCTGCAAATGATGTAATGGCTAATCTGGATGAATGACTGTTGCATCATCACAGCATCATGCTTCAAGTTCATCAACCGTTGGCATTCGTTCGTCACTTCCTGCAGTGTGATCTCGGGATTTTGTTCAATTCTGCTCAGTACTCTCGTTCGGCCATCAGCATCTTTGGTTGCTTGAAGACCACACACTTAAATAAGGCACTTGTACTGATCAGCTGTCATCTTGTGAAATAGCGACCGTTCACACTCACGATTTACGCGGCTCGATTAAGTAACCCAGACTTCGTCGTCTCGCTTGGTCATTATCAGGCACTTGTATCGGATATGGAGTAATGAAGACTGCTCTCCAAATATCCGGCACAAAGTAGCAACCGCTTTACCGACTGTTAAATCAGTGCTCTTTTTCGGCAAGATGAAATTCATAAACTTTTCATGCTCGGCCGCACCTAATTTCCGCAGTATGAGGCGAACTCTCTTGTCCTCTGAAGCACGGGCTAAAGTAACGCGAAACAGGTCTTCGTATTTATGGAATCACGATTCAAAGGTACTACAGGTATCGGCATCGTAACGGAACTCACAAACTTGCTGGGTCAAGATTTCTGCTGAGTGGCAACGTTCACTTGTTCCTGTTACCGAGCCTGCTTGTAGTGAAAAATTATTGGGCAGAGTTTCGATCAAATTGGCCTATGCTTTATCAAACTACGCCTGCTGTTGCTGCAACAGAGTTTGCAATTGTTTAAAACTGACTGACATATTTGGGTTCTTCTGACTCCTGTCGCCCCTGTTGTAAAGCTGCCTTCGTACTGCTGCACTGCTGCTATTCTGCGCCTGCGAGACTACGACGGCCTGATTGCTTAGTCACTCGCCCAACCAACTGACGGGATACAGAAGGCCAAGGCTCGGTAAACAGGGAGTCTATTCTACACGAAAGGTCAGTTCTATTTACTGGTGAGCGAAACATACTAATGTAGGAAGCGTTTAGCTTTCAGCCAATGTGAGTTAATTCCGTCCCACGGACTGTCCTTGTTTGTCAGAATTGTTCGCCTCCGTTGATTCGGGTTGTATTTGCTGGCCAAGCAGTTTGCACCTGATTCCCAACTTTGGCAAAACAGTCGATGGTCGTTTCACGCTCGTGCTGGTGACCTTCGCATGCAGCAGACAACACACGTGCTCAGCCGTAAGCCAGTGCGCGACCTCGTATCTGGACAAAGGCTCCGCTTACCTCTTCATTAGATACGAAAGAAGTTTGTTCAAAAGTTTTTTGAACTTGAAAGGGAGAGGAAGTTCTTCATATTGATCGACGAAACAAACCTCAACGTTTACCGCAAACGTACTCGTGGTCGGGCTCCCAGAGGAGTAATGGCCTGTGCCAAAGTTACCAACAGTAGAGGCCTGAATTTGCATCACATCGGTGCACTCATAATGGATAGAAGCGTTTGGATGACTACCCGGAGAGGCTCATTCACTGGCCTCCTACCTCTCGAATGGCTGCGAGGCATTTTAGACAATCTGAATAGGGTGGTGGAGCTCCGGTAGGTGGTCGTAGTCTGTGACAATGCACCATGTCACTCACGTTTGGAAGCACTTGCGTCAGTCGAAGGATACGAAAGGGTTACCATTCTGAGATTGATCCCATACTCACCGTTCCTCAATCCCATCGAAAATGTTTGGCAGGTGGTGAATGCACGAGTGGGGAATGAAATGCGAACGCAATACGAAGAACTTCTGGCCGGGGATCCCCAGAACCTCATGGCGCAAATGGAATCGATGTTGCAGTTTCTGGAACGCCTTGTCAGAACAACAACCAGTAAGATCAGTGTTGTGGGATGTCGTAATGCGATTCGACACATCCGTGTACATTTTTCTGCTTGTTGGAAAAGAGGACGTGCTTTAACAACATTTCCGGCTCATCACTTTAGACATCTGATTGTATAGCCTATACTACTAGGAGCGAGTAGAGACACGAGGAACTTCAAAGTTTCGACGAAATATGTATGAACGTACGTGCGGTTATACATTCCTACGGGGGTAGCAGCGATATCTGATGTCCAGCGTTGGGCAATGACACAGATACAGACGAACCGGACTCGGTTTTTCCTAACTCAGGTCAGACAAATGTGCAAACGCCTGTGACAAAAAACGTACGCAGACCGGCACAATCCGTGCCGGTCATCCACAACGAACCGAGCTCCTAATGTGTCAACCGATACAGTGCTGCTGCGCAAACGCTCAGGGGCTCAACTCTAAGCTACCTGAATTGCGCCATCGACATAACACAATCAGTTGGGATATCATAGCTGTAACTGAAACCTGGCTCTCCAATGACATGCTCGACACGGAAATCGAAATCAGTGATATGTCAGTTATTCGCATTGATCGTCCATCTTGCGGTGGCGGCGTTGCTCTGTACTATCGGAATTGTCTGAGATGTGAGGCTATTAACCTACGTCACCTTGCTGTCTCCGACGCTTTGTTTTGCCGAATGCAGCTAAATGGCCGAGGTGGTGAACCTTCCAAGAATACGTGGGATGCTTGTCTGTTGGCAGTTGTCTACAGGCCACCGAACTCCACCGCAGACCGAGATGACATTCTGTTAAACGCGCTTCATTATGCAGTTTCTCAAAAGTACTCACATTGTCTAATCATGGGCGATTTTAATGTACCCTCAATTGTCTCAGCGACTTCTAGTGGTCCTTACTTCAAATCAAAGATTCTCGAGTTTATGGATACAGCAGCTCTGTACAACCACGTGCACCGACCAACTAGACACCGCGGTTCAAATAAGCCATCGCTTCTGGATTAATCCGAACCAACGAAGAGTTGATGATTGAGACAATTTCCTACGATCCACCATTAGGCAATAGTGACCACTCAGTGTTAAATTTTGCCTATGTGTGTTACGCCAATACTACTGAAATCAGACATGAAAACCGACGAACTATAACCAACTATTCCGTGCTTCACAGCCTAGCGACAACCGTCAACTGGATCCTCAATCTACAGAGCACGGCAGACGACGCGTGGAACGAACTAAAAGACAAAATTAGCTGTGTCACGCAAGCAGCCTCAAAAGTCATACCATTACGAGTGCCGCGCCGGACGAACACCTGGATCCGAAGCAGAACGCGTAAATGGATTAGCACCAGAGACGAGATCTGGAGACAATACGCGCTGAACCATTGCGACGCCACCTGGGAGAAGTACAAAATAGTGAGGAACTATTGCACATCACTGATTAGAGCCGATAAGTATGAATGGCAAAAAAACATGGTACTTAAATTTACGAACAATACACAACTGCTGTACAGGTACGTGAACAGCAGAAGGAAAGTTAAAACAGGAATACCACCACTCAAGACGGATGGTGGCCTAACGACTACTGCTGTGGATGCTGCGAACGCATTACTTCTGCAGTTTGGCACAGTTACTGCAAACGCCATAGAACCTTTGCAAAACCAGCATTCACCAAACGTGGTCGGCATATCAGCGGTCATTTTTACCCCAGCAGCTGTCGCTAGCAAATTACGGTCTCTAAGAGAAAATAGCGCTCCGAGAGTCGACAAGATCAGACCCAAAGTTCTTAAAACTCTTGCTCCCACCATAGCAGCACACATCGCAAGCTTTTTTTAAAGTCTACTCCATTCCCAAACACTTCCGTCTGAGTGGAAAAGCGGGATAGTCACTCCGATATACAAAGGTGGTAAGCGATCGGATCCTGCCAACTACCGACCAATTACTCTCCTCCCTGTTTTATCCAAAGTAATGGAATCGTTAGTTGCAGATGAAATTACACGATATTTTGAGAGTCTGAAGCTAATTTCTCACCTCCAACACTGCTTTAGGCGCAAACGATCTTGCCTCACAAATCTGCTTCTTCCATGGGATTCATGGACCAAAGCGCTTGATGAAGGATCCCCCTTGATGTGATTTACCTAGACTTTTCGAAGGCTTTCGACAGAGTCAATCACTTAGCTTTGCTTCATAAGCTTCGTGCCTACGGTATGCATGGTTCCCTACTCACCTGGCTAGCAGCATATTTGCATGACAGAACGATCAAGGTCAGAGTCGCCGATGCCCTCTCGGAAACCCTCTGCATCTCCAGCGGTGTTCCTCAAGGATCCGTCCTTGGTCCCCTCCTTTTTCTGATCTACATTAACGACCTCCCGGATAATATTCAATCCTCGATGCAAATATTTGCAGATGACGCAAAAATCTGGAGAGTTATACACTCAACATCAGACTGTGCCCTCCTCCAGAATGATTTGGATCGAATCAACAAATGGGCAGATATAAACCACCTCCCCCTGAATCCTGCCAAGTGTCACCTACTGTCATTGCGCAGCAATCTTGCCAACACGTACCTCTTGGGGCAGTACGTTTTACGGCGCGTGACCACAGAAAAAGACTTAGGTATCATTGTGCAGAAAGTCTGGGGAATTCGCTCCAATGTTCCAAAGCAGCGAACGTGGCGAACATGAACCTGAGACTTTTGAGGCGAGCTTTTGGTGTTTTTGAACGACAGTTGGTACCCATGCTTGTCAACTACTATGTCCGTCCCCACGTCGAATATGCCGTCCAGGCTTGGTGCCCATGGTTAAAACGGGACATTCATCTCTTAGAGCAGCCCCAACGAAGAGCTACTAAGGCAACACGCGGATTATCTGGTCCCAATTATGAAGTGCGTCTCAGTTTACTCGGAATGTTTTCCTCCGAATACCGACGAGTACGCGGAGATCTCATTCTCGCATACCGGATATTAACGGAAAGCGATCACCCGTGCAAATCGCTGCTCACCCTAGCCTCATATAAGCGATCGAGAGGTCATAACCTCAAGCTGATAATCCAACACTCCCGATTAGATTGTAGAAAATATTTTTACTCTCTTAGAATCTGTTCACAATGGAATGACTTGCCAACGCATGTGGTAAACGCTCCGAACATTACAGCCTTCAAACAATTGTTAGACATTTATCTGAATGACAAACAACACATTGTGGTGTGATATACTAGGTTTAGACTATTGGCATTTCAGTTCCATGTCGGAATCTAATGATTTTTATCTATTTTGCATTTACCATCCTATGGGTCTTGTAAAGCCAATGCTTTTTATCCCATCATGCACTATTGAACTATTGAACTATTGAACATGGGACTGGCTTCCAATAAGACATGTGCGTGTGATATTTGTACCGTATCATCTACTTCGTACTGGTGTGCGTCGTGCGTTACTCGTTCATGAATAACCTTAAACAATGCAGATAGAGTTTCAGAATTCCGAAAACTAGGACGTCTGGAAAGTGAATTGCCGAAATACTGAGGGTTATCGAAAGTCATCAACAAATCCACAAGAGATGGATGCATCAAAAGTAATTGCTATGCAATTCATTGCGCAGCTAGTAAGCCACCGGTAAGTGGACCAGTGTTATGCTTACGTTATTGTGATCTCGGGTCAAAGTGCCCTTTATACGCTGCTAAGAATAACCAGTTCTGCACTCGGGTTAACACTGTGGCGCCCAGGGCAAATAGTGCGCTTGGTCGCGTCACATAACAGGTTTCGCGGCCGCGTTGTAATACAACAGCGCGATAGGTTGAGAAATGGATTCACACCTAAATACGGATGCATAGCTTGCAAGTATGATTTTTCGCGTATCTCTGTTGGCTTTTGGTGAGCCAGTGGTTAACGATTTTGATAAGGACATAGCAGGCTTGACCGCCATGTGTCGAGGTTGTGGTCGTTGATCGTGCCTGGCACGTGAAAGCAGCGCGGGCGAATGGATGCTGATTTACGGCGCGGCATGAGGATCAACGCGTACAGTCAGAGCACGTAGTGAATGCACAACTTATGTGTACCACGATCTCAATGGAAATATTTCTGGCTAGACCACCAAGAAATTAACACCGCCTGCGTAGCCACGGGTTATGCCGCCCCGGGTATTCTTTCGTTTATCGTACCCTTGCCAGTAGTTAATTGCATAAACTACCACATCACCGAACAGCCGTTCAATAGGGTGTTTCATGGAACATCGTCATTATCATCATCCACAGCAGCACATCAGCCATTTGAACTGATGCGTCACTGCTATACAACCATGAGGACCTATGAAAGAAAGATTAAGAGGGAGAGAAGGGGGACTTACCTGAAAGCCTTAATGCAGTAAGCAAACATTCTGAGTCAAGGCGCCTACACCTTGTATAGACAACATACTGTCACAAACAGCTGGCTATCGTGCAAAGATAAGGCAGCATCGGCGAGACAGCTTCCTTGCGGCTTTCACTGCCACGCGTCATAATCAGTAATTACCTCACAGATCACTCAGCACCAAACACACTTAAAACAGGCAATCCGATTAGGAGACGGCAGCAGATGCGCCACTGGTGTCGGTTGCAAGCTATGTCCTGTAAAGTCTCGAGCCAAGCACAAAGTGAGTCAAGTGGACTCCAGCCCGGAAGGCAAGACGGACCAACGGCACCCAGTTTGGTTGTCAATGACTTCATGTCCCGATGCCAAGTCAACTTATGTCCACCTTGAGTACTGCACCACCCTACACCTGGCAGACTGAACAAGGCCCTCCTAGGTAAGCGGTTACCAGGCATACGTAGCACGTGCCCGAACCAACGCAACTAATTCACTGCTATCTGTTGTTCTAGGGAGCTAGCATGATTATCACTACCTAGTACTCGCTTATGCACATCATCGTTGCGAACACGCTGATGCCATGCGATACCTGCAATGCTTCGCAGACAACGATTATCAAAGACTTAAAGGCACCTCAGATCTTCATACCGAAGGGGCCAAGTCTCACTACCATAGAGCAGAACAGCCCTCACTGTGGCCTTGTATACATGGTCTTTCGGACGGAGGGAAATTCCCTTCTGTCGCCAAAGATGCCGCAGGTTCAAGAAGTCAGCTCTGGCCTTTGCAATTCGTGAGCTGACCTCAGTTTCTATGCGCCCATCGTTACCGACGCAGCTGTCAAGATAAGTGAATTGATCAACTACCTCGAGTTCCTCGTTGGCAAGGGTCAAGAGGTTATAAAGTGGCTGGTGGTCCTGCAGCAACACTTTGCACTTTAAAGGGGCGAACTGCATACCAAATAATGGGACCACTTTGGACAGGCCATTCAGGGTTGATGGTGCCGTTGCAACATGGTCGAAAAGCAAGACGATATCGTCCGCATAATCTAAGTCAACTGACATTTATCCAGGCAGCACTTCAAGGCATAAATCGTGAGATTCCGCAAGCGAACATTTCATGATAGAATTCACGATAAAATTGAACAAAATGGAGAAATCGGACAACCCTGACGCACGCCACTTGTGGTCGGAAAGCTATCAGATAGGACACCATAGACCCTGACGCAGCCAGTATTTTTCGAGTGCACCAAGGATGTTCGAATATTTCGCGGGAACACCTTTTCGCGCAGCTATTTCGAACAGAAGCGATCGCTCGACTAAATCGAACACACTCTTAAAATCGAGGAACACAGCTATTGTCGGTCTGTGGTATGCATGGCGCCTCTCTAGCACCTGCCGCAAATTGAATATATGGTCTGTACATCCCCGTCCTAGGTGGAAACCGGCCTGCTCTTCTCTAATCCGAGATTCCCGTTTCACAGTGAGGCGACGAACGATAATCGAGGCCAATACTTTTGTCACAACTGGCGTTAGGCTAATACCCCTGTGGTTAAAACGGTTTGTGCGACTGCGGTTCTCGTATATTGCCACTATAAGCGATTCGCTGCGATTTGCCGGAACACTCTCTTCCTTGCAGCTAAGTCCGAAAGGGAGGTCAGTGCTTTGCAGAGGACCTCACCTCCATCCTTAAATAGTGCAGGTGGGAGAGAATCCGGGCCAGCGGCACGTAAACGATTGAGGGCCGTGTTCCCGTTTCGGACCTCAGCCTCCGACGGAGGCTCTAAACTAACCGTCCATGGCTCGCCCTGCATCACCTGAGTAGGAAGACGTCCAGGAGCAGGGGGCCAACTGAACTGATCTTGAAAGTGTTCCGCCCAACGGCGCTCCTTATTACGCATCAGTGCACCTGCTCTATCTCTGATGGTCTCACTGACACCTGGTTTCCTGGGACCAATGGTGCAGATCAGCTGGAATAGCTTGCGGTAATTGACTACTGCTCCTGCCTCCTCCATTTCTTGAGCCTGAGTGGTCCACCAAGCTTCTTTGTCAGCACGTAGGCTCTGCTTTAGCTTGCGTCTAATAGTCCGTCTGGTCACATTGTGCTCAGAACCAACCGAGAGGTTTCTTCCAGATTCCAACAGGTTCACCGACCTCGCGCATATCAAGTGACTGGTGCGGTGACCAATGATAGGGCCACAAGCAGATGCTCCTGCGTCGTGCATGGCGGCTGAGATGTTATTCCACTGAAGCTCAGTGTCATTAGGACAAGACAGCGAAAGTTCGGTATGCAGTACGTCCTGATAGGCTTGAGTGACCGAGGGCTGAGACAATTTCTCCGTTGCCAATTGGAGGAAATGCTTGGTGCGCCTCCCGGTAAAGTTCATGGAGAAACGACAGTGTACTAAGGCATGATCAAAGTCGACGCAGGTACGAGCGGCAATCCAGGATGAAATCACGCCGCCTGTGACTTATGGCTATATGGTCAATTTGGGTCCATCTCTGGCCAGCTAGAGGAGGACGCCAAGTGGCACTTAGACGCCCACTGTGTCTAAAAGCATTTCTACTAAGAAGCAACCGCTGCTCCACACACAGTTGCAGCAGACACTCACCGTTGTCAGTCCGTTCGGAGTTAAGCCCACAGTTACCACCCTGCTGAGCTTCTGTAGAGATCACACACCATACTTTTGCGTCCATAGCCCCTGCAAGTACTATACTATCTGAACTAGTAGCACTGCGTAGTAGCGCTTTCGGTTGGTCATAGCATGTGACCTTGACAACAGCTGAAATGCAGTCGGTGGGAGCATAAACGGAAATCACAAACAAACAGCGTTTTGTACTACTTCGTGAATCAACCTTAGCTGATGTCGTCAAACGGGCTGCACATAAATGGATGTTCACCGGAATCCAATCAACTAGCGATAGCTCAGCCTTGGAGATTAGAATGATACCTACACCAGCTTGACCAGTGCGTGCTCCATCGGCGTCTGCGGATGCGTGTAACCAATAACGAGAGGATAAACCGGGTGCAGTTAATTCAATAACCCCGTTAGGGTTATTGATCCTAGTTTCGGACACACGACACACATCAATACCCAGTGTGTCCAAGGTGCGCGCGAGTGCAGCCTGTTGACCAATTTGTCTTAGAGTGCGAACGTTGAACGTCGCCATGGAAACGGGACAGCGTGACCTTATAAGGGACTTTTGCCGCTAGGTGTCCGATAAGCGCGGTGGGATTTTGGCTGTAGGTGGTTCTACTCCAGTGGTTCCTCGGTTGCACTCATTTAAGCTGTGAATTATAGAAGGATATTTAGTAATGGGGGTCGGGACGAGAGTAAGAGAAACAGTGGAAAAGAAAGAAGGAAAACGTCAGCAGTAGCATGTTTTCGCTTATCCGCCCTGCTGTATACAACAGATAAGGCGACCCTTGGTAATCTGCGCGACGGGCGATGAAGGATGAAGTTTATGTTTGAAGAAAGTGTCATGGTTGTATGTGGGCTGAGATACTGCCAGGGCGCCCAGACCTAGACAGCAGGACGATTTGGGTCTTCATCCAAGGCGTTTGACTCGAAAGCCTGTCCGCATGGCAGCGGGGAGGTAGCAATGATTTAGTTTTACGGAAATGGATGCCATCACATTTCAAACCACCAACCTGGAGGACCAGGAGACAGATTTTGTCTTATCTCTCACCCATGACCAACCTGGTAGGAGTAGTTCTCAAGGTGCCCGGAGGCATCACTCAGTATAGCTCAATGGGTCAATGAGGTACGCAAACCGTCGTACCATGTTGATGTCCAGTCTCGTTGCGACGGGTTTCAAAGAACAACGACAACGAACGAAGCTGTACGTTAGGTTTCCAGTCAACCTTTCCTACAGCAAATCCACTTTAATTGACTTGATTGAAATGCCAGAACAGCTATCCAGCACGACATGGATACCGTTTTGATCGTTTGGATGATCCATCGTTTGACCCAATGGCATTCGTGAAAGAATGACACCTGTCAAAATTATCCTACGTTGTAAAACGGGATAATGATAGGATATGAGATTCAGAACACCGAATTTTCCAAGTCCCTATAACATCCATCTGGCAGTGTCAGACCGCCTGCATGACTTACCTCTTATTCACGCATTCGATGTCATCTAGGCCTTCTTAGAATATTTCTTCAGGTGTTCTTCCCCACGTGAATAACCTTGTAATAGTGCTCCGATCAACATAGATTTCCAGCTTATTGTGTGATAATGTTATACTGTCACACAACCTGATTGTGAATGGGAGCCTGCTACACTGGGCCGCATTTCAGCTTGGAACGGAACTGAACCGCGATTTTGTCCTGCATCTTGGGATAATCAGTGTTCAGTTCTTATTACGACGGTGGCGGGCTTTGTTGCAATCTTAATGTGCCTTCCACTGTTTTGCGGTATTTCACTGGGAATATATGCTGATCGGAGCAAGATTACGAGTTTACAAATACACTCTAAAATTTTTCGTTCATTGTTTCATAGAAAAGCAACAATAAACGAAAAATTTTAGAGTGTATTTGTAAACTCGTAATCTTGCTCCGATCAGCATATATTCCCAGTGAAATACCGCCAAACGGTGGAAGGCGCTTTAAGATTGCTACAAAGCCCGACACCGTCGTAATAAGAACTGAACACTGATTATCCCAAGATGCAGGACAAAAGCGCGGTTCAGTTCCGTTCCAATCTGAAATGCGGCCCAGTGTAGCAGGCTCCCATTCACAATCAGGTTGTGTGACAGTATAACATTATCACACAATAAGCTGGGAATCTATGTTGATCGGAGCACTATTACAAGGTTATTCACGTGGGGAAGAACACCTGAAGAAATATTCTAAGAATGCCTAGATGACATCGAATGCGTGAATAAGAGGTAAGTCATGCAGGCGGTCTGACACTGCCAGATGGATGTTATAGGGACTTGGAAAATTCGGTGTTCTGAATCTCATATCCTATCATTATCCCGTTTTACAACGTAGGATAATTTTGACAGGTGTCATTCTTTCACGAATGCCATTGGGTCAAACGATGGATCATCCAAACGATCAAAACGGTATCCATGTCGTGCTGGATAGCTGTTCTGGCATTTCAATCAAGTCAATTAAAGTGGATTTGCTGTAGGAAAGGTTGACTGGAAACCTAACGTACAGCTTCGGAAACGGTTAATGTGCGTTTAGAACTTGACAGACAAAATTGCAATCGGTTAACGGATTAACGCGCCAGCACACTATAATACAGGGGACATGACGTGCTCAGTCATTTCCTATTCCCAACTATTCAACCATCCACGCTGATATCCCATACCTTGATACGTGTGATGGTTACTCCACCCGGCTAATTCACATGGTCCTACAATGCACTTTGCAAATAGTTTCCGAAACACGCTCCTATATATCCCGCTGGTTACAAATGAGTGTTTTGAAAGCAGATTTGCGCTCACACCAGTGATCCAAAGACTTGCGGTCTTTCAGACAATCAGCGACGCCGGCGTGAGCTTCACTCACATCATTGTCCAAAATGGGTTTTGGGATAAATAACTGTATCATACGTCGTGATAACATACCATATACCTGGTAAACATATGATGTCAAGCACGATAAAATTTCTTAGCCCCAGTCACATGCTGGTACACGTCCTTACAGAAGGCATAGTAGGTTCGTGAAGGCCAGACGACCGGGTCGGGGTTGCATGCAATGATTGATCGTTTGGGACATTGAGGTCAGCGTGGCAGTTCGCTCACAATGGAAGACAGTTATCACAGGATAGGAAATGGAAGCCGGAGAATCATTGCATGTGTAACGTGGTAATGCACCCTAAGGAAAAGGAAAAAATTGAGCATTGAATCCGCGTATATACGGCTGCATCATAACTATGCTTGTCGATGTACCGATGTTGAGGAAGATTTAGAAAAGGCGGCATTTTTGCTGAAAAGAAAAGATTAGAGTATTTTGTGACAGGAAAAATCCAATGGACATTTAGAACTTTGGAGCTGTATACGTGAATATCACATCGGTGAATCTGCACCGCAAATTGGTATTTCGTTGGGCACCTTTCTTACCCCAGACTATCATCATTACCATCGGTGAGTGCGCGTTCTCAACACAGAAGCTTGCACAGAACTACCTTCGGTCAACTATGAACCCGTAAATGCTCACGCACTTTGCCATTGTCTACATAAAGAAGGGATCTAGTCGATCGACCGATTGTTGTTTGGGGTTATTGGTAGTTTTCGCGCCACGTGTGCTTGCAAATTTTGTGCAAGAGCAAGTAAAACAGGCCAACAATTAAAAGTAGACTATAAAAATTTTCATTTATTTTTGTTCTATAAAACGCCCTATTCAACGGCTGTTCGAAGATATGGTAGTTTATGCAATTAACTACTGGCAAGGGTGCGAAAAACGAAAGAATGCCCAGGGCGGTATAACCAGTAGCTACGCAACTGCCGTCAATCTATCGGTGATCTAGCCGGAAATATTGAACAATGAGTTATCACGTGAAAAAAGCAAGTGCTTGAAACGTCTCGTAGAATGGTTGGAGTGAATATGATGAAAGCAAAATATATCTGGATCATCTACCGAACGTCTGCCTAGATGAATAATTTGATAAATTACATCAGTGTAATATTTAAAAAATTCGAGCGTAAACGTTCAGAAAGACACTGGGGTGTAGTGATCGTTGATGTAAGGCGTGCGAAAAGTAAAATAAATAAATAAATAAATAAATAAACTTTTATTCTCGACAATGCGAGGCACACCTGTACAGGCATGATGATGTTTAACTAATATAGTGTGATAACAATGTACAAAGAGTACATGTTTGGCATAACAGTGAATGTAAGTGTATGGGTGTATATATGTATGAAATTGTCTATGAATGTAGCTTGTATTTTTGAATGTGTCGCAGAATTTTTGACTGTTTGTTATCGGTAGGAATGTGAGAATAAGCGATTTATGTCCGTGGGTTGGATACCATTTTCCGGATGTCGCTCACTTGGTTCCATTTGATACAAAAAATCCTGTAGAAAGGCATGCTTGGCGTAATCCGCAATAGACGCGTTTAGGTAACAAAAGACTGGGAGCTAAGAGCAACATCTAATATTTTTTTGAAAAGGTCCAAGGTAGGGGAGGATACAACAGAGTCTGCGAGTGCGTTCTGAGGTTGGCAAACCCGAAGGGAAAGGTAATTACGTCGACACTCTAGACGGCTATATTGTTCCTTTAATTTTAAGCAATTACCCCTGAGATGCGTGTTGTGGCTAAGTTTCGGCAAGTGGCGACACACTTGATTGGGATCACTCAATATCTAATATGAGACCTCCGCACAGCCTTCGATAGCGTCCGCTGAAAATTCCCAGCCATTTTAGCCTTCGGCGGTAAGGGTGATAGCGCAGGCCCTTTACATTCTTTGTTGCTCTTCGTTGTGGTGCCTCTAACGCCTCTAGATCGAGCTTCAACCAAGGTTGCCAAGCTTGGATAGCGTATTCAACATGCGGGCGCAGGTAGGAATTGTGCATCATTTGGAAGATTGATGGGTCAAATATCCCGAATGCCCTTCGCAGCATGACGACGTGCTGGTTGCCACTTTTGGCAGCTACAGCAGCCTGTTTTGAGCAGTTGAGGTCGCTCTGTACGATCACACTAAGGTCACGTTCCTGAAAGCTGGAGTGCAATCCGTTTGTCCCAAGTAAATAGATGTAGTTATGTCTATGGCGCTATTTTACAATGCGACATTTGTCTACGTTGAATGGTAGGGCGTTTTGAACTGACCAGTTCGACACTGTGTTAAGATCGCGCTGGAGCCGTTCGTGGTAGTCCGCTCCTCTGATCCTTCTCCATAGCTTGATATCGTCTGCGAAAAATAGGAAATAGGAAGCAATTGATCTCGCTAAATCGTTAATGAACCCCAAGAATAGACCAGGTCCAAGCCCCTGTGATGGGAGTATACACTCGAACGAACGTGCGGTGCCAGCCCAGCAAGGAAGCCGTTAGGCTGACGCAAGGAAAGGCGGCAGCTGATAGGACGTTCACACGTTTCTCGCATGCACGCTGCTTGGCCAACAGTTGGACGCATTGGAGTGAGTTTGTTTTACTGAATCAAAGAAAAAATGTCATGCATTCACAAAGGTCGTTAAGTATGGATCCAACTAGCTGTAAATACCGATATGTTTCACTCGCCGTCTGCCTGCGTCTTCGCCTGGTCCTTTTGTTTGCAGAATATACGTTTTGTCCCTGAAGGACCGACTTTCCACATGGTGTCAGAGAAGGAGAAGAACATTAGTACTACCCAGACGATGATTGGAGCTGCACCGGCTATTCAAATGCCTGCCCCTCTGAACATGGATGAACGCAGTTTGGCAAGCAACTGGCGTTTGTGGAAGAGCAAATGGATGGATTTCTGCACTTTATCGCGTCTGGACAAACAACCGATGGCGTACCGCTTGGCCATGTTTCTACACGCAGCAGGAGATGATGCGCGCCGCGTGCTAGAGACATTGTGTTACGACAAGAGCGAAGATGCCAACAATCTGGAGACAGTTCTTGAGAAGTTCAGTGAATACTGCGAAGGCCAAACAAACGAGACATTTCAACGCTACCTCTTCTTTTCGCGGAACAGGCGGCCAGGTGAATCCGTTGACACGTACGTCACTGAGCAAAAGATTTTGGCCCGATCCTGCAGTTTCTGTAAATGCATGGCGGACAGCCTCATACGGGACCGCATTGTGCTTGGGATCAATGACGAAGGTTTGACGAAGCGACTATTACGAAAGCGCAACCTATCTCTGCAGCAATGTATCGACATCTGTAACAATGAGTCCTCCACTGCCTATCAGTTCCAGCAGATGACAACCACAGGTGATTCAGAGTTGTGCGCCGTTTCCAGGAGCAAAACTACGAGGGCCACGACCGCGCGACAGTAGCCCTGCAACTTCTGTGCAACACGACATCCGAGGAACGGCGAACAGTGTCCGGCGTGGGGCCGCATTTGTGTCAAATGTGGGAAGCGCAATCACTTCGCCCGCTGCTGTCAGTCGACAGATGTCAGTGCACTCGTTCCAGACAAATCAACAGCAGACACCGAACAATCGATTGGTAACGTGTCTCGGAAAGCGTCGCAGAAGTGTGTCTATGCAAGTCTTCTGATCGAGGGACGGTCTGTGCGATTCCAGTCAGACACAGGCGCAGAAAGCCCAGAAAGCACTGCCGCGGCGTGCAAATTCAATCGGATCAAGATTATTTGCGCATGTGGAATGGCTCCAGACTCAAGCCAAAGGGCTCAGCGACAATTGAAGTGGTCAATCCGAGAGACGGTGTTTCGCATCGTCTGCAGTTCGTGATCGTGGATGAGGATCTCACGCCGATTCTCGGCATTGATTCGATTTTATCCCTGTGCTTTGTCATTTTTAACCATGATCGTTTTGTGTACGCTTGTCAGAGTGAAGCCGATGTTAGTGACCTGTATCCGTCTGTGTTTAGCCCGGGTTTAGGGGAATTTGAGGGTACCGCTCACCTGTCGTTAGATCCTTTGGTACGCCCGATTGCGTTACCTGCTAGGAGAGTCCCATTTGCGCTACGTGACCGATTTTCCGCGGAATTGAACAAGCTGGTTATGCAGGGTGTGATTGCAAAGGTTGATGAGCCAACAGACTGGGTTAGCCAGGTCGCAATCATTACGAAGAAAAATGGCGAACTACGCGTATGTATAGACCCGAAGCCACTGAATGAGGCCCTGCGTAGAGAACATTATGCGCTACCGACGTTAGAAGATGTTTTACCGCGTTTGACAAAAGCTAAGTTTTTCACGAAAGTAGACCTTTCTTCCGCATTCTGGCACGTTGTTCTAGACGACGAATCCAGTTTCCTCACCACATTTGCTACACCGTTCGGACGTTATCGTTGGCTGCGATTACCGTTTGGCCTGAAGGTGTCTAGCGAAATTTTCCAAAAGCGTTTGGTGCAAGCAATAGATGATTTAGATGGCGTAACCTGTGTGGCAGATGACGTTCTGATTTACGGTTCTACCAAAGAAGAGCATGACACTAAGCTACACCGGTTCCTGAGGCGTTGCGTGCAAAAGAACATCAAGCTAAAACGCGAGAAAGTAGAGCTGCGGAAAGAGGAGGTGATTTTCCATGGGCATGTGTTAACATCCGACGGAATCAGGGTTGACCCAGGGAAGATTAAGGCGATACAAGAGATGCCGTCCCCTAACGATGTGAAGGCAGTCCATCGCCTAAACGGTATGGTGAATTATTTAAGCCGGTTCCTACCAGGACTCGCTGATGTCATGACTCCGATTAGGCAGTTAACTCACAAAGGAGTAAATTGGAGCTGGGGGAAGGAACAGGATTCGGCTTTCGCAACCATTAAGAACCTTATCAGTAATGCGCCCGTACTCGGATATTACGATCCAGCACAACCATTGGAGGTACCGTGTGATAGTAGCCAGAGTGGAATAGGTGCTGTTCTGTTGCAGAACGGAAGACCTTTGGATTTCCGCAGTCGAGCACTCACAGAGGCCGAGAAGCGGTACGCACAGATCGAGAAAGAGATGCTGGCAGTGGTCTATGCCATGGAGCGTTTCAATGATTATACTTTTGGAAGAAAGACAACCGTGTACACTGATCATAAGCCGCTGGTGTCGATAGCCACTAAACCACTGAATAACGTTCCTTGCCGTCTGCAGCGTATGCTTATCCGGCTCCAAAAATATGACATTGACATTGTGTACACACCTGGCACACAGATGTTCATCGCGGACACCCTGTCGAGATCACATCCGCCAGTGGCCGAACATCATCTAGAAGAGATCGAGACAGTTAGCATGGTGCAGCATCTGGCAGTGACAGAAAACCGTTTGAAAGACATAGGCGTTTCACGGAGGAAGACCAAACTTTTGCAGCTTTGCGAGACGTTATCCTCAATGGGTGGCCAGAAACAAAGAAGCAGCTCCCGAAGGAATTAACACCCTACTTCAATTTTCGGGACGAACTCACTGTCTGTGACGGTCTGTTGTTCAAGGGAAGTCGAATCCTAATCCCTTCTTCTCTCCGAAAGGAGATGCTGGAGCATGTCCATCGCGCTCACCTGGGTGCAAATTACACCATTAATCGAGCAAGAGAACTGATGTTCTGGCCAGGAATGACAGGTCAGATCAAGGATCATGTGTCTAACTGTGAGGCGTGCCGTTCACACGACATTCGGCAAACGAAGGAACCGATGCATGATGTTCCGGACCGACCGTGGCAAAAGGTAGCGGTGGATCTATTCTGGGACAACGGAAAGGATTACTTACTCACGGTGGACTACTATAGTGATTACTTTGAAATCGATTTACTCACCACCACTACGACGGAGGCAGTAATCAACAAACTCAGATGTCAATTCGCACGGCACGGGATACCGGAGGAGCTAGTCTCGGACAACGGTCCCCAGTTCAGCAGCATGGCATTCCAGGCTTTCGCAACCGAATGGGAATTCGCACACCGACAAACCAGTCCCTATCACAGTCAATCAAATGGGAAGGCAGAGTCGGCAGTGAAGCAAGCCAAGCGACTATTAGCGAAGGCTGGATATACTCGGGAGGACCCATACCTCATGCTACTGGAGAGTCGCAACACTCCTTCAACGGATATCGGCCTGAGCCCAGTGCAGTACCTATACAGTCGAAGGACCAGAACTGTGATGCCTGCATCCGTAACACTTCTGTGCCCTATCACGCCACAACTTGAGAAAGTACAGAACAGTTTGAAAAGGCGAATGGCTACTCAGAAACGGTACTACGACAACGGCGCACGGGAATTACCTGAGCTGACAGTGGGAGAAGAAGTATGGGTTGAACCAATTCCCGATGGACAGGAGCGGTGGAGAAAAGGAGTCGTGGCTGCGAAAGTCGGTGAAAGGTCATACGAAGTAAATGTTGGAGGGAAGAAGCTGAGAAGAAACCGAGTACAGCTGAGGAGATGTCCGAGGCGACAGCATGAATCAGGGAGAGAGCGTTATACTGCATGCGGCAATGAGGCGACATCGGCAGATCCAACAAAGAGGACGCGGAGTGTTAAAGTGTGTGGACTATTTAGCAAAGTACAGCAGCAAGAACATGAAAAAAGGGAGGATGTGATGTGAGTATACACTCGAACGAACGTGCGGTGCCAGCCCAGCAAGGAAGCCGTTAGGCTGACGCAAGGAAAGGCGGCAGCTGATAGGACGTTCACACGTTTCTCGCATGCACGCTGCTTGGCCAACAGTTGGACGCATTGGAGTGAGTTTGTTTTACTGAATCAAAGAAAAAATGTCATGCATTCACAAAGGTCGTTAATTATGGATCCAACTAGCTGTAAATACCGATATGTTTCACTCGCCGTCTGCCTGCGTCTTCGCCTGGTCCTTTTGTTTGCAGAATATACGTTTTGTCCCTGAAGGACCGACTTTTTACAGCCCCGAGAGTTGTGATACACCACACACTACATCAATTGCATCGGACAGTGATTCTCCGACTCTCACCGCCAGCCGTCGTTCGTGCAGAAAATTGCTGATGCAACTCAGGATTGGGTCGCCAATGCTGCGGTTCCGAAGCTACTGAAGAAGAATTCGATGGTCTAAGCGATCAAACGCTTTTGAAAACTCCAGGTAGATGACGTCGACTCATGCTCCATCACCAACAGCTTCAGTCCAGGTATTACGTGCAATCAATAGGTTAGTAGTATATGAACACTTTTGACGAATATTATGTTGTTCTGGGGCTACAAATTTGTGGATTTCCAGATACTGCATCAGCGCATCTGCGATGATTGCTTCCATAATTTTGGATAGTACAGGAACTAGTGTTATTGGACGGAAGTTGGCAAGATCAGTGCGGCTACCTCCTTTATGGATAGGAGTGATGACCCCTTGCTTCCATACTGGTGGATTATGATTCTCTTCTAAACATCGCTGATAGAAAACATCCAGGGGTTCTGCTAGATCCCTAGCTACCGCCTGCATAGCCTTTGTTCGGATGTTGTCGACTCAAGTCGAACTGTGTATACGCAGAGCTAATATCTTCTTCAACGCAGCTTCCGCAGTGAAGGTGATGTTGTCTAAACCCGACGGTGGAGTATTAGAAACGAGGAGAAGGTTTTGGCTCGTTACCTATTGGAAAGTTTGGGAGTAATGAAGCCGTAGGCGATCAGCTGCTTCCATTGCTGATCGCGTGCACCAATCAGTTGTGATCAGTGTTGGAATCCCCCGCTTCTCCTTTCGAAGGCCGTTAACGTGCCTGTACAGAAGTTTGCGGTTCGTCCAGAAGCGCTTCATTAACTCCTGCTGATGCGCGACCATGGCTTCGTGGATCAGTTTCACACAGAAGTTACGATGTGTCACGTATGTAGTCCAGGTTCCGACATTCGAGCAGTCCTGGTGATCTCGCCTTGCCAAATCCCTCGGTACATACATTTACGTGTTCTGCTCCTCAGAAATTACTTATACTTGTTTTTGGGTTGGAAGAACTTTTGTGCCGCTGCGCGTGCAACCAGTGTGCTAAAAGTCCTTGTAAACATTTTTCAGGCGACAACTGGGGGGATTTCGGTTAGGAAAGTCCAAGATGCATCCTTAACAAGCGTGGATAACACATTAGAGTGCTTGACAGTATGCACTTTATCAACCTCCTTTTCAGGATACCGCATAGCACATATAGTCAAAGAGTAGAGTAACCTGACCACTACGACCCAGTGGTGTGCTGGTAACTATCCCGTCAACCATGAGTTCTTCTTTAGTGAGCACAAGATCCAGTATCGACGGCTTGTTAACAGTTCGAAATCTGGTGGAGATGTTACGTGGTTGTACAGAGGTTGGAAGACAATTAGCTTTGCAAGCAGGCTTTAAACTGCGTACCGTCGGGTGCCGGCGTTTGTATGTCGTGCACGTTAAAGTCTCCAGCGATAAGAATGTGAGTGTAGGACGTGTTCAAAGCAAACTGAAAGACGTGGTTCAGTTTGGAGTCCATTTCCGACGTTGAGTTTGGTGGGTGGTAAATCACGGCTAGTAGACATGTGTCCTTGTTTCGCAATCATGCGCGGCACCAAAGAGAATCAGGAGCTCGGGTTTCCGGATGATCGATAACCTCACATCGGAGGTTTGTATTATAATAAACAATCACACCGCTACCCCTTCCGGTCTTATCGGTCTGAAGCAGCGACATACTGCGTAAATTATTCTCAGAATCGGTTATCTCAGGGTTTAACCATGTCTCTGTACTCATGACGAGGTCCCGCTGTTGTGAGGCATGGAGTTCTCTTAGTTCGGCCAACTTACTTAGAAAGCCTTGGGCGTTTGTGTACATGCAAGAGAGGGCTTTTGATGTTAGGAGTTCATTGAAGGATGTTAACTTTGTGTTAGTTTTTAAGCCGGCCGTTAGGTGGCCGGCCATTATCCGTTTTTTGGTTTATGTATTTCAGTCATGTTGCATGGCATTATTGAGCGTTCCTGAACTGTCGTTTCAGTCGTGCTGTACTCTGTCCTGTTGCGTGCCGTGGGTGCTGGTGTGTCGGTCTCTCCGCAGGACTGTGCAGATAAAGAATTTGCAGTGTTTGCAAGTTTTATCGAATTGCTTGTGACTTTTGGCCGTTCGCCTGCTGCCTGTTGCCGGACCTCTGTTGGCAACCTAGCTGGAAACTTTAATCAGTTCTCTAACAGAACTTTCATCATTCCCTCGGAGTGTAGTTTTGCCTTCATTAGCCTTGGACCGCAGCAGTTGTAGTTAGTTGATGACGGAACTCTTGTCAGGGATTTGGCAATAACGTTGTCAACAGAGAGTGCTTCGCAGATGTAGCACCACTGCCCTCGGTCATGTGTTTGCGCATCGTGATCAGAAGAATGCAGAAGCTCGGGAACACAATGAACAAATATTGTTTTCTTGCCATCCCTATTAGGAGTGCCGCGTTGGTAAACTGCTTCTTTTGGGCGATCTTTCCCAGGTAGATCAGGTAATTTGCGCTCGGTGAGTTGCGAAGGCGATCTGCTGAGAGCAGGACAGACTCTGTCTCATCTGTTGTGTCTAGTGTTACTCGAAGAATTCGAGGTTCACCAGAGTGCACTGATGTCGAGTGACGCGCTCCGCGTTGAAGTATTGCAGGCTCAACCCGAATACCAATCGCTACGCAGATGGAACTCCACTGGTTGCGATCGTCTTGCAACTTACCTTTTATTGTGCCAGATTTGGACTCGGAAACATTAGTGCATATGTGTTAACTCACCGCGGTTTTGTCTAGCGAGTGTTGGCTTTATTGTTTTCGTCGGCAATTTGGATGATTTAGTAGGTACCACTGGATTTGACGATGAAAGCTGCTTTGCGCCAAGTGTGCTCGGTACAGAAGCTAGACCTATGTGTGTCGATTCCGGTGTGTTTGTCAAGGCAATCGATGCGTACGTTACCTGCTTATAATCTGCACCGGATTGTCTTCGGCACTGAGTTGTCAGTGTCATGGCTGAATCTCCAAGTGAAGTGTCTATGGTTGGAGATGTGGAAGCAGGCATGTTTGAGGCTTGTCCACTTATGCCAGTGAGGTAACCCAGTGGATTTAGAGTCACGGACGCTGTAATGCGGTGGAAGCCTCTAGCTCTGTTCTTCGGTTTAGCTTCAGAAGTTACTTTGACTGGGTGAGGTACTATCGTGGCCATATGTACCTCCGTGGGATCGATCGTATTATTAACAAAATGCCCGGTGATCTCCGTCACCCTATGGCACCTTTCATGAGCAAAGATAAACAGTTGACAACTGGAATGACGACATGATGGGCAAAACCAAATTGTTTCAGCAAATTTATTTGTCTGTCTCACTTCTTGGACGGATTTGCCTACACATTGCGGACAGTACGATCTAATGCAGCTTGAACAGATAACACTGATCTTAAGGACTTCAATCCAATTGTCGGCGCAACATAGGCGACGTTGAACAATTGGCATGCTAGTCGTCCTCTTATCGTTTGCAGCAAGGCCTATCTGAGCACTCACCTTGATGAGTGTTATTTGCGTCAGGCGTGACGCACAAACAAGTCAGAAGACGCACATGAATTGAGTGGTTCAACGGCACCAAGGTCAGGCGGTAGAAGCAGATGGAGGTCGTAACGCGCAGACTGTCGGGTTTAGCGTTCCATCGACTCGCAGTTGAACACACACACCCACACAAAGTGGCAGCGTGTGTTGATCGGCCTGCATTAAGCGACGATGCAGGTGGATCGCTGATAAGCGTCCCTAGAGCTGTTCAGTTGATAAGCGGAGCAAAATGGCTGTAAATTGGTTATGCTGCAACTTGCAGGGATGGTTGCCGCGTAGTTTGGGAGCACTCAGCATCTCTCCCGAATGAGACAATCTTTCCGAGAAACCGATTTGATGTAGTTACACAAGTATAATTCGGCAAAGAATATTCCGAAAACTGGGAACTGGAGCATGAGTATAGTCCACACAGGTTAAATCCCTTGATATCGTGAAACACATAAGTTGTGCATTCACTACGTGCTCTGACTGTACGCGTTGATCCTCATGCCGCGCCGTAAATCAGCATCCATTCGCCCGCGCTGCTTTCACGTGCCAGGCACGATCAACGACCACAACCTCGACACATGGCGGTCAAGCCTGCTATGTCCTTATCAAAATCGTTAACCACTGGCTCACCAAAAGCCAACAGAGATACGCGAAAAATCATACTTGCAAGCTATGCATCCGTATTTAGGTGTGAATCCATTTCTCAACCTATCGCGCTGTTGTACTACAACGCGGCCGCAAAACCTGTTATGTGACGCGACCAAGCGCACTATTTGCCCTGGGCGCCACAGTGTTAACCCGAGTGCAGAACTGGTTATTCTTAGCAGCGTATAAAGGGCACTTTGACCCGAGATCACAATAACGTAAGCATAACACTGGTCCACTTACCGGTGGCTTACTAGCTGCGCAATGAATTGCATAGCAATTACTTTTGATGCATCCATCTCTTGTGGATTTGTTGATGACTTTCGATAACCCTCAGTATTTCGGCAATTCACTTTCCAGACGTCCTAGTTTTCGGAATTCTGAAACTCTATCTGCATTGTTTAAGATTATTCATGAACGAGTAACGCACGACGCACACCAGTACGAAGTAGATGATACGGTACAAATATCACACGCACATGTCTTATTGGAAGCCAGTCCCATGTCATTGCCCAACGCTGGACATCAGATATCGCTGCTACCCCCGTAGGAATGTATAACCGCACGTACGTTCATACATATTTCGTCGAAACTTTGAAGTTCCTCGTGTCTCTACTCGCTCCTAGTAGTATAGGCTATACAATCAGATGTCTAAAGTGATGAGCCGGAAATGTTGTTAAAGCACGTCCATTTTCCAACAAGCAGAAAAATGTACACGGATGTGTCGAATCGCATTACGACATCCCACAACACTGATCTTACTGGTTGTTGTTCTGACAAGGCGTTCCAGAAACTACAACATCGATTCCATTTGCGCCATGAGGTTCTGGGGATTCCCGGCCAGAAGTTCTTCGTATTGCGTTCGCATTTCATTCCCCACTCGTGCATTCACCACCTGCCAAACATTTTCGATGGGATTGAGGAACGGTGAGTATGGGATCAATCTCAGAATGGTAACCCTTTCGTATCCTTCGACTGACGCAAGTGCTTCCAAACGTGAGTGACATGGTGCATTGTCACAGACTACGACCACCTACCGGAGCTCCACCACCCTATTCAGATTGTCTAAAATGCCTCGCAGCCATTCGAGAGGTAGGAGGCCAGTGAATGAGCCTCTCCGGGTAGTCATCCAAACGCTTCTATCCATTATGAGTGCACCGATGTGATGCAAATTCAGGCCTCTACTGTTGGTGACTTTGGCACAGGCCATTACTCCTCTGGGAGCCCGACCACGAGTACGTTTGCGGTAAACGTTGAAGTTTGTTTCGTCGATCAATATGAAGAACTTCCTCTCCCTTTCAAGTTCAAAAAACTTTTGAACAAACTTCTTTCGTATCTAATAGAGAGGTAAGCGGAGCCTTTGTCCAGATACGAGGTCGCGCACAGGCTTACGGCTGAGCACGTGTGTTGTCTGCTGCATGCGAAGGTCACCAGCACGAGCGTGAAACGACCATCGACTGTTTTGCCAAAGTTGGGAATCAGATGCAAACTGCTTGGCCAGCAAATACAACCCGAATCAACGGAGGCGAACAATTCTGACAAACAAGGACAGTCCGTGGGACGGAATTAACTCACATTGGCTGAAAGCTAAACGCTTCCTACATTAGTATGTTTCGCTCACCAGTAAATAGAACTGACCTTTCGTGTAGAATAGACTCCTTGTTTACCGAGCCTTGGCCTTTTGTATCCCGTCAGTTGGTTGGGCGAGTGACTAAGCAATCAGGCCGTCGTAGTCTCGCATGCGCAGAATAGCAGCAGTGCAGCAGTACGAAGGCAGCTTTACAACAGGGGCGACAGGAGTCAGAAGAACCCAAATATGTCAGTCAGTTTTAAACAATTGCAAACTCTGTTGCAGCAACAGCAGGCGTAGTTTGATAAAGCATAGGCCAATTTGATCAAAACTCTGCCCAATAATTTTTCACTACAAGCAGGCTCGGTAACAGGAACAAGTGAACGTTGCCACTCAGCAGAAATCTTGACCCAGCAAGTTTGTGAGTTCCGTTACGATGCCGATACCTGTAGTACCTTTGAATCGTGATTCCATAAATACGAAGACCTGTTTCGCGTTACTTTAGCCCGTGCTTCAGAGGACAAGAGAGTTCGCCTCATACTGCGGAAATTAGGTGCGGCCGAGCATGAAAAGTTTATGAATTTCATCTTGCCGAAAAAGAGCACTGATTTAACAGTCGGTAAAGCGGTTGCTACTTTGTGCCGGATATTTGGAGAGCAGTCTTCATTACTCCATATCCGATACAAGTGCCTGATAATGACCAAGCGAGACGACGAAGTCTGGGTTACTTAATCGAGCCGCGTAAATCGTGAGTGTGAACGGTCGCTATTTCACAAGATGACAGCTGATCAGTACAAGTGTGTGGTCTTCAAGCAACCAAAGATGCTGATGGCCGAACGAGAGTACTGAGCAGAATTGAACAAAATCCCGAGATCACACTGCAGGAAGTGACGAACGAATGCCAACGGTTGATGAACTTGAAGCATGATGCTGTGATGATGCAACAGTCATTCATCCAGATTAAGCCATTACATCATTTGCAGGGTCAGCCGAAGTCCTCAGTAAGAATCGGTTCATGTGTGTTCACCACATTCTAAACCCTCTTCTGCTTGTTGGTTTTGCAGGGAATGGCACTTTGGTCGAAACTGCCCGTTCCGAAATCACATTTGCAATCGCTGTGGCAAGCGAGGACACAAAGAGTCGTGTTGTCTTGCGAAGTGAGCAACAATGAGTGGAATACGGCGTCGAATCCCGGTGTGCTTCCGATGTCACAACGAGGCCAAAACTGTGACGACGACTTTCAAGGTTGACGGTGTCAGCAGTCATAAGTTTACAATGTTGAAGATCAACGATAAAGAAGTTAAGCTGCAGTTGGATACTGTGTCAGACATCACTTTGATTTGCCCATACACATGATGTACGCTGGGACGACCACCGCTTGTCCACACGGACCACAGAGCACAAAACGCATCCGGCGGTATTTTGAAACTTCTCAGAGAGTTGCATTGTCAAGTCAGTTTACGTGACCAGCACATTCGTACAACCCGTTTTGTGACAGATCAAACTGGATTGAACTTGCTGGGTCTCAATTAAATGGAGGAATTGAAATTGCTTGACCAGTCAGTTAAGAGTATATGCCAGAAATTACAAGCCGAGAAACCCGCAGAGACGCAAAATATGAACCTCGAAATTTGCAGTCAAATTGCAGAACTGAAACGACGCCGCGAAATTTTGTTCCAACCCGGTCTTAAATACTGCCAAATAGTCAGATCTGAGCTGAACCTCAAACCAAACGCCAGACCAGTTTATAGACCAAAACGTCCAGTGCCGTACACAACACAACCAATAGTGAAGTCTGAGTTAAATCGGTTGCAGTCGGAAGGCATAATCGAACGCGTACATTACTCTGAATGGGAGGCACGCATGGTTGGGATAAAGAAAGGAAACGGCAAGTTACGTATTTGTGCTGACTTTTCAACCGGCTTAAATTCCATGTTGGTGAACAACCGGTACCCTTTGCCTATACCTGAAGATTTGTTCACCAAGCTTAGCGGTGGAAAATGGTTCGCGAAACTCGATTCATCCGATGCTTACTTACAAGTTCCGTAGCCGAGAACAGCAAAACACTATTGACGGTCAACACGCAACTGGGTCTTTTCCAGTACAATCGGTTGTCATTCGGATTGAAAATTACTCCCACAGTTTTTCAACAAATCATGGATACGCTGCTGAACAACATCCCTGGGGTCGCAGTATACCTGGATGATGCATTGACTATGGGGTCCGACACACAAGCATTACTGGTCACGTTAGAGAAAGTGCTCACTCGTCTAGAAGAAGCTGGCTTCCGGTTACGCGCGGAACAATGCAATTTCTTGATGGAAAGTGTCAAGTTTCTCGGGTTCATCATTGGCCAACATGGCCGAAGTCCGGATCCCGCTAATATAGAAGCCGTGAAGCAAATGCCACCACCAAGGGATGTTGCCGACCTTTGTTCGTTTCTCGGTTTTGTAAGCGGTTATATTGCCTTCCTGCCAAGTTTACATCAGACAAGAGGTCCTCTGAACGAGTTGCTGGTGAAAGGGAAAGAATGGTGATGGACAAATGAGTGCCAACAATCCTTTGACATAGTTAAAGCAGCGATCAGTTCTGATTTACTTTTAATCCACTTCAACCCAAACTTGGAGATTTTTGTTGCTTCGGACGCCTCCAACTATGGGTTAGGTGCTGTCATTACTCACGTGTTCCCAGGAGGAGAAGAGAAGGCCATTGCGCACGCAGCACGGTCGCTGACAGTGGCGGAGAAAAATTACAGCCAGATTGAGAAGGAAGCGCTGGCGATTGTTTTCGCAGTGCAACGGTTTCATAAGATGCTATATGGTAGACATTTCAAACTGATCACGGATCACAAAGCTCTATTCTCGATATTTGGATTAAGGAAGGGTATTCCTGTTTTCACAGCAAGTCGGTTACAGCGATGGGTATCCGTACTGCCGGCATACCGATCTACACAACAACTCGGCCAAGCTGACGCTCTATCTCGCCTCCTCAGTTCCCACTTAAAGGAAAACGATGACTGCGTGATTGCATCTGTCAAATTCGAGTCGGAAGTTCAGCGCATCCTGATGGACAGTGTAAGGGAGTTGCCAGTAACGTCGGGCACGATTCGTGCAGAGACGGCTCAAGACGATATGTTGCTGAAAGTGATAGTGTTTGTGCAGTCCAGTTGGCCTAATGTCAGAATTTCGAATGAGTTACAACCTTTCTTTAATCGACGCGGATCCCTTTCGGTCGTTGACAATTGTCTAATGTTCGGAGACCGAGTCGTCATACCAAGGAAGTTGCGGAAGCGAATACTACAGCAGTTTCATTCAGGACGTCCGGGAACCAGCCGAATGAAGGCACCGGCGCGAAGTTTTGTGTATTGGCCTAAATGGATGCAGAAATCTAGCCGTTCTGCCGAAGTTGTGTATCTTGTCAACAAGCGGCAAAGGCACCTCTGAAATGTTCGGGGCATCCTTAGCCCGAGTCGAAGAAGCCCTGGCAGAGATTCCACTTGGATTATGCAAGACCAATTAACAGTCAAGCTTATTTGATTTTTGTTGATTCCTACACAAAATGTCCCGGCGTGATTCCGATGGAAAATCCCACCGCACAGCACACTATCAATGAGCAGAATAAACTGTTCCAGTCTTTTGGCACCTCGGAGATGCTGATTACAGACAACAGAGCCCAGTTCACCTCAACGCTGTTCCGAGAATTTAGCATGCAAAACGGAATCCAGCACAAGTTTTTGCCGTCGTACCATCCACAATCGAATGAGCAAGCCGAACGGTTTGAAGATACCTTTAAACGTGCTCTTCTCAAAGCAGAAGGAACGAGGGTGTCACGAGATGCAATCCAGCCGTTTTTGAGAATGTATCGAAACACTTCGAATCCAAACCCACCTTCTGATCGTCTATTTGGACGAAAAAGTAGAACGACGTTTGATAGCCCCGATTCCCAGAAATGTTGGAAAACGCAACGGACAACCGAGAGAGGGGCAGGATAAAAGGCTTCGCACATTTAAGATTGGTGACTTGGTGTATGCACGAAACTTCCAGACCCCGGAAAGATGGGTTAGCGGAACGGTTAGGGGAAAGAGGGGTAAAGTTATTTATGAGATAATGGTCGGAAAGGACAAGTGGACCAGACACATCAATCATCCTACGACAGCGGTATGGAACAACTCAAAGACATCAAGAACCAGCGGCACTACAGTGGGACATACTACTGGATACATTTGGTTAAGAAAATAGAACTGATCTCCTAAGCGGAACACAACCGGTCGCACAGACGCTACACGACGTGACATGCAAGCCAAGTCGAGGAAGAAGGCAACCGCGATGGCTACAAGTGGACCCCGGGGAAAGCAGCTACGCCCAAGCCCAAGTGCTGAAAAAGGGTAGGCGCAATCACTTCAGAGGGGGAGGTAATAGAGGGGTAAGCGGAGCCAATGTCCAGATACGAGGTCGCGCACTGGCTTACCGCGGAGCACGTGAGCTGTCTGCTGCATGCGAAGGTCACCAGCACGAGCGTGAAACGACCATCGACTGTTTTGCCAAAGTTGGGAATCAGGTGCAAACTGCTTGGCCAGCAAATACAACCCGAATCAACGGAGGCGAACAATTCTGACAAAGATGGAAAATCCGTGGGACGGAATTAACTCACATTGGCTGAGAGTCAAACACTTCCAAACTTAGTATGTTTCGCTCACCAGTAAATAGAACTGACCTATCGTGTAAAATGGACTCCTTTTTTACCGAGCCTTGGCCTTCTGTATCCCGTCGGTTTGTTGGGTGCGTGACTGAGCAATCAGGCCGTCGTAGTCTCGCAGGCGCAGAATAGCAGCAGTGCAGCAGTACGAAGGCAGCTTTGAAACAGTATCCCTTTCGATTCGATCATTGTTCATTTCTTCTAGAGTCTGATAGGTGTTTTTTCATAGTTATTAAACGGCCATTCAGATGTCGTGCGATTGTAGACTTTGGAATGTTCCTATCCATATTGGCACGTACTCGGGCTCGCATTTCGTTTAGTGTTAGGGTTACGTCCTTCGCGATCCACTCCAGGATGTCATCAACCTCTTCCTCCGACAGAAAGCATTTAGAACCGCGCGCCTGCGTAGTATCCGGCTTCTGATCAAGAGAGGGACGAATCCAGGAGTAGGCGGTGTGATATTTCACATTGTTCACGGTTGCCACGAGCTGCCAGTCGTCACTGTTGACGAAGACATCCACTACTCTGTCACGATTGTTTGACGAGATACTGACAAACATGAGAAGGCGTCTTGACCACGCTGGTGTGAAAGACATCCATTCAGTCGTACGCTTATATTCCGGCCGTTCATTGTTTGCAGACCAATTGTGATCCGGCGTTTCGGAGGTGAGGGGGGCGAACGGTATCTCGTGGCACCGCCCATGTCCATGGACTAGACGTACATTCACAAATCTCACCCAGTCAATGGGCAGCGCGCTCACTTCACTTGACTTACGCATCAACCCCTGGCACGCGGCCAATGAGGACACACTTGAGATCAGAGGACTGGCTCAGAGTGCCTGGCGAATCACACAGGGTTATGCAAAATTTTGCACTTTCTTTGCAAAACTTGCACTTGCTTTCAATATTTTATGCTTTCTTAGCAACGTTTTGGACATTTTATGGAACTTTGCGCGAAATGCAATATATTTAGAGGATTGTTTTTTCGTTCCTACTAGCGCACACTACAGTCCCTGAGATTGTACTCTGGTGATTATCGAGGTCATCGAAACCGCCTCATGATTTACTTAATGCTGATGAACGCATTTCACCCGTGCTGCCATCTGCTGCATCTGAGTCGGCATACGAATCTGACAGACCATCAGTTCGAACTTGCTACGCACTACAATCGACTTGACTGTCGATGAAAGGTTTTCGCCCCGCGTGTCTCGTGCCTAGAACGCTCTTTCCACTCTCGTCTTCCTTGCCCCTACATCAACGTTATTCAAAAACGCCTTGATGACATGCTATCCAACCTGCATTATTTGATATAGTTTAGTTTCACACAAGGGACGAAGTAACGCGAATCAAAGCATGTGCCTAACGGCCTCCTCCGCAACGTGGCTTTGATGATACACGCAGGGGTGTGCTTGTGTGTGGAATGGATGTAGCTTAACTGGTTTAACATAAGATACCTGTCAAGTGAATCAACACAGGTTTGAGCGTTAACATTTCCATTTTTATTTCTCACACACTTACTGAACCATAACAGCTCTCTACACTCTTTTTTATGTGCACATCATATTCCCATTTCAAACTATCGCTACGCAGTAGTGCATTTAAAGCGGTAGACGCTTAAAAAGACGATTTACTTATTCATTGCTCCTTGCAAGTTAGTGTTTACTCCAACTGTTCTTCGGGGCTTGTCAAGCACATGCTATTTTACCCGTGATAAATCATTGTTCATTGTTCATTGGGGCTCCGCATCATGCCTCATCAAACACTGGAGACTTTGTGGACATAGTGTAGTCGCAGTTAGTGATGCTACTGAATCCAGATTATTACAGCTGGATGTTATTAGCCCATCATATCAAATTTTCTTCACACCTTTCTGTGCACGATTTTGTTCACATTTTCCACATTTTCCTCATAGATAAGAATCGTTATCCTGCCAACACGTGTAGTTGCATCTGGATCGATTACACCTCATTATTTGGACCACAGTTTTTTAGTCTGAGTTAGAGGATTGGAGATGTCCTACAACCATAGCCTTGCTCTACTGGTTTACAGCCTGATCGATTTTTGGCTCCCTCCGCCTTTATTGTTCATCTTTGTTTAGCGTGCCTTTTCACGCTTTTCTCTTTCTCGATGCATAGTTTCGCAATAATTAGTTTGCTAGAGAAAGCAACACTATTGTGTTTTCGACCACATATTGTTAATACGAATCGCTACTTCATAACTAACGGTACCCTCGCACTCATCTTACTCAACCTGAGAAATGTTGTCAATGTTTATTGTAAAGGTACCGACTGGAACAACTGTTTTTCTACATCTGAATCGCGGGCTGTTTGTCAACAAACTATGACGGCAACCTTAAACATCCAAGGCTGTTTCATACCCCAGTCTCGGGAATTGTTGTTAGTGTCCGAAAGCTAAGCTTCAAGCTAAGACTGAAGGTTGCGTATTTGTATTCACCACCGATGGCTTATCAATTCTACACGCAGTGCTAATTATCGAATCCGAACCTTGTCAAACGCAACGGGGTACCTGAACCATTCGCCGCATCTCACATTGTTGTACTACCAAGGTGCTGTAATCAGGTTCGCCTCGGTAATTGCCGTAACAATTACTGTGTTGGTAAGAATCAAGGATTGTCCGTCTCTAAAACGTTTGAATAGCAGTCCAATCGGCCTGCAAACGGATGCGGTATTCGATAACCGGATGGATAGTAATGGATGCGCCAGATTCACATGAATATAATTGTACCAAAGTAGAGAGTAAAGGGTTCTTACTTCCGGAAGATAGCACAGCGAGTATGTCAGCAAGTTGGGAGGTGCAGCACTTTCTAAAGTATAACAGGTAGCTTCATCCATTACGGAACAGCAGCTGAACCGTTCGCAAATGCCCTGACTAATGGCCACTGTAAAGTACAGATAGTAGTGCGGTTTTTTCACAAACTGGGTGGTCTATCGAACATCTTATCTATATCCCCAACTGTTTTCACCATTCACACAAAGAATGCTAACGTGTGGTGTAAATAAATACAATATTTGCTATTTAACCTGCTTACATCTACCCTTGGCATCTTGATCATCAGGTTTAAGTAGCCCACTTTTGATATAGTGCCGAGAAGAGAACTGTAGCAACATAAAGTTTCTGCACACTGCCGCAAATTTCCTATGTCCGCCTGTTTGCAGTGGTATAGAAAACCGAATAGACACATTATCACTTGGCTGATACTCTCATGTTTTGTGTCTCTCATAGTGATCATGTTCACCTGGTCAATGAATTTAATAAGGCACACTCGTCACTGAGTTTTCCCTGGGAGCTTGTAGGGAAATGTTATCTACCTTTTTGGATGTTTTACTGTGAATGTTAAATGATGGATCACTTGAAAGGTATTCCGGAATAAGACCTGGGTAGGTAAGTACACACATTTCCAGTTTCGTACCGATAAAGTAAAAGTAAAACTTGGTGCGTTGCCTGTACTACCGGGCTGCGAGGATTTGCAGCCCAGAGACGCTGGTAGCGGAAAGGGATTTCATACACAAGACAATGTCAATCAAAGGGTCCTCAACTGCCTCATTAAAAGCACTCCAACTCCCGGTCTGAGCATAGGGGCGAAAATAACTGTGAGAAGTACAGAGGTTTTCCTCTCAGTCCCTTTTAAACAGAACATGCATTTCGAGCTTTTGGTTAGAGAATTGACTTCCGCGCTGAACCAAACGTACCCAGCCGCCAGGTCTGTGTTCATGCCGAAACCGTTCCTCTTGTCACCCACCACCTAAAAGACAGCATTCCGGTCATGTGTGACTCCTTTGTTGTAAGGCGGTTTACTTCCATCTGGGATGCGAGGTACCTGAGCCACACGACCAGCATATGTCAAAGCGGATAGCGGAACACTGTCCCGCCTCATTACAACGTAAACCGCCAGAAATGTCCACAGCTCCACCATAGAACACCCAGTGGACAGTGCGCAGGACATACAAAAAAAGATGCTTTCGAAAGAATGTACGTCGCATCAAAACGCTGCCCAAATGCGCTTAGAAAGCGCGTACTGGCCACGTCAGAATCAATAGCGATCAAGCAATTCAAGATGGAACTGTGTAAACAGTGTGTACTAGTTCAAAGTTTAACCCTACCCTGCCCTTAGCCTAGTCAGCTGAATTCAGGCATAATGGCCAATGCTACTTCGTTTAAACTTACATCGATTGCCAACGGTTCGCAGTTTGCAGGATAAACAATAGATCGCCACAACACTGGTTTTAGATTACATCTCATTTAATGATTCCACGTCTCATAATTTTAATTGCCTAGTGAGATTAATCGAAAAGAAATTTCTTCGTAGTTTTCATTTTGGAAGCTTTCCGCATTTACTTTGAATTAGATAACCAGAAAAGTTGAATTAACGTTTTAGTTCTTCTACCCAGCACGTGCTTGAAGGGGACGTATACTAGTCCATCGTTTTTAGTTCCTGTCTTGGGCGATTTATCTGGCTTAGACTTCGTAACTTCACTATTGCAATATTTCTTCAATTGGTAGATTGCCTTTCACAAACTGCCTCTCTTGATACGACCTACATACCTTTTTCCATCTGCTATTCTATACAAGGGCTGCAAAGTTTATCCTAATTTTTTATTCTTATTGAAATTTCTCGTTTCTTTGCGCAATAGGACTGCGAAGATCTCTTTTCATAGAAGTTGAGCCTACTAAAAATTAGGATACTTCGGCATTCCGTACACAAGAGACCACACTCACATATTTTGACCTATATATATTTTAAGTAGGAATGGTCTTTACATCTTTCGCGTCGTAACTCATTCCATCACCCACGTTGAGTCATTTTTCTTGGTTTGGCTTCGCTCAATTTGTTATGCCCAAAAGCTCAAGCAACATATCACCTACCTAAGGCGACTGACCACGTCACTTAGTCCGTTTAGGTTATCCTATCAGATCCTAAACGACAGCCACATTTCAAGCAAACTGTTACTTTCAATGCCGTTTACAATGCTTCATTGGGTAGCAGCGTCTTCTCCCATTTGTGATTTTCTAACAACACTGTTCTTCAATTCATCTCTGCGCCTTTTAAGTCTGCATAGTAAGTATTCACATTCCAAAACTTGTACAATTTGAACTTGGTTAGTAGGTGCCGTAGGCACATAACTACGCGCTCATTCTGGTCAGTATGGTCTGTGAAGGGAAATGATGTTGTAACCAAAATAGGAAAATTAAGTAGATTTTGCTGATAATAGCACTAATACCAGCTTGATGATAAGGATAAAGTAGAATGCAATTATATAGGCTAGTTAACAGCGTCTAATGACTGAGGGAACACAACTATGCTAATGGCTTGTCACCATAAGACACAAGGTGTAAAACATTTGATGGGGCTTTCCCAAGGATGGGGGAATACATTTGCTGGACTCAGCTTCTCAGTGCGTTTCTCCTTCATCTTACGCCATGTCATTGACTAAGCAATTTGTGGTCCTCACCACCAGACATACTTCGTTGAAATTGCCAATTAGACGATACGCTTCGTGCAGCAAAATCATCCAGTGTCAAATGGTGTGTGCCATACTGACGTATTCACGGTGTGTTGGCGTATAAAATGACCATGAGTATTTGCTCAGTTGGATAAGTCAACCTAGAGTAGGCACGAAATAAGAAAATGCAAAACGAATATATCTAACGAAGCAAAAGAAAGAATGAAACAACAGCAGTATACAAGTAACGTTTTATCTGCTCAAACTGGGCCGGATGCATCAGTTAAAATTACAGCTAACCTGAAAATGTGGTCATTTCGTCTAAAATTCATGGTTGGCGGCATCCTGTTCCGGGTTCGCCTGTTACTGAGGCCCCCATACCACAGCCAAAGGACACCTACCCGTATTGAGCCACCATGAGTGGCTTGCACTGCAACACCTATGGCTACATCCACACACCCCATATTCAGTGTAAACTCGAAGGAATAAGACCGGGAAGCATGTAGGCGGAGGCCCGGTATCCTCAACGGAGTCTGTCTGCAATCCGTGTTTGGTACAGTTATGTATTCCAGCCCCATCTCGACAGCCGGTGACTCATCAAAAAAAAATTCGTGGAGACCTCATACTAGTGCATCATAATTATTATGTTGATATCCCCACCAACTATCCAACGGGGCTTGTAAAGCAACGCTTCTTAACCCGTATAAATTCATTGTTCATTGTTCATTGTAGTGTACCAGATATTGAGCGATCCCAGTCACGTATGCCGCCACCTCTTGAAGCTCAGCCCGAACACTAACCTTCGCGGTAATAGTTTAAAGCTGAGCCAACAGTACAGTCGTCTAGACTGTCGGAGAACCTATTTCTCCCTCCGGGTCTGCGGGCCCTGGAACGCCCTTCCAAACTCAGTTGTTTGTGCCCCCACATTAGATACGTTTAAAAAACGATTGGACGTCGCACTGAGTCCCCTGCGCTTTGTTTTATGAACGAAAACGCTTGTATATATTTAGGCTGCCCAGCCTCTTTTAATTTATATCCCAAATTCACGGTCGTAAATCTGTGCGAACCGGTGAGTACTCCATTTTTATTTGCTACCATCACCAACGATAACAATTTCTTAGCCAGTTTTGCGTCGTACCCCTTTATCCCCCTAAAACTGTTATACTTCTACCTTTTATCTCACTGACGCTCCTTACTTCAACCACTTATGTGGTTTGCGAATTTGTTAGTATTTCTATTGCCAACCTGCGGGACTCGTTAAGTGTATGCTTTTTTACCCGTCATATACCATTGTTCCATTGTTCCACTGAGCGGCAGCCGACATCACGACGGTTGGACAAGTTACAAACCTGATGTCTACAAGTCAGGCCCTACTTTTAACATACAGGACACACTTGTTTTTATACCAACGCACATGACCTTCCTAGCAAACTTATAGAGTTTCGGCTACGTCATGCTATCATGTAGTGGGACCTCATCATGATAACCGAGACGTGCTTGAGTGAAGTGATCACGGATCTCGAAATCGTACTAATTGAAATGTGCGTGCTGCGAAGCGGTCGGCCGAATTTTGGAGGTGGTGTGCTACTTTAGTAGCTTAGAGAGTTACACCTTGATCGCATCGATGACCCGGAGGTCCAGAATGTTGAAATGTCCACTAAAGATGTATTGACACAGGTTTAGTGGGCATCATTTACCGCCCTCCGTTGTCCATACCAAAAAATGGGCAATCACATAGCTTCCATTATGACAGCTATACTCGCACAGACACACAGTCGCATTCTGTTTGCTGACTTCAATGTTCCCGCCATATAAACCCCATTCTGTCTCGATAAGTTAAAAATTGAATTGCGAGGGTTAAAAATTGGGTTACAACCATACAATCATTCTGCCTCACCACAAGATTCGGGACGGGGATAAACCCAGTATCCTCGATTGCGAGTTCACCAACGAGGAGCTTATGGTAGAAGCGGTATTGTTAGCTAGTTTTTAGGCCGCGGCAATCATGCAAAACTCTTGTTCAACTACATCTGCTATGCATAATACTCCGCAGAAAACACCGATCACTCCCAGCTTATTACTGAGTACGCCGTTCTGATCATACTACTTCGTGCAACTGACTGGTCATTTCAAGCTCAACTATCCCCCGATGTGCCTGGTGGGATTTTGTTCATCAACTCAGCAAGTTAGTTGCCAGTGTTTCGAGAAACGTGCCCCGCGAACAATGAGCGCAAAGCCGTTCGTCCGCAGCAGGACACGGAAATGTATGGTCAGAAGAGATCCACTCTGGCGGAAATACAAAGAGTTAACGGGTGCCTAAACATAAGAAGCCTATACTATCCAGTCGAAGCTTAGCTTGAACCTGGTAGACAAGGATAAGCTAAAGCATTAACGGGATCAAGCTGATAACTTCTGTTTAAACCCGAAACTTTTTTACAGGCATATTAACAAACCCTGTAAATTGAAGAAGGCTATTCCTGCCATCCGCATGCCAAGTAGACCAGCACAATCTAGAACAGAAGTGGACAACGCCCTATGTCAGTATTTCTACCCAAGCTGTCAAAATACGGCTTCGTCGCCTATGCTGTTCACGCAGAGTATATCACTACCAGTACTTATTCATGTCTCCTTTACGGCTGCCGGTGTTCTGGAAATGTTAAATTCTCTACGCAAGCGTACCTCTGCCGGTGCGGACAAAAGGTGCTGAATTTAGTTGCATTGCATGTGGCAGATCCGATTTCTATGTTTCCAACGATGTCTCGACGAGATGTGTATTCCCACATTGTTGAAGCATGAAATCATCACTCATCACTCATCAAGAAAGGGAATTCGTGCAGAGCCAGTCAACCAGCGCGCGATAACTTCTTCTGAGGTTGTCAAAAATCATGAGGTTTATTATTGCTCATGCGCTCATGAATTACTTGAAAGGATGCGAAATTATGATATCCGAACAGCATGGATTCCGTAAGAAAGGGTCTTGCACCACAAAGCTGCAGCCTTATCGCCCCAGTTGGACTGAAATCGTTGACAGCGGTGTGGGAGTTGACGCAGTCAATCTAGACTTCTCAAAGGCTTTCTACCATCTCAACTACGGTATCCTTCTTCACAAACTTCAGAGCTGTTGAACTGGTAATCAAATCCTCGGTTGCCTGGATAAATTTATGATTCAACGACATCTGAATTTGAGAGTTGGCAGCACCGTCTCTGATCCTATAGATGTTCAGTGCGGAGTACCACAGGTTTCAGTAGTTGGTCCACGCCCATTCCTGATTTACATAAACCATCTCGCAATAGTGATCACTTGCAACTTCTTACTCTTCCATGGTGACCTTAAGATATGGCGGGCCATCAAATCAACAAGTCACTGCGTAGCGCTTCAGAATCACCTAGATAGAGCATCCGAATCGGCAACTAAGTAGTTGCTTCATCATGGCGCTACCAAGTGTAAGACAAATAACATACACTGCCAATCCCATTGTGAGTACAGGCTAGGAGATTTGGCTTAGCGGCTTGCTTCTACTGAGTCCGATCTAGGTGTGATAGTACAACAGGATCATGGCTGTTAACGTAAGACGAAAAGGCGGCAAAAAAGCCAACCAACACCTTTGCCTTATGTAGGGAGGATTCGGGAGTTTTGACCCTTTAATCTTCCCTCAAATGCTTAGTGCCTATATTATGACCCATTCGTAATACAACATTCGAGCCTGGCGTCCTTGCACCAAGCCTGAGCACAGCGCAATTTAACTGCCTCAATGAAGGACGACTATGAACGTCAAGTGCTCGTTTCATCTCCCCTAACAACTGATGATGAATATAGACGCCTGCATGGCGTCCTGAGGAATCCAAACATGCTTGTAGTCGCCTTCTGAAGTTGATTCATAATACCACCCTGAGAGATCACCAGTTAAAGCTTAACACACTGTATAGCTGGTTGGAATGCTGCCGGAACTTCTTCTCACTTCGCATGTGCCAACCCTGGAACTCCCTCCCAACTTACGTTGTTTCTTCCCTCACACGGACGGTATGTAAAAGCGTCTCGACGATGCACTCATACCTTTATGTTACGCCATCTAACTCTCTATGTCCGGGCGTCAACCTAACACTACAGATCAACGTGCTGATTTCCAGTTTATGCACATCATTTAACAAACGCTACTACTGTGGAAACTATTTACCTATGCCCTCGGTCCGAAGAAGTTGAACACGGAGGAGCGTAGTCATTTCAGTTAGTTTATTTTTCACTGATTACGCGAACTATAACCGCACCCATATTGCTTTGCTTGCGCACATTCAATATTTATTTCAAACTATCATTATGCAGCAGTGCAGTTACATCTGTAGAAGCTTAAAATGGACGATTCACTCATAGTTTGATCTATTTTCTTCACGCCAACTATCCTACGGGACTTGTCAAGCATCTGCCTTTTTACCAGTCATAAATCAATGTTCACTGTTCAACATGCACATTCGAAGCACTCCTGTTTGCCTTACTGCGAAACCACACGTAACCAATTATCTTTATTAAGTCTGGCCTGGTGTAGTGGGATCTTGAGAAAATGGATTTGTATTTTGGGGGAGATCTACGGACTAAATACGAAAATGAAGAAGATTATATACAAAGACACGCCAAACATACGGTGAAGACGCAGATGATTCCAGTCAAGTCAACATAAGAGTTGTGTCCAAATGCGTGTGTTTTCAGCAACTACCATCAATAAATTTAAGTGTACAAAATGTAGATAGCATAACTTGGATAAGATCAGATCTATTGAAGTGTACCTTGGTAATTAGATCATCAGGACCGTAGCTGAATCCAATGGAAACTGGGTGTTGCTTGCCAGGAAACACTACATAAGATGGCACTTTTAGATCTATTTTGATCTCACTGGGCGGAGATAGCAGGCCTCGCAGTTGGGACCGTTGGAATAGCAGCCGAAACCTCTACCAGGTCACGACGGGCAAAGCTTGTCACACTGATTACTTTCAAACGGTTAGTTCCCTTCAATCAGTTGAAGCTGACAGTAGTTAGATGAACGCTGGTAGATTCGTACACCTATCAGTGTTCGTCTTCTCATAGTGTTATTCAAAAATTGGTTAATGACTAATTGGAGGGTCACATTGAAACGCCCGTATGAATGGATTGCGACGGACAATCTCAATGTGGACTGCGATTCCCTTTGAAGGAAAGCTTGATCATTGTATCACTAGGACCGTAGTAGAAGCAGATGGCAATTCCATTCACACAACAAGTGCTTCAAAATGACCCTCCAATCAGTCATTAACCGTTGTGCCAATCGCCCTGCTTTACGGATATGGCACGCTCGGCCCGCATATCTGCTCAGTCAGTTCCACATCCGATTTCCCTGATGATCAAATTACTGTATTATGAAACGATTGCAAGACCTCAGTTGGAATATCACACGGACAAAAAGTGCTTTGATAACTGACGTGCTATTTCAGTTAAGCGCACCGCCTCATCATTCCTCCTTCACACCCTGTCGCCAAGTTGCCCTTCTACCCAATGGCCGAAGAGGTCCACCCACCAGTCCATTCGAACATCACGGGTCTGATATCACCCCATCTCCAATTGATGCGGTTCCCATCTAAGTGACCACCAAGACTACTCTATGGTCAAGTTAAATGTCAGCACAAACCACATACGTTATCTTGACATAGGTTGGCGACAGTCTGCCGCTCTTACACCAGTTCTATCATTATATACCCCTCCACATATGGAAACAACGCACGGGTCGATTCGGATGAATCACACATGGACAACAACTCGATACCCGTTGCACGTAGTTGATACCTAGAAAATGAGAACACAGGCGACCAGGTTGAATTCCAATCTCTCACGGAGGAAGCGATAAGAACACGGATCCAATCTATAGCAAAACAATGTACATCGTGCAGCACGTTCGCGCACAACTATTGCAGAACTACATACAAAGCACAATATGATAACATATAGCAAACCACAAATATGTGTACTCAATAATTATCGTTCACATATGGATAACCAGTAAGCGCATAAAACCGGTATTTGCAATCACCAAGAGCAGTTATCGACGGTGAATTTATTACGGCCAAAAACTAACCATGTAGTATGGAAAAGGAAAGACGCTGCCGCAACACAAATGTTGGTCGCTAGAAGATAGCACCCTATCGCATGAAGAAGTGAATACAGGTTTAAAAGCATTCGGTAAGGATGCGCTGCAGCAAACCACAACATAATAAGCCGGCACCAAAAAAGTATACCAATAGAGCGGGTCCAAATATCTGGTCACTACTCTATCAACGCATGACAAAGAGTCATTCCTTCGGGTGTGATGTAGAGTGCACTAAATTGCCAACTATCCAATAGTAGATGTTGGTCTATCCCAAAATGTCACATCCGCACATGGGTGTAGGACGACCGTATGCATTCATTTGGGTACATGTGTACTTGCTAGTGTCGTCCATCAGGTAAACGCTGCATCATGCGCGGATGGTTGCGTTGGAGTCAACCTAAGACACGCCACAAAACAAGTTTACCCATCGATACATACGCTGTGTAGGTCTAGTTGGAATCGAGACAGCTGGGCGAAATGAAAACAGTAGTGCCACATAACCCGGCTACTGCGGTAGAATTGTGGTGGAGCTTCGAAAGGCGTAACTGGCCTGAGCAAGGAGCGTACAATATGTGAGTAGCGTTATCCCAGCTAATGACAAAAGGTTATTGGCAACGCTCTTGTAGACGGAAAGTTACCTTCCAACAACCTACCTTAGCAAAATAGACATTCCTTACAAGTAGGTCTTGCAAATATGAAATGTGACGTTTTGAAAAAGGAATTTTGAAAAGCCATGCCGCCTAAAGACTACTTGCTGCCGCGTAGCCTGTTCTCCCATCGCAGTATTGATCGCCGTTGCAAATGTGGTTCCGCTGCCCAGTTTGTTTCAGACGGAACCAAGAGCGTTCACTCCAACATGTTCACCGATGAGGAAATCTTCTTTTAGCAGGAAACTGAGAAGCTGCATTGCTAGGCAATATCTAATCCACGGGATACTGAGAACCACGCATTGCACAAAACGCGAAGCTCATTGAGTTGACAAAATGAATGACAAATCATGGGACCACAGCACACGCATACTGTACACCAGAAGCCCGTTCTTCCTGTGATAACTTTTCTGATACATTATGCTGCAAATGCACCTTCGGCTCAAATCTGGTGATCGGGCAGGCCAATCCTTTGTACCTCTGTGACCGAACATCTCCTTAAGATAATGCCGCATCGTTTGTGCATAATGGGCAGGTGCGCCATATTGAATCTATAAAGGCTGAAGCGAAGTGCCGAAGAAGCCAACGATAGTCGGTGAAGAACACATCTCTATCACGCAGCTCCTATGTAATTTGTCAGCGACAACTACTATTATTGGATAGTTGGCAATTTAGTGCACTCTACATCACACCCGAAGGAATGACTCTTTGGCACTGTTATAATTGAGGAGAAATCCGCCATTTTTATGCTTGCGAAATTGCCTGATAAGATTGTCGCTGGCACGGTTGGAGCGCGCCTACGTTGGCGACTTTTAACGCTGGCCACTCGAACTGAGTTGCGCTGACCTGATGTCGTTTGCTTAGCCGGTGAGACGGAAGTTGTGCGAGCATGTGAGCGATCCTAGCCGCACTTGTTCAGATAGACGCTGAGCCCTCGGAACGGACCCACACGAGAGGGGGGTACGATAGACGCGGGCTAATGAATTAGGCGCGAAGGCTGGCCAGCTAACGACTCACACTCAATCACGTGACCCGACCGACTCCCAACTGAAGCGAAGAGAAAGGAAAGGCAGGTGGTCCTCTGTAGGCTCTTTTACGACCAACAAAGGGCAATCACAGCCAGTGTTATGGGTTATTAAGTTGGGGAGAATAGTCACCACGCAGAGGTGGTAGTTTTCAAATGCGCGTTGTCGAAAGGTGTGCAGTTGAGGCGTGTCTCGGTTTGGCTGAGCTCTGCTGCGTTGTGGGGAGGAATTGGACCTCGTTTTCCACAGCCATTCTCCTGGGGTTTCTGGCTTTTTTGCGGGAATATTCGACGTGCCCGCAACACCTCCCTTTGGAGAGGAAGCGTACCGCCTCTGGCGAAGATTGACCTGGAGGGATTTCGGTGACTTCCGGATTCTTTCTTTTCGTCGGCAAGGTGGGTTCTCGAGACGCGGCGGCGACTGAGCGGCTTCGACCGTGGTCTCCCGTTGTGGAGCCGTTCCAAAGGTATCCAGCAGGATGTGCAGCGGCAGGCGCACGGGATAACTGGCTGGCGTGGAGGTTTCTCCGTGGCGTGGACGAAGTTGGTTGCGATGGCGAACCCAGGTGTCATCACCCACGGAAACAGCATTCAGCATGTCATCTCGCCTGGCCGTCACTGTTGCTTTGATCCAGCGAGGATGACCAGCTCGGTAATCGCGAGCGTAGACTGCGGCGCCGACGGCGAATTCTTTATGTTTGGTGCAGGCACCAGATTGACTAGGTGGCTTCTCAGTCGGAATGAGCGCTTCCATGTTAGTACGTAGCTTGCGGCCCATCAATGCTTCAGCTGGTGACTGGCATTCTGGCGTAGCTGGGTTCGGTGTGGACCGGTAAGAGAGCGGGAACGCTTGAAGACACTCATCCACGGTCCCCTCCCCGCGAGATTTCAAAAGCGCCCACTTGAATGTGTCGACAAATCGCTCCGCTTGACCATTGGATTGGGGATGGTAAGGCGGTGAGCGGAGGTGTTCGATGCAGTGTCGGCGGCAAAAGTATTCGAAGATGGAAGACGTAAACTGGGTACCATTTTCTGACACCAAAACCTCGGGAAGGCCATGTTGACTGAAGATTCGTTGGAGACAACCCAGAGTGGCTGATGCGGTTGGTGCGTTGACGGCGACCACTTCTGGCCATTTGAAAAAGGTGTCGACCACGATCAAATAGGAAATGCCATCGATGGGACCAGCGTAATCGATGTGCACTCGAGACCACGGTTTTGCTGGCGGATGCCAAGGAACCGGTGATTGTTGTGGTGGCATCTTGGATGCTTGTTGACATCGTGAGCCTCGGCGGACCAAATCTTGGATGTCGTTGTCAATGCCAGGCCAGTACACATAACTGCGGGAAACTGCCTTCATTCTGTTCATACCGGGGTGAGCAGAATGGAGCTGGCGGAGTTCAGCTTGCCGGAGACATGAAGGAACGACAACTCGATCTGCAGTCATGAGACAGGAATCGACCACGGAAAGGGAGTCGCGGCGTTGATGTAGTTGTTTGAGTTTATCAGACAAGGTAGTGTTTGGCCAGCACGTCTGAACGTAAGTGACGGCTTTCTGCAAGGCAGGGTCTTGAGCAGTTGCACGACGTATGTCGGCGGCAGTGATTGGGAGACTTCGAATAGCGTTCGATAGTTGATAACAAACGTCGTCCTCGACGGTTACAGCGGCAAGCACTGTGTCTTCTACTGCGGCATGTTTGGAAATGAGGCGGGAGAGACCGTCGGCTTGACCAAAATCCTGCGTACGGCAGTAGCGGATGTCGAAGTCGTAACCAAGAAGGGTGACCGCCCAACGCTGAAGTAAACTAATCGAGTATGCGGAAATGCCCTTCTTTGAACCGAAGATTGAAAGTAGGGGCTTGTGCTCGGTCAGTAGCGTGAACCGCCGGCCATTCCGCATCTTGTGTAACTTGGTGACGGCAAAGACAATGGCAAGGGCTTCCTTCTCTATTTGACCAAAGTTCTCCGCAGGCGTCGGGGTGCGGGAGACGTGCATAACAGCTTTCTCGGAGCCATATGGGAATCGATGGGAAAGAACTGCTCCGATTCCGTAGGCAGAAGCATCAGCAGCGACCAAAATCGGTAAGGCTGGGTCGTAATGGGTCAACAGTACATCAGAACTCAGCATGGCTTTCAGGCGAACGAAAACTTTTTCGCATGCGGGGGGCCAGTGCCAAGGAAAGTCCTTCTGCAACAACCGATTGAGCGGGGCTCGAACATCGTGTAGCGATGGCAGGAAGGCGCTGTAGTATCTGATAATACCCAGGAAGGACCGCAGTTGTGAACAGCCGCTGGAGCTGGCATCTGCTGGATGGCTCTGACGTTCTCAGGATCAGGATGACGGCCATGTGCATGGAAAACGAAACCAAGGTATTTGATCGACGGAAGGAAGAATTGGCATTTCTCAGGTTTCAGGCGGAAACCGTACTCCTGGACCCTTTAAAGGACTGCAGCCAGGCGCTCTCGCAGCTCTTCTGGGGTGCGACCAACAATGAGTAGATCGTCCAGGTAGGCGGCCGTACCCGGAATACCAGAGATCATAGCGTCCGTTGTCTGTTGGAAAATAGCTGGAGCAGTCTTGACACCAAATGGGAGTCTGGTATACTGGAGGAGACCACGATGCCTATTGATCGTCAGGAGGGCTTGTGACTCAGGGACGACCTCGACCTGCAGGTAAGCGTCTGCCAGGTCGAGTTTAGCGAAACAGGTGCCACCGCTGAGTATCGTGAGGAGATCGGCTGGGAGCGGGTAGCAATTTGACTCTAGTGCTGCGTTGAGACCAGTGGGGAAATCGGCACAGATGCGGAGGGATCCATTCGGTTTCTTGACCACGACGATCGGCGCTGCCCAGGCGGAATAGGACAAAGGCACCAGGACGCCCATATCTTCCAAACTTTGGAGTTGGGCATCGACCAAGGGTAAGGCTGCGTACGGCACAGGCCTTTAGGGACGGAATACCGGTTCAGCACCAGGTACAAGCTGTAACGCGGCGCGGGTGCGTGTACAGCGGCCAAGACCATCCTGGAATACCCGAGCGAACTGTCTGATGATGCTAGCTTAGCCAGTGAGACGGAAAATTGAGCGAGCGTGTGAACGATCCTAGCCGCACTTGTTCAGATAGACGCTGAGCCCTCGGAACGGACCCACACGAGAGGGGGGGTACGAAAGACACGCGCTAATGAATTAGGCGCGAAGGCTGGCCAGCTAACGACTCACGCTCAATCACGTGACCCGACCGACTCCCAACTGAAGCGAAGAGAAAGGAAAGGCAGGTGGTACTCTGTAGGCTCTTTTACGACCAACAAAGGGCAATCACAGCCAGTGTTATGGGTTATTAAGTTAGGGAGAATAGTCACCACGCAGAGGTGGTAGTTTTCAAATGCGTGTTGTCGAAAGGTGTGCAGTTGAGGCGTGTCTCGGTTTGGCTGAGCTCTGCTGCGTTGTGGGGAGGAATTGGACCTCGTTTTCCATAGCCATTCTCCTGGGGTTTCTGGCGTGTTTTTGCGGGAATATTTGACGTGCCCGCAACAGGCACGCATCAACATGTTTGTGTGACCGGTGTATTTGAGCAGGCTTTTTTTAACTTGATCATGAAATTCCGCAAATACTGGTGTTTTAAATAGATTTTTGAAATAACTGGTTCAGTATGCCTGGTAATCCTCGTCATGTCAAAGGCATTAATCAAGTATTTTTATGATTCACTAAATTTTTAGCAAACTGCGTGGTGTTTTGTTCCACTCATGCTTCTGAAAAGAACTTTGTCCGTGTATGTTTTGTTCCAGGTATTCTTAACCCTTTCTGCCTTGTGGAATTTTCCTAATTCCCTGAGTGCATTCTTCATGCTTGTCGTTCATCTTTGTTTATTCTTTCGCCGTAGTCTGTCAGGGTGATCCACTTTCCCATTGCCCGTCATCGCGGCATTTGATGAAATATTAGACACACTGTCTGACGCACAGTGGATGTTTCCATCAGGGCCAATCCATTACATCGCTTAGGTATATGAGTTCGTAGTTTTCACTCATGACAGCGAATCCCTGGTGGAATGCCTAGGTCGATTTTGGGAAGATATACAGCATCATGGTTTGTTTAGAAGCCACATGAAAGTGATAGTACTGGATATTCCCATTGACAGCAAAACAAAACATTTTCCTCCTGAAACCACTGCACTCCATGACGCGTCATGGAGTTCACTTCAATGGGAATCGCGGTCTACTTTGAGATTGCGCGTCGCAATCCATCCACACAACGTGTACTTCAAATCCACTTTCCAAAACATTTTCCTGTTTAAAATACTGCCAGGCTCCTATGTGGTGCCCATCAGACCCCCTCGATCCACACATCCAAAGAATTCTGGTTACTTGGACTGTAATTTGATTGTAAGGGTAAACGCCCGTCGAATTCATTAGGAAAACTTTGAACACATCTGCATGAAACATCTTAAGCACTCCTCCAGCCATAGCAGTGCATGGACCTCTTGCACATCTATCAGTTGTCACGTCATACATATTGCGTGTCATGGGATATGGTGTACCGGCAGACCAAAAAATCGATAGATATATGTTCATGGACCCCGCTTCCCATGGTGGTGAACCTTTGTCCTAACATCACAAGTCTGTAGCTAAAGCAGATGAATATTGGGTGTGGCCTGCACGGAGAAACTGCATACCACGATGCGCTTCGAACTTATTTGATCTCATAAGGTCGAGAGTGAAGGCTTCGAACCCATGGCCATTGAGATGTTACTGAAGACCTTTATCTCTAAGCCAACGTAACGTTTGGCAGAACGGCGCTAGGGATCCAATGATTAAGGTCCCCTTCAAGGATAATCGCAGCTCACCTTGAGATTACACATCGCAATCCATGCATACGGGTGGTTCAAATTAACCCTCTAATCGATTTGATCTATATTAATGCTGAACAAGTGTAAGTTTGGAACACTTGTTTACCACGCAAACCAAAAATACTAAAAAGTTTAATCTAGTGTAATGGTGATCTTGGGTAACTGTAAGCGTGAACCAGGGATTTCAAGCTTTGGACACCTAAAGTATAGCAGAAAATCTACGCCAAGCTAAACAATGAATACGAAACGGAATAGCAGAATATAGCAAATAAATTAATTGCATTTAGTCGGTTCTCGTGTGATACGGAAAAATCAATAGCCAGCTCCTGAAATGCAAAGAATAAGTGCAGGCACATGCTCAGCCCAACTGCGTCGATGACGGAGCTCACGTGACTTATCAACCGCATTAATCGCCTGGTTTAGTAAGCAGAGGCGGAAGCGGCGTACTTACCCCAAGTGCCGCGCTGACTCGCTAGCTCTTCTGTACTGGACGCGATTGTCCTTGCTGGTGGCTTACCAGCTCTGCTGGGCTGAGGATTTGAGACCGCATATACTACAGCACCATGCGCTCAACGTCGATGGATAGACCCCACCAGAGCCTGTTGCTTTCATACACAACTTTTCTACTCCTCATGCAACGGTGCTTTCTACTGCCCCAAAGGAACCAATGAGTTGATATACTATCGTCATCGGTGCCGCTCCACTTCCGTTGCTTCCAAACACCTAAAATCATCGTTATTTCGTGATAAACTCACGTTGATCACTTCCTAGTAACGCAAATTCGGTTCTTCATGTGCCACTTTCCTGCAGTAAGTTGTCCACATAGCGGCTCTTAGGGTCTATTTATGTAATCCTTACGGCAGATATGCCCGAGCCACCTGAGAAGTCGCGTGAGAAGTATGCAGTGCACTGCATACATGCTACTGGGGCGGAGTACTTCCGTATCTTCATCTCGATTTATGCAGTTAATTCTTCGAACTCGAGGGGACACTGTTCATAACACCGCTCCAAAGCACCCAGGTTTCGCTACCTCAAAGAAGCTAGGACCTACCATCGACCGGTACACGATCGGTATCATTCCAGTTTCCCAAACGCAGCATCCACCTTCCATATGCTGACGCACAGCTAGCTCATCATTTGGAGATCGGCAGAGAGTACCCTTCAAAGTAGTAGCTTCTCGAGGAGTTCCCATACATATCATCAGTAATCTGGATTTAGGACAACTCCACTTGTTATGTTTCCGGTGAAGACTAGGACAGACAAACAATCTTGCTTTTGTTGATGGTGAATCCTCTGTCGAGGTGAGGGCTGTCGTTAAGCGCTGTGTGGAACAACATGCAGTCCTCCACAAAAAGTAACGTATGAATGGTTATCACACACTAGGGTTCCCGCCCCGAAAAGAAGGATGTTCAACAACCCACCAACTATACGGTGTTCCACACGGATACCGTAATCACAAGCATTAAATCATAAGACTTGAGTGCATATTAAACAGGGCATCCGAGATTTGCCGACGAAGATACACCCTCGTCCCATACTACTGTGCAGGCATTCAATTAAACTTACAAAAGTACTCAGTCAACCGAATGGAACACCAGCCACAGTGCCTTGCGGTTCACAGTGTAAAATGCCGTAGTAAAGTAAAAAAAATAGGGAGTATGGTTGCTGCCCTCGCAGTCTGCTTTTCTTCAGCAATCGACTTGGCGCGTACACTAGTTCTATGGTGTTACGACCCGAACGGAATCCGCATTGCCATTCCACTACGTTCAATTCCACAAGCTGCTAGACGGGGTTGTTGATCAAGGCTCGTGCGATCGTCCTCATGTAACAACATGACAAATTGTTTACTCGATACTTCATGACACATTGCTTGCTCACGTTCCTTTGTATACTGGTATCACAAGTGCATACTACAACTCAGCTGACACTTCTTCAATCCACATGCATTGCACCAAGTGATGAAGCGCATGTACCAAAGCGTGTCTACCGTGTTTCAATACTTCTGGTGATATTCCGTCGGCTCAGGTACACTTTCCATTTCGCAACTGAGAAAGTGCCCTCAGCGTCTCATGCAGTTTCTATGTGTGGACAAGACAAATCTTCATCTTATGTTCTTGCATCCCATGCAACATACCTCAGTCACGTGCTGAAGGGTTGTTTATTAGGCAGCCAAAGTGCCCTTGCCAGTCTTTAGTCAACATGTAGGCAGCGCCTGAAGCGGCATCCACCATCTTCATCAGCGTCTGCAAGGTGGCTCCAAACACCGCCTTCACGGAATCAATGAACTCATTGTGTTGGCAGCAGTTCATCTGTTCCACCTTTTTCGTCCACAATGCATTCTTGATGCAAATGTGCTCTCTAGTTAGTCGCCTATAACTTTTGCGAAAATGACTCCTTTCTCTGAGTCTGCAGGGTCGTCCACGTGCTCAACAAAAGTAGCTTTGTTTTGCAAGACAGACGAGAAATTTCTCACTGTTATCATCGAACCAATCGGACCTCTTCCGGTTTGCGCGCCCGATTATTTCCTTGGCTGCAACCGCTAACTGCTCACGAATGCGGCGAGACAGCTCTCCGAATGATGCGATGCAGTCGACATCGCCTAGTTGGGTAGTCATCGTATTCTCCAGCTCCATCACATTCTCCATATAGCCTAAGGAACGAAATTATTTTTGTGCCAAATCCCGCACTGGTCTGTACTAAATAAGGGAGGTTTTGTCTAGCGAGGGCCTTCGCTTCGAACTTGATCTCAGTTGTCGCCTCCCAATCACTAATTCCTGGTTCGAAAGATGATGAACATGTTTGCTTGGAGAGAGTTAGTGACATGTTCAATCCGACCTCAGTAGCGTTCGATCACACTCTCAATGCACGATACAAAATAAAACATATTGTTTCTTGTTTCTATCTGGTATGTTGAAAGATTTGATATTTTACCATTTCCCCGTATGACTTAACTATTTCATTGCGATACAATAGCACAGGAATCCATACCCCAACTTAATACCTAGGGCCATGGTGACGGTAATAGGTCCGCAACTGTTCGTATAACTCGCCGCGCGGACAGCATACTAGATTCTTCCCTTATCGGACTATTAAAGCTTCTCAAGCACAGCTATCAACAACGATGCCAAGTATGGACGAACGTTGATAAATGTTGTTGTTTATCATTTTACTTCCCGGTCTGATCTCTGCCACCGTGCCCTTGAGTATCTATTTCGCTGTCTATTGCTACCTGCTTGCCAGATAGCGATATGCTTGTTTCATATTAACCCACAATCTCTTACTAAGTGCTTGCGATAACTTCATCCTGCCACCTACGAAGTATCTGTTTTGCCTTCCAGTTCTCCAGGTCTACTACGACCTACGTACGCACGGAACAGGAAGGAACGCGGAATCTTCGACCAGACGCATACTACAGTGACGATCTCCTGTGTCCGCCACGTTGCTTGCAAATGGTATTACAACTTTCTTTGCAACACAGGACCATGCTGCATAGGGCTGTGCAATGATGTGCATGAATGGAAGAATCTTGTAAATAAACTAATACTATTAGACTCAACTTTCATTTAACAAGTAGACGGCTATGGACCGCTCAAATAAACAACGATAGGACTAGAATCTAATAGAAGTCTATCAGATGGTACTTGTATGATACATCAAAGCTGCTTCGCATTTGCAGACCAACAGGTTAGAAGATCATGGCCCTGCTTATCTGTGGTGACCACTGGCCGTCAGTAACTGAAGAGCTACTATTGAATCCTTTGCTTTGTTCTATTGCTAAGTAAAGCCAAAACGACTGTACCGGCGTGTACACGGCTTTGATGTGCATCTATTGATAGGTTAGATCCCTTAAGTGCTTTATTGTTGAAACTCAACTTCTATAGTGCCCATCAATCAACGGTCTTTCATTTGGTCCATTGTGTTGTGAAAGTTAGGTAAGATAATATATAACTATTCAGTGACCTAAATCCTTGACAATTTTAAGAAAAAACAATGAAATAAGTGTTGAGCCCCACCGAAGTCAAGTGATAGATCTATAGACAGAATGATTGTACCAGCGAGCTTCCGCTGGTTAAGAGAGCACGTAGATAAAATCTGCTAGGAACTGTATATCTCAATTTACGAATATAGAAAAAGCAATCAACCGACATGGCGTACGGGTTCCTTCAGAAAATGCGTCTAGACAATGGGCACCAACCAACCGGTAAAGAACCAGAAGAGGGATGGCTAGTCTGCTCAGTTTGCCTAGGAGCGTGGCCAAATTGATGCATGACACCCGCATAGTGTTGTCGCGGACCGGAAAATCCAAATTTATGCCATCCTGAACAAACTGCGAAACCTTCCGTAGGTCAGTCAACAATGGTGAAGTGGGCACAATTACAGGACAAAGTTATCAAGAAGGAAAACATCCTATCCTCAAGAAAGTCGCGATTGCTGAGAGCAGGTGAGCTAATGCCAGAGTCAAATGAAATGGTCTCGTTCAAGCTGCACGTTTTAGTGCCCGACCATTACCATTTCAGAGTGGCAACTGAAAACCAGATGATCTAGAACCGAGAGTTCATATAAAGTAAAGGTAGGGTTAGGAGATGAAAGTGATACCTGTTTATCCTGAAAACGAACTAAGATTGAAGGCTAAATCACAGCTTCACCAGGATAATAAGCAAGACAAGTAAACCTGTCATGAACCATCATTATATTTCTGTAATCAGTTGGAAGCCGCTTGCTCTTCGCTTTCGTCCAATATCACCGGACTGACAGAGAGCATGAGATAGAGGATCTGTTCAACAAGACAAATTTCCACTGAACATTATGTACCCTAGTGGAACCAGGTTCCCTCAGAATAATACCATTTCTTTACTTACATGTATCTATGTGAACCTAAGTATTTATTAAAGGGTTAATAACCGGCGGCTCTATATTAACCTTATGAAACGTATGGGGGCTAAATATTTGAAATCACGCTCTTTCAGTATGCACCTACCTCCAGCCACTCATTCAGTAGTATGACATATTCATGCACGTGAATAAATTTCAGTGGTAATGCACCTTACACCGGTTTCACAAAGGCACACAATGTGCTTGGCTGGAATAACCGAGTCGCAGAGTGAACCTGATGTTTCGCGTTTCCTCGTCCCTGGGGGTCCCACTCATAACATTTCTCACGAAGGTGTTTGGTGCGAACAGATGCAGTGCACTTATCTACATTGGATTATTTGGCATTGTCGTTTGGTTCGGACGTGGTTGTTTGGGTCATCAATTTAATTTGAGTTTCGCGCAACCGGTTACCTCATGTGCCTAGGTTGATTTTTTACTGACGTTCGGAATTGCTAGGATGGCAGGGGACACGAATAGTAAGAACCAACGCTCTTCGTAACATTTATCTCTTCCGATTTCTCGTTCGACTAAATTTATGAGGCGAAAACCTCATTCTCTACGCACCTCTTGGCCTAACGAGTTGTGTGAGCCAGTCCAAGTTAAACAAGATGACAACACCCGCGCCAGATTATCTTTGCACAATTTGATTGCTAAATGAAGAAAAAGGCTCAATTCATTGCGTGGGACGGTAAAGCATCGTACTCTGAAAGACTCCTCATGCTTGGTATGAGTTCTCCACGTAATTGAAACTCCAGGACGTATGTATACCAAGAGATAAGAATAACAGTGACCACTATCCCAATGCAAGCTAAAGTCAAATGTCCATTTGTGGCATTGACACAGGCTGGCATGCTTAGGGATTCCCGACACATTCACTGTGGAACTCCACTTGTTCTGCAACCACATTCTCGCCGTTATTTTGCACTTTTGCTTGGTTGATCCGCCCACCGAACTATTGCACGTTATATTCTGTCATTTTTACTGACATCAGCTGCTTATTGCTCCGTAATAGACTCTGCCATTGTGAAGCCAATTCTATTCAACCTTCAGTCTAAATTCAACTTCAAGATTTCTTAAGGTCTTGTTTTCATTTCTGAATAAATTAGGGACATCCATCACGACATTTAGGCGTTCAATATATGATATTTGTCCACCTATCATGTGCTAGTTAATTGGGTCAGGGCTCTGATACATGGAGATTTTTCAACTGCAGAAGCCCACATACGGTACTATTAGTTGCTTCCGTGTTTCGTTTGTGCTTTACTACATAAAAAGCGCGCCCAACTCGAACTATCATCATCAGTCTTGTGCACGCTTTTTTCATCATCACTTGCGTTTTCAGGGCATAACTAATGTAGGCATATAGGAATTGAGATTATGTGGCAAGCTAATTCCTTGCGTTGAAGCGTTTGTAATCGACTGGCACGTTGGAGTCGAACTAGTTTCCTGGTTGTCGTCCGTCATTCCCACCGGTTTCCACCCTCGAGTTGCAGCCATTAGTTCACAGTTTTACTACTCACACAGCTCCACTTTGATGCTCAAGTGGTGCCGACTCTTAGCCTGTTCGCACTTACCCTATTCTGCTGGACAACTTAGCCTTTCAGTGTCCTAAGCTGATTCCCATTCTCGTTAACTAATGTAAGCGCACTGACATTTTCTCGTTACATGACACATTAACGTTGGTCTAGTGATTTTGTCGAATTTTCATCAGGTTTCCACTTTCCGAAATGTCTGCAATGACCATTTTGTGCGCAAATGTTTCCGCAGCATGCCTTTCCCATCACACCGATATTTTAATGTTTTCAGACCCCAGAGCGTTCCATCTCGTAATCACATTATTTCTGACTAGCAGCAACACATCAAACTGTCATCTAGAGAGTTGCACTTCAGCCTCATTTCTGTTTGTGTGTGGCTATTTACATATATGCTGGTCTCTTTTCTGATAGCATCGGCTTCTGCTCACAACCCTGTAAACCTAGACAAAGTCTAGGCCACGGAGGACCTGATCCATACACATCGGCGATGGTGAAATTAAAGGCAAACTCACGTCGTTGTCTTAGGATTAAGGTAAGTAGTTTCTAGCTAGCAGTTGCGATTTTAAAATACGACTTAAGTTTCCAATTATTTTCACCGTCGTCGATGTGCATGGATCAGGTCCCCCGTGATATAGATTTTCTACATTTACATAAACTATGTTTCGATAGCAAGCGTGAACCCCGATGAGCAAATACCATACATCCTAGGGGTTTTTGTCCGCTTTGCACATCAAGGAATAAACAACCGGGATAAGTGCTCATTTGGTGAGCCCGTCGTTGAGTTTCTGAGTCCCAAGATCAATGATAATGGCACCAAAACTCTTCCGGTTGAGATACAAACGATCCTAAACTATCCCACGCTAACAGCTGTTAGAGGCCTACGCCGATTCCGGGGCATGTCAGATACCACGGCAGATACTTATCAAACCGTGGAGGTCCGTTACATCGATGGTCTCAAAAACCATGTTGCTGACGCGTTATCACGTGCTCCTCTGAATCAATTGTCACCGACACCCATTGACCTAGAGAGAATATATCTACCGCAAAAGCGGTAGATCAACTGACTTTAAAATACGTGCATTTACTATCCTTAGGGATTATACGCCCCTTACATTTGCCTTTCGTAGTTCCTCTGATCGCTTCTAACTTCGAGAAATTCATCAGTTGGATTGCATATCAGAGTTTGCCACCGACATTCGACACATTGATGCAGCTCACCGTGTTGTAGTAGATGCATTGTCCGGCATTGATATTCACGAGGTTCCGAGCAAAGCAATCAAGCTAGAAGACACCACTGTCCAATATGAAACAGATTCTGGGTTTGAGCAGTTTAAATCAAATCCTTCTATTAAACTCTCAAATGTCAGTTCTTCACTCGGACTCCCGAAGCTACTGCGATATATCCACTGGAAAGCCTTGAGCATCCGTTCTGAAACACTATCAGCGAGTTGTGTTTGACCGCTTGTATGAAATCTCCCATCCAAGCAGTCGTGCTACCATCAAGCGGATTGCGAATCGCCACATCTGGCCCAGCATGCGCTCTGATATCCAGCAGTGGTCGAAACGCTGTATTACCTGCCAGAATAGCCAGCTACGTTGCCACACGATTACTATTCCTGGGATCTTTTCTCGGCCGGAAGCTCGATTCAAGGTTTCCATATGGACATGGTTGGACCTCTACGGCCATCCAACGGTTTTATTTACGTGTTGACATGTGTCGGTCGTTTCACACGCTGACCAACGACGTGCCGCTGCGAGATGTCTCAGCCGAGACGGCGGCCCGAACTTTCATCGAAGCTTGGATATCCGTGTTTGGCACCTCACAATTAGCACCACAGATATAGAGCTCTAATTTAATTCTGCACTGCTTCACAACCTTAGCCGTGTACTTGGCTGTTCTCATTTACGCACGACAGCATATCATCCGGCCGCTAACGGTTTAGTCGAGCATGTTCAACGCCAAATCAAAGCCTCACTCGCTACGATGCAATCGAATATACAGTGGTCGGAGCGTTTACCGATCATTCTCCACGGTATCCGCAACACTGTAAGGTGTAGGTTGTGGTCCCACAAAATTTGTCTTCCGTACGACACTGTGAATTTCTGTATAATTAGTACTAGATTCCAGTGTCACCGGCGAAGTCGATCCTACGTCATGGGTTGCACGCGTGGAACAATACTTCAGCGCCATTCGTCCAAGGTCACCGCGATTCACTTCTCGAAACCCCGACTTGCACACCTGCTCCTTAGTTTTCGTACGCATCGATGCGGTTCGCAGAAACTTGACACTGCCTTACGAAGGCCTAATCAAATTCAGCGCTCGCAAAGGGACGTATTTCGTATTAGACAGAAATGGTTCCAATGACTCTTCCAGTATGGATCGCCTGAAACCAGCGTACGTCATCAATGGTTCCCCATTCGCTCTCTCAAGTTTCGCTGTTGATTATTGCACTTGTTTGCATTAGCCCTTGGGCATTGATTTATACCCTGGGTCGAGCTGCTTTTAAGTAACCATCACAGTATCCGTTTTGTTGAAGTGCCCTGTGTTTACTTTGTCTACACCGTTTATGGCCATCATATCAGTTACCTGTTAACTTCCTAAGACCCTTCAAGAATACGCCATGTAATGTCGGCGGCATGCTGGAAATCGGAATTCCGACAGCGTCTTTTAGAAAAAAAGTTCTACTATATATAGGACTGTCAATCGTTCTCACGAATGGACAGTGTTACTAATCGACCTCCTACCCTTAGAAGTCATAGGCTAACACGGTGTACTACGATTTACAATTTGTTCATCTGTGTTATCAAGCCACTGCTTTTCACTCTCCCGTGTAGATATGCATAGGTCGATATGTTTGCTAATATGCGGTTATTTTTAATCCGATCCGCGACAAAATTTTTCCAGTTATAATGCGCATCACAGAAAAAGTGCTAGATGACCAGTTTGTGCAAACGGGACTGGCCAGTAACGCGCATCCACCTGAGTCCTCCAAGACTCGAAACCACTAGCTGTCTGTTCCATGCAGCAGCTCATTGCATCACACCAACGCAGTACGCAAGTAGCTAGGGTGAGTACAAGTGGAACCGTTATAGCGCGGTTTCAATATAATTTCAGAAGAAGTTAGTCGCAGCTTGTTAGGCAGCCTGTTCACGATCGCAAGTTAGCCGTAACTCCGGGAGGAAACTACGTTTTCTGCTCGTGCATGACAGGGAAGGATGAGATGCGCTATATCATGTCAGGAAGTGATCGTGTCGAGTCACCTTCGTCAAACATCGCCTAACGATATAACTCAGTTTTTTCTCCATAAGCATAAGTCGGTTTAGAGTCGCGGAGTGGTCGGGACAGAACACGGTATTAATGAGACCCAATGGCACAAAACTATGTGCACTGCTTTTCCATGGAGCTTTCTGACTGGAAAGCGCCTGCGACTGCTCTCCTCGGAATTTGTTCCACATTTTCTTCAATGTCCTGTAAAATTTACTGTGGGGATGTACAGGGGATTTTCTCCTGGGATCATCTGACACCAGCCATGGTTGGTACTCATTAGCCGGTTTCAACGAAGAATTTAAGCGCCACCCTGCCCGGAGTAAGTTGTCCTACTGCGTTGTGTAATGTATTGTGTAAGGCAAAAAATGGGCAGCACATCGTCTTCCATGCACGCATATCACTTTGTACTTACACGGTTTGGTCGCGTAAGTGTGTGTAGCACCACATTTGCTGGCGCAGTACACAAATATGCACCTGCCGTAACTACGTTTTGTCTCAGACAACCATAGCGATTCAATCATAGTGCTTGAGAATGGTAGTAGCAACGCTTTTGTTGACAACCGAAAAATCAATTCGATGGCAGTTATACGAAACTTGTTGGCATCCGTTATTTTGTTGACAGCGTGCTATATATAGG
>OX104060.1:33817611-33838010 GCA_944474145.2 Dicrocoelium dendriticum | reverse complement strand
GATAAAGCTGACGCAGAATCTATAAGCGTTATGCTTAGTTTGAAGAACGCAACTAAGTGGAACTTTTAGCTCCTGTTGTCAAGCTAGGTATGCAACGCGCTACCCTAATAATTAGGCCGAAATAGGACAGTTGAGCATTCAACCGAATTATTAATATAAGCTGATATTATCAAAGCTTAACAAAGAATAAATCGTCAAAATAATATACGAGTTAGTTAGAAGTATGGTCCAAAGAGACTGGTGTCAGTCGGCACAAGAGCCGTATGTTATGGACTAAAGGCTTCCCATCTAAAACCAGATAGGCGAAATAATAATGTAAAAGCGTGGCTACTATGTGAGAATAGTGGTGCGTAGGATAACAAAATTTCCACCTAATAGGTGCTGCTTAAAACGGACATTTACAAGCTCCGTTTCAATTCAAAGAGTTGTAATATGTTAACTCTATTAGAAAGTTAGGTAGATGTTACACAAGGGTTCTCTTGTCCTGCTTAAGTTTAATTGGTCCATCTTCTCCACAGCTAAAAGATTAACCCTATCCTTATAGATGCTTACCTACATTTTCTCGGTAGTCGTCTGTCGCACATTTCGGAACCGTCGGGTACATTTACTATATTCATGACGCTACTGCAGGTGGCATCTGAGACTCAGACGCAAAAATCGCTCACATTCGTCTTAGTTTCCTCGCTCTATACTCATCACACACTACCTGATTTATTATCTATCCTTACCGACGAGGAAGATTTCTGAGTCGATCACTTAACCTCCTATATCAAATCGTTGTATTTCCTTTTTCACTTTGATGGTGATAGCCGGTGGCATATAGCGCTCATTTGTGCATATGGATGCAAAAGCCAAGTGATGCTGTCGTCGTACTTTTCTTCACATTTTCTTCTGTCTCCGCTTGTTCGTTAGTTAACTCATTATGCAATTCTTTGCATTTATGATATTTGCTTTTATTATTATGACTTGTATTCCCTTTTATATTCCTGCATCTCGAAAGAAACGCTGTGTGCTTTAACACTCAGTTTAACGGTGTTTATAACACTCGCTGAGAATTTTATTTTCCCCCCATATTCGGTTATTTGAAATAAAAGCTCGTAAAGTTTGATTAATATTTCCATTTTCTTTACAGTAAAGCATGCGCATATTTGCAAGTAGGTACCAATGTTTTTATCACTTTTCGTCTTTTCATGCCGTACTGAGCTTGACAAATTCAACCCAGTTTAATAATCCAGTACAGATGATAGTTTTCTGCTTAATTTTCATTATCATCTCTTCCCACACATGGTTAAAGCTTAACACTTATTATTTTCTTATTAATCCATTATAAGTATTCTCGGTGTTAATGATAATTACACTACTGAACATAAATATTCTTGCTGAGATTAATTGACAATGACAACTCACTGATTAGTGGTATTTTTACTGAAGCATGGAGTTAAACCTCCGGGTTATTTTGAAGGTCTCAGATGCTTGGGCTTTGTTAAAGTGTCACAATTACTTTGATTACTCTCAGTGAAGGCATTGACCCAAGATATAGAACGACATTTCTCCAAGCAAATGCGTTCTGTATCACTCTGTTACTAATGTTTGTCCATTGTCGGACATTTGTACACGATATTTGTGATATTCAATAAGTTTCCGGTGAACCGAGGTCGGTCTGTTTTCTATGTAGGTAACTGCCCTATCCTGAAACTTTGTTGCAATACCTTCGCCTAGTTGGCGTTGTAGCCAGCTTTACTACCGCCAACTTCCCTGTTAAATCTTACTGAATTACTGTTTCCTTAAATGGTCAACTTTCATTGCTTTCCCACTAGTCTTTACGTTTGTTTGGAACAACTATTATTATTCACAAAGGAGTCAAACAAATCTCTTTTCTTTCTCGCTCTGTTTGCTTGAAGCACTCACAACCAGATCGCCTTCAAGATCTGTCCAAATGTTAGGCTACTCTGCCTACTGTGTTTTCATCTTTTGGTGCTTTCTTGACGCACTGACTGTTTATAGGTTCTAGCTTGTTTGCGGTAATCATTGAACGAGATGTTTTGAAGCCACTTACGTTTTTGAAATGCCCTTCATATGACTAAGATGGAAAATGCATTGTAGCAAAATGTTTGAAGATTATCAGTCGGCGTACTTGATGGACAACGTTTCGTTCTTGATACAGGTTTCTTCAGGTCAGGAGAGCTACCTTTAAAACATGTCATTTTATTTGAAAGTGGCAAGACTTCTTTGTAAGCTGGTGCTCATAGGGGTTAAACTATAGGTGTATTTAGTCATTCTCCCTACAAATACCTCCGTTTGCTTCATGGATTCGCGTTTATTAAAGTGTATGTTGCTCCCGGTCAATTGTTGTTTGGTCTTAAATGTGAATTAGGATCCTGTATGATTTTGTTTCACTAAACATTTTGTTTATATGGTTGAAAAGAATTCGTCTCTTGTTTCCATTTCACAAGCTTTGATCTGTTTTCACTCGCTATGTCTTTGTACTTTACAACAGAATCTAGAGGACTACAACTCGGAAGTGCTTTCTATCACCTTAACGGCAGCCCATTGTCTATATTTGTACTTTCGTTTCGGCTCGGGTAATCAATAAGGACCAGTAGATTTACTTACTATGGATTATATTGCCCTGTCACATTGTCAACTAGTAGTAATAAACAAATTTAAACAAGTTAAAGAGGCATAAGCAAGGAATAATTTCTCAGGGCAATGTAAGTAATGATAAGAATAGTGAAACTAGGCCAGAATCCTGCCTACACCGTATTTTATAGCGCATCCAAGCACTTGTATGGTCAATACAAATGTCCGCATATATGAAAGTGACACAAGGCCCACCACGCTGCTTTGACGCGAATAACTGATCTGTCGCATGCATTTTAATTTTATGCACTTTTCAAGCTCCATCGGGCCTTCTCTTGCCAACAAAAATGAATTAAACCTACGCAAGAAGGCGAGCAGCGATTTGACATTATTCTGATTATCATTTAATTCGACTAAACAGTACTTACGACCATTACATGCATCTGCTTCCACCAGTCCGAAGGGAAACCGCCGTGCCCACACCATGCCACTGTTACACTATTTATTGCAGACAAATTTGGTACAGACTAACCAATGCTAGAATAATAGCTTCCTGTTGAATGTTATATAATCGCATCTGCTCGGAACCGAGCTTCCCAAGTAATTAGCTACTTTGTTTTACACATTTTAATGTCCCATTTATATTCTAAAATAACCTGTAAATCTAATAACAGCTCGCTATCACATTGAATGAATAATTTGATTTGCTAACCAACCACCAAGATTGTCTTTACATTTCTGACTTTTGTTACTTTGAATAAGCTCTCTCTTTTGACCTCCGACTGACACATTAGTCTGTACAAATCTTGGATTTATCGGTCCATAAAATGCGCTTATAGTTATCGGCTGTATCGGTTAATCTTAAACTTTAAGGCTAAATACTTCACTGTGATATTTTGCTAAAACGGTAGTCCTCAACCCCTTCAACTGCTTATTTCTTACACTAACAGAATCCTTTTCCTACAACCTACACTCCATTACGCTCAAGCTCCTATCTTACCTGTTTATGACAATCTTCTCGTTCCCCTTGGCATGGTGTTTTACTTTGTGTATGGATCAAATCATGGAACACAATTTGGCCTTATACCCTCATAGTCACTTGACTTCCGAACTAATGATGATTGTCTACATTCATTTTCATTTTTCATGGCACCTGATAGCTCATATATCAATGGATGATACTCAATTTTTGGAACGTTACACCAACTTAACACCTCCAATACCGAGGCAAATTTATTAAGCTACTGCAACATGTTAAACCAACTGTATACCAAGTAACGTACACAAATATCCTTGTATCAAGCCGGAGGATTTACAAACATCGATGAGGTAATGTGGTATACTTGTACCTATACTTATTACCCTTTGTCTTTTGTTTTTCCTGATTTTTTCAATACATCCTCATCATTTGATTCTTTAGTGCCCGTTTTCAAGCAGTTTAACTTTATTTGGGCGCAGGAGGCTGTGTGGAGTTCTGATATTTTAGATATCGGCTTACCTCTTCGGCCTATTTGACCACACCGCGAGCATGGCTATGTTTCCAGCGGCTTCCTTCAGAGCTACCGTTTTGTTTCAGTAAATGTTGCCGTTTCTTTTTTCCTGCATAACAGTGGTCAGAGCAAAAACATTCATCAAAAATGCATGTTTTCGAGTTGAAGTCATTTATATTTATAACATACGGAGATCAGTGGGTCCAAATCTTCATTAAGTATGCTTATCTAATCCATCTACCGTGGAGTTTATTTGCTTATTATTCCTTTCTTGTTTTCATGTATTTTTGATCTTTACTTATCGTACGCACTACTTAATAACGACCAATTTCCTTAACCAAAAGGAGTAATTCTTTATCTACTTCTTCACCTTTGACGTTGTCTACTCTCCCAATTGCTCCAGGATTAGATAAATTGAGCATTTGTTCCAGCTAAGTATCTTAATATCTTCCAAAATCTGGATCGGTAAATATGGCAGATACTATTCAGTTTCCGTTTTCCTTATCCCTATTTTTATTCAGCGTACTTGGGTGTCACGCAATCTGTCCCTGCCTCTGGTTGATTGACCACTTTGCAGCCAATTACGGGTTATATTTTAAAAATTTCAAACGAACAAGGGCTCGTTGGCTGTGGGATTTCGAGCACATAGTTTTCTGTGATAACCACGTGATTTGCGTATTCCGACTCACTTTTCAATGCTGTGGGAACATTTCAGGCTACTCTGACCTGCCTAAAGTCATAAACATCTAGCTGTATGCTCTCCATCTGCCTGGATGCGGCATGAGAATGCCAAGCGGAGTAGGCCTGGAGCCGGATCTACGACAGTTACTGCCCAAATGACAAGACTTTAGTTTGCGTGTGATGATTGAATACCCTACATATGTAATTATGTTCTAGAAAAGTCCAACAATTTGTGCTGAAGGCACATTTTCGCTTATTACTACCGTTAAGGAGGCGCTGTTATGTGCTACTATAATTAACGATAGAAGTGCTATATTTCGTCGTAACTTATTTAGCGAAGGCTTGGCGTTGCAGAACATGCAAGCGTACCTGAAACTTCTTTCACGGCAAACTAGCATTTACTTTACAAATACAATAACGGCCAATAGGTTTAATATGGATCATTATGCTTCTGATTAAAAGGCTTCTAATATTTAATTCCGTGTCGTCTACATATTCTCTGCTCCCCAAAAGCTTAGAGCGGAAAACCGAGCCGGGACTAGTGTTGACGCGCCTAATTAACGAGAGACTAAAAAAAGGCTTTGGTAGTGAGGTTGCAAGTAGGTGGTGTAGTCACTCATGAATGAAAGCTATATAAGAAGTGTGGAGCAATGTAACAATGTTATAACATTAATACAAGCACGCCACGGCTTGACAAGTCTCGTAAGCCGTTTTGTGTTAAGTGTGTAAGTGACGGTAAAGTATAACGCGCGTCTGTAGACTCAACATAATATCTAAGTCAACACATATTTTAAACCCGTCTACACCGATTTCGTGAGGGATGGTGAGCACATTGTTTGTCTACGTCTTGTCCACCTGATGAGCGGAAGTAAAATATCGTATAATAGCTGGTCCAATGCATTGTCGATTCGTTTATAAAAGGATAACGTAGATGCAGCAATTACACAACTCAGAGGAGCATTTCACAACCGGAAATTTCTGGAGGGAATAATTCTCGCAACCTTTCTGCCGGCTTCAGTACATGGCCAGTAAGAGCTTGTCGATTCTCAGTTTTTTATTACGGCTGAAATCAGGAGGTAATGACAAATGTGATTGGGGTATTTTAGAATCAGGTAGGTCATAATGAGGCTAACTCGCAGGAAATTCTCGCAACCGGTTCACAACTTCAGACGATTACGGGTTGTGTCCGATATCTTTTCCAACCAGGTAACCTTGCGGTCCTCGGGTCTCTAACCCTAAAGCCAAGAAGATTTTAGCGCGATCAATTTTAATGTCAATGTTTTATTATGCTTACCCTTAGCTGTGTGCTATCCAATTTTCCGTCGCTTCCAGTCAGTGACGGTACGATGGAGTAAAAGATGATCAAGCTTTGAAGGCACATGCACACGCCACTCGGTACAATTTGGGTAACTTATAGTCATCAGCCGTTCACAGTGTCTCTCTGAATTAAGGATCCGGCGGCAAGCGTCGCTATTGCAAATGTGACGTTGCTATCGTACACCAGCGACACTGCAAAGGCATGTATGAGCAGACACAGTCGGTCCATAAAAAATCCAAGTCATTAAATAGAAAATTTTCGGAACCATAAAGGATTACTGTTTGTACGCAACATTGTGAACTCAGCTTTTAAGTGAGAATCTGAGGTCACGCATGCACCAGAGATATCGGTATTTGATAAAACCAAGCAGTCTTAGCAACCAAATGACAATATCTGTTAATTCGTCCGTACTACTAAAACGCCTGCGTACGAATTTTTCGACCCCATCCAAAGGTTTACCCACGAGCTTGAGAGTAGAAGAAGCTTCTAATCATTTTTACAAGGATCACAGTCATACCGAACTGTGAGACTGATATTTCAAAGCTGCTGGCCTGTTTAGGACCCAGCTAGGAGCCAGATTATTGCAATATGGTCAACATACTTCACGTTGCAGTTTTGTTTGTCCAAAGCGTCGAAGCCAATCTGCCCAAAAAGTTTGGAGCCCACTCTGGGATGTCATATATACCTGGTTTGAACAAGAAGGGTTATTCGGTGTTATCCATCCTCACAGGACTTTGATACCAATGGATTGGGAAAAAAGGCCATGTACCATCAAACTACCCGTAGTTAAAGAATAGAGCACCGTGGGATTTTAACACAATGTTCGTAACATCTGTATATGTCAGTTGCTCTAGATAATAGCTCCGTCGGCTGATTATTTCGCATCTCTTGTGTTTAGGTAGACAGCAGCGGCAGGTTAATTGAAATTCTAACGATGCATTGCATTGGGTGGATCACTCCGTCCTCAATGGAACGCTGCTTGCACTTTGCGTATCTGCTGTATGTGTGCCTTACTAAAATGCTGTAACAACAGGGAAGCAAGTAGGTTGGATGTAACGTACCGGAAGCTGATCCTAGATGTTTAACGCATTTTGTTCAGTTACTTTTTCTGAAGAGATGCACGATGTCCGCTAATCTAAAATCAAGCTTAAGCTGCTGGCTGGTTGACATGTGCCTCTAGCGGTCATGGGTTCGATCCCCATTAGGGGACTGAAGAAATGCGCACCACTGACGAGCCCCAATAGGGCGAAACGCGTCTGGTGCTTCGCCGGACTAGGCTCTGCTATGTAGCTTGTGAAATGTCGTGATGAATACCTTACAAAAGTCTCAAACCAGATGAGATCATTGCCGCGCTTTAACACTCCTATTATAAGAAAGTTAATTGATGGGGGAAGAGACGTACCCTTATCTTTGAAAAAAGCGGGGTCAGCTAGTCGGAGCCCGGATAAACGTAACGCCTTAGATGACGAGGACCGAGGAAAATTGCGGTCTTTGTGAGGTGCTTGCAAAACGGGTGCAAAATAGGTGCAAATATATGATTTTGTTGGCCTCGGTTGTCAGTTAATCTACTGTTTTAAATAAATAAATAAATAAATAAATTGTATATGGCTCGATGATGCGAGAAGCCGTTCACAGAAGGGACGGATCACATAATGGTACAGCAGTTTCATATCATGGTACAATAAATTTTTAAAAAATGTGAGCACAAAATGAAAATTTGTGTAGCGCGAAGCGGTCCAAAATATTTACATTCCTCTTGTTCTATCGTCTGACAAATTTTTAGCAGTCACATGAGAGTTGATCGCACACGAGAAAAAAAGAGAATAAAGTGCTGCGGGCCAACAAAATATAACCACTTGTGCACTTGACCACATGCATTTTCAGGCACCATTAACTCCGTTCTCAAAAGCGTTATCTAAGGACTGTGCTGTTCGAAACATTATTATCACATTTTGAACGGTTAAATAATCTTTTATCGAAAGCTTAAACAAACGCAATGTGCAACAAGTTCTGATAGCTCTTGGAAGTTTGTTCCAAAGCTTTGAGCAGTATATTAAGAAGAAACGCTCCCTGATTCGCGTATTGAACTTTGGAATCATGACCGTTGTCTCCTTATTTCGTAGCTCCTATCTAGTGTTAACGGACATATGGACACAGTTAGCATAATTGTGCATGTGATGGTGAATTATTCTGTATAGGAAACACAAGTTCATCTTCATTATCCGTAGCCAAAGTGGGTCAAGTCCAAGTTTTTCACTGCGCTCTCTGTACGTCATCTTGGAGGAATATCCGTACAGCTTCTTTGTAAAGCGTCGCTGTACCCTCTCAAGAGCATGCTGGTCAGATTTCCGCAGATTCGACTGTATTAGTGAGCAGTATTCCATGCCAGGTAACACATATGTTTTATAAAGCCAGATACGAGATTCTGTGAGTTGAAATTTATGACAGATATAGCCAATAGTCTTCATGGCTTTCGAAACTTGGAAGTCACAATGTTCCGAAAAGTTGAAGGTAGTGGAATACCGCACACCCAAGTCGCGAATCACTTTGCACTGTGATATAAACGTGCCTTGTAATAATAGACTATCTGGTGGAACTTCGCATTTGTACGACAGAATATTACACTTGTCCACAGAAAAGGACATCTGACATAGTTTGCACCAAGATTCAAGTGCCGATAGATCTTCCTGAATGTGGCACAAGGCTGCGCGGGTATCTGCACGTTCTTGTGAGTAGACGATTTTAATGTCATCAGCAAACAGAAAAGTAGTACCATGTCTTATCCTATGAAATACATCGTTGACGTAGAGGAGAAAAAGAAGTGGACCAAGTACACTTCCCTGAATTACTCCACTGGTGACTGCTTTCGGTTTAGAGACACGGTCCCCAATACGCACCACCTGATGTCTGTCAGCTAGGTATGACGACAATCAAAAAAACATTGGTTCTCCAATACCTATTTCTTTCAGCTTGATGAGTAGTCTTCGATGCGACACTCTGTCGAATGCTTTTGGCATGTCTAAGAACAGGACAATAACACTGTTGCCTTTGTCTATGGCAGCCGTTATGTGGTTTAAGAAGTCTGTCTGGCATGTCGCACAAGATCTACCCTGCAAAAAACCGTGTTGTGAATTGTTGATGACGTTTTTCTTATTCAAGAAAATAAGTAAATCATCTTTCACTATCCTTTCCATAATTCTAGATATTACAGGTGTGTGGTTGATGGGGCGATAGTTTTTAATTTCGTGAACGTTTCCATTCTTATGCCGCGGGATAACAACGGAAGTCTTCCAGTGCTTAGGATATACTGCACTGTTAAAAGAGAGCGTGGAGCAATAGAAGAGGCAAGTCGCTCCCACCGCTTTTTAACAAACAAGGGGGAATTCCATCAGGTCCTGGGTAAGTCGAGGAAGACAAGCGGGAGACTTGACCGGAGATTTTTGCAATAGTGAATTCCACTGTGCATAAACTTTCAGCAATGTGTGGTGTGACAAGCGCTGGTGTGGCTAGCGGTTCATCAACCATTGATTCGGCAAAATAGGCGCTGAAAGCCTCACAAATTTCACCCGGAGCATCAAGGTATGTGCCATCCGGCATAATGATAAAATTGATGGAATTACTGCGACGCAAACCTCTGGCACGAAACAGTTTGGGTAGTTCTTTTATTCATTTCTAATATGAGATTTCGAACATTTAGATGCCCGAGTTCCTCGATGATCTTTGCCTGCTGCAGTATTAGCGCAAAGTCTGCTGTTAATCTGAATTTCCGCCGGATCTTATGAATCCATACTCTAAAATAATTTTCCCTCACGCTTATTTCAACAGTGGATTTATATTTTGACGCTTCAAACTCAAACACTTTGCCCCATGCGAATTTCAAGGGGCGGTGACTCTTTTAACCAAATACTCCATACCTCATGATCCCCTCCGGAGTTATAGTGGACTATTATTTTGACACTTCAAACTCGGTGAGTCCACAAGCTTGTAGTGACTCGCTGTTAAACGATTTTACTGAATTGGTTTCCATTGAATTTTTCACACTTCTATGATTTTCGCACTGATCACCCTACGGGATTTGTCAAGCTTTAGCTTTTATACCCGCATAAATCCATTGTTCCATTGTTCCATTGCGTGTGATACCTAACACTTTGCGATCGGGTTTTTGTTTTCTTAGGCGGGCACACTTTATAGGCACTAATGAATCAATGCAAAGACCCGCCCAAAGTACATGCTACTGTTGAATATTGTAAAATTGCTCACTCTGATATCACATAGTATTTCGCTCAAGTGGCAGCTTGCCACAACTGGAGACCCTATTTTATGTATTTTATTCAACCTCTATTCAACCTATTCAACCTCAAAACGATGCGTCTGCCGGGCATAGTAAATATCTCTGAGTAGCTCTCTGAAACCATAGTACGTAACTCTCGTACATGAACGGTACCCAACTGCGGTATGGATTATTTAACGGAATCGCAGTATAAGAAAGGCACAAAACATTTCAAAGGCCGATGGTGACTGCTGAAACTGCTGAAAAAGTTTGCAGAGCTGCTTAATACACTGCCAATAACGCCACAAACGAGCCTCCTTTTGTTTAAATAGCGGCAAAGCTAACATTTTGCACTTCTTGTAAATAAGAGGATTAGAAGGTGCGTTAGCATTCCAAGTTAATTGTTAAATTGGGCTCAATCAGCAGGTATGAAAATTATTTGCGCAAACCGCTGCTTTTACTCCTGGGGATGGCATTACCTTGACTTAAGGGGATTTCGATTATGCATAGTTAAACGATAATGGGAATCACCGAACCTACTTGTGTAACCGAAATTGACCGGGCTTTCCATTTGCTTCGAGCGTCAACCCGCTATTCCGTATCGCTTAGCACTACTAGTTTCTTTTACGTGACGTTCACCGGTAGTTCGAGCACCTATCTGTCATTAGCTTCAGTTTAATCGTGGCCAGCCTGGCATTTTGTGGACGGCAGCAAATAAACTGAATGCTTTGTCGCTTATTTTCGCCAGTTGTCCTCTGTGGCAGCTGTAGCTAACCGGCAAAGCCCGGTCAGCGACTACAGTCTGTGAATTAAAGCAATGGAAATTTTAAGTAACAAAACAATAGCTAGGCCACAAACCTGGCAACAGAGAAACTAACTGTTGCATTTAACATCTCGTTCTATTGCAATCTTACCAGTATGGGGTTTCTATGTGAGTCATGACCTTAATGGTCTGTATTGTGTTCGATCAAGTCACGGTATGCCTGATTCCCCTTTCGAGTTTCACTGAAGCGGCCTGTCATGCTCAGAACCACTTAACGCTGCGCGCACACGTACCAGGTAAAAAAGTATTTGTTCGCTTGCTTCTATGTCTCCGATAGTATGTCTAGCACCGGTTTCACCGATATGCTGTCCCGAGACCATTTTCTTTTTGCTACTTGTAACCCACGGTATGCTAATCCTTATTCCCAGTAGACAGCACAAATACTGGTCTAATAACTATAAACCAAACTTGTACAAAACCTCCCTCGTGTAAACCGTGATGGGTAACTACTTATACCAGTTTTATATTGCTTGGCCATCTAGAACGATTGAGTACAGTAGCAATGTCTTCGGAATTATTAGTATGCAAGTGGAACTCCCCTATGATTGTTTTCTAATATTTGCCTTCATAATTAACTCCCGAAATTATAAGAAGCAGTTCACAATATACATTATATTATATATATATATATATATATATATATATATCATCGAAACAGTGACATTTATTTCAAGTCACTGAAGTGGAAGCATCTAGCGTGCATATCGAAAGTCATTTGAAATGACTACACTTAGTCAAAAATAAAGTATGCTAGTCCTCGTTTTAGATAGCAACGCTGTGGCAGTCACAATTACCACAACCTCTTTCTATGTTACATGGTTGTTGAATTAAAAGGTCCGATACAATTGTGTAACTGGTACTTATACGCTGGGATCGTCACAGTTTACACTGCATCCCGCAGTTTGCGATGCTGCTGTTCTTTCTCTCTTTAATGGTTGGCTGTTAACTCTCTGGCCTGCGTTGACTTTCGAAGTGCACATACTGTTTAAAATCTGGGCACGTTGAACCAAAGCTCTGATATTTTAAAGGGTCCGCATATTGGCGACCGACCATAATAAGTGAGGTGAATAATTTAACTCATTCAAATGACTCTAAATCTACCGGTCATTATGCCAAGTTTGAAGTGAGGTATGAACACTAATCTATGTGAACATTAAAGCACCATTTTCCTCAGGTCAACCTTTTCTGCGGAAGCTTTAATAATTGTTGTTATAAATGACTGAGTGGTCCTCAATTACACCATTTACTATCGTTTAACAAAGTAATTTGACTAATCAATTTACCACGATTGCTTCTATCTTTGCGGCACCAGCAAATTCGCCAGGTCAGCAACCTCGTTCCTGAGTGCAAAGCGAGGAATTCGTTACCGATAGTTAAATACAATATCATTTCATGCTTTCTTTAGATGCATATAACTTCTACGTTGCACTGGGTAAGTAAGAATAATGAACACCTTATCACTAAGAAGTGTTGGCTTGATTAACGGTCAGAATGGTGTCATGTATAGTTACTAGCTAGCTACCACCATCTGTAGGCCTGGTATGCTGTTCAAATCTGCGAAAACATTTAAGAAATGCTGGCTCCATAACCATGATCAGCTCCAGGTTCCACAATTCAATACTACTTCTCTGCGGTGCGAGATAATTCCCTCACTAAAAAATTATTCATTCGTTCAGAAGTATCTACCAACGCGAATACTACCTAACACGATGCCTCTCTAACAATCACACACAATCGTTGTCCTTCAAAAATGAACCTTATATCTTCTAAGCAATTTTTCCCTCTTTCTCACTGATGCTGATTCGTATAACGGTATTTGTTTCTGCAGTGCCACATGCTGAGGCTGATGTTGCATTCTTGATGCTTCTTCACCGCAGTTGGGCTAAACCAACTTGCACTTAAACTAGGTCTTTTTAAGCTGGCTAAATTTCATTCCGCTTTATTTGGTTTGTTCTGCCTACCTGAATAATCTTCTATTAAATGGCAAACTTGATTACGCTAATTGCGCTTATCTTCCATGACTTTGTTGCGTTTGTAACATTTTTAAGTAAGTTGTTGACATAGTTTACTTATCGCGCATTCCTTGATAGCTAACTTAATTCATATGCTAATTTATCGAAGAGTTCTATCAGCATAGCAGTATTCTTTAACAGATATATTTTATTTGATAATGTCATTTCAAGTAATTGGCTGTTGTTTGACATCGCCGGTGTGGCTGCGCTTGAGGTGCATGTTGACAAGCTGCCTACCTATCTATTACCCACTACGTCGTCCATCTGGCTCCAGGAGGCATTTTGTCGTTGCTGGAGGGGACGGGGTCGTGCTTGGCTCGAAGAGTGGTTCCATTCACTCAGTGTGGATCGGACTACGGTCCAGCCATCGCCTTGTGTGCGCTTGGTTCCCCAAATAGAGCGTGCTTGTGTTCGTCTGTGAAGGAGTGTGGGCCGGCTCCGTTGATGAAACGTGGTTCCCATCCACATGCCTCCCGGTCTTATTCATTCGGGTTTACACTGGATATGGGGGGGGGTGTGGTTGGAGCTGTGGGTGGTGCAGCGCAAGCCACTTGTGGTCCCTCTGTAGGCACAGACGTCCTGTGGCTGGCCAGTGACAGGTAAATCTGAAACCGGATGCCGCCAAACATTTGCTTCTGCACATTTGATCGAAAACGTTCTGCACGTGTAGGCTGTAGGGCTGAAGCCCCGGAATCAACTGTGTTAATCTTAACAATCAGTATTAGATTATGGTGGACAGCAGTCAGGTTAAGATTCGGGATAGACTGTGGCTTCGGTTACTAACACTTTTATACGCAACAATATTCTATCCCTACCGCTACGTTTGGGAATGTGCCGTCAAGTTTACGCCGTGCATTTTTACATCTATTCATCTATTTCTCTCTCATTTTCCAACTGGCTACTGAATACTGAATGTTTTGGGAGTAAGTGAGAATTTTGTATGTGCAATTCAGCTGAAAGATGGTTGTACGGTAAATAAAAGATTAACCTATGTGAACTGTCAATGCCGTGCTTATTTTCATCTTTTCAGGTGCCCTAGCAGAAGTGGAGTAAACAGAGTAACTCAGAACTCGCAAGTGGAAGATGTTTTGTCACTGACTATTCGTCATTGGAAACTAGAATTAAAGAAATATGAACTTAGGGGCACGCAATAGTTAAAATCTATTTTCTTCATGATCACACTGATCGATTAGGTTAAGGTTCGCTTTAAAGTTACTCGCAGTTCACATTGTGATTGAGCGTCACAATCCATTTTAATAACTAATGATTCAAACTGATCCCTTAAGAAATCAAAAATGGGTAGTATGCTTGCAGTATGTTCTCCGGCAATCTTCCTTCAAACATTAACCACTTGCTATTCGAAGCACAGGAAATGAGGAACCCGTTTCACATCCCACACTATAAGTTTATACTGGTGTCGTGTGTGCCTCAGGGTGTTCACAAGCGGCGCAGCAGCCTTCGCATGGGACGTCTCCGAGTGACACGGATCAGGCATCAGTTTGCAAAAATCCGCGAACCAGAACTGAATAGCCGCACTGAAGATGTTGACTAGTTTAGTAACGAAACGTCTGAACAGAAATGCCCGGTTCGGAGAACAGGACCATCCTCTCAAGAACGATTATCCTACCTTATATTCATGGGATTTCTGAAATGACAGTGAGGCTTCTAATGCCTCACTGGATCGGATCTGGCGGTGGTTTGTGAGACTCCGAGAATCAGGACTTAATAGCCGCACTGAAGATGTTGACTAGGTTGGTATCGAAACGTCTACAACAGAAATGCCCGGTTCGGACTACAGGACAACCCACTCATCCACCCTCCGATCTGCTGGTATTCTCAATAATTTCCAAATAATCGTTCTTCTTTCTTTTGCACATGTGGGCGCGGGTGGTGACTGGCTCTTCGAAATCAGACCGCGTAGAATAAAGCTTCTAGATTATGAAATCCCCCGAAACATGCTAAATAGGTGGTCCTCCACCAACGTTCTCAGTTGCAGCGTGCTACAGTGTGTATGGGCCTGTTTGAAAAGTATCCTCAGGCCAATTCTTTTGTACATGGTCGGACGCTTACTGCGATAGTTTAAGGTCTGATCGGTATGCGTCGCTTTCTGATAAACTGTCGTTTCCAGTGTCCCAGTCGCATGTCTTCTCACGGGCACGCCCAAAGACGACTAATGGTCATTGTTCTCTTCCTCTTTGAAGAAACGGATGCCGGAAAAATATTATTGATTAGCTGATGTGTTTCTTGTAGTCCGAAGTGCTTGAGGATGACAAAACTATCTTCTACTTAACGTACCCAAAAGTAAGGCTCCACTATTAACAACACTTTTTGGTCCTAGGCTTGCACCACTGCCTCTGCTAACAGTCCAGAAAGTGGCGATCCCATGGTTGTACCAGTTATCTGTTTGTGCATTTGGCCATTGAAAGTGATATGTGTGCTGAGACAGAAGTCAAGCAACACCATCAGTTGGGTGACTTCAATTCTGTTGCTGGTATTTACGGTTCCGTCTTTTTCAAGCAGAGTCCGCATTGTTTGCCTTGCCAGCGTCGTGTCAATTAATGTGAACAAAGTTGTAACGTCAAGTAGACCATTATCTCGTCCCTTCCTATTGTTATTCCCTTAAGTTTTCCTGGGAATTGTTCTGCCGACTGGATTGAATGCATTGCGTCTACGAGTCTTTCAACCGTTTATTAATATAACGCACACATCTTCGCTTGTTTCATGGATCACCAATTTGATTTGCAGTTCGGATGACTGATACAAAGTGGTTTGCAAGATTTGCATATCTGTCAGATATTTCTGCAAAAATAATTGACTAAGTCTATCACCGCAATGAAAATCTTCGAGTACATTAAATACAAACGATAGAATCCCATTTTTATAATGAAAGTCGGAATTTTGGGCACATTGTGTTTGCAAATAAGATCTTGACAGATTTTCGGTGTTAAGTGCCATTTTGGTATAGAAAATCGTGTATACAGAACTTCTAGAATTGCTTTGTTACGAAATTTTGCAACGTTTGGAAGAACTAGCTGAAGACTTGTCTCAGTATTCTCTCAGTGAGGCTAAGGAAAATTTATATTTCTCACGGATTACGAACCCTTTTATTTCCACGAAACGTCTCCTTACACATCTCTTCAGCATGAGAAATTCATCGACATGACATCAGAGTACTCCCTTCAGGAAACGTTTCACAATGTGGCAGGCTGATTTTTGTGTAAAACGAATGGCGTGTACCCAGACATACCTTAGACAGCTGTCGCCGTGATTTTTCCATTTGCCACCACTTATCTGAGTGAAAGTGCATTTCCGCATTACACGCGTGCAAAAACAAAGTACCACAGCCGACTTAAAGCCGAGCCGAATACCATGACAAACCCTTTCACACTAACAACAAACATCAAACAAGTCATCTTTGCATGTCTGTAACAAGTTACTTCAACATACTAAGTATAAAGGTACGTTGCTTTTCGACCTACCTTCAATATCTTCCCTTTTTAATAACAATAATGTACATCGTATTAAGTCAGTGTGCAGTAATAGTTTTTAGGACATTTCGTCTCATTCTAATTTTAGTAATGCCTATTCCGGTGGTTAACAATAAATAAGGGGCTCCGCCGTGCGAATTCCCAAGAAATGCGAATCATGGTTCAAAATGTTTGAGAAGCATAGATTTAAGAGACGAAACCGTTTCAGTGGTTCTTGGCGATCATTTTTCTTTCTAGTAGAACAGTCGTGGTGACGCTCGAAAACGGATGTTCGGGTTTCGAAACGCAAGGGCTTAATTTGAACCTAACTACTGAAATCGAATTCGCAAGAATTTTGAGAAACATCCCAATTGTTCATATTTGTATTTAAAATTCTGCTCTTAGTTTAAAATCTATAAGGCAATTTGCAAAAGTTGTCATATTTAATAGGTATTTGTGATCAGGGAAATATCATCCTGGTTGTTTGCTCTGTTTTCTTGATGCGGTACAACGCTGGATACAGGGTATATACAGTATAGGAGTTGGCTAGTCATTGAGTATCGGTTGAATTTATTTACGAGTCTCTAGAATCACAGGATTACTATGTGCAGGTTATTTTTGGATATCAGAAATAGCGACACCTTCATTGACCCATAAACCATCTGCTTGATAAAGGAAGTAGGTTTTCAGAATAATCCTAGTTAATCTTATTACATTACCCGGTATCGTAAGAGTTTCAATAATTTGCCATCAGCTTTGTCGAACTGCCATTTTAACATTCGTTTCTAATCGCCTTTGAGCTACCAATATTGCCTAGTTGAGCACATTATAAAATGTTTAGTGGATGTCTGCTATAAAATTTTACATATTTATTTGATTTTGTGTCGTAGTTTTCATTGAACGTTGCGTGGATTGCCAGTCCCTACTCCTCAAACTAAGCAATTTTGAACTAGCGCACAAAATGTTTTGTTCGGTGCTTCTGGTTTTCGTTTTTACTGGACCTCCTCCTGATCACATCTCCATTTTAAAGTGTTGCAAGTCGACAAGTGCCTGTGAATTGAACGGCGCGCCACCGAACAATTTGTTTTGTTAGACTACCTTCCCGTATGATAAGCGAAGTGGGCTAGGTGTACATTTCTGATGGCACCGTGTAAGATAACTCAATACGCTTGAGTATACTTCGACCTGGCGTTTATGAGCACTCCTATTTCGAGCTGATTCTCAGTCGTAAAGTCACTTATCACACTGCCACTCTTTTTCACACCGGAGTTCCCTTCACACTTAGTTAATAGGGCGGACTTTCCAGCTAATTCAAACGCCGCTTTTCAAATAACGTCACCTCTGTTCGCTTCTGTTATTTAAACCTAATCTATGGCAAATTGTCGTCAGCCGAGTTCCATTAAATTGAGATACATGTGCAAATCAGACCTAAACTTCATTTTTCCAAATTCTATGGGTTTGCAGCTTTCGGGGAATGCTGCGGTAAGCCAAGCAGTCGAATGTAACATAAAAATAGAGATGGAGGAGATTATTGCCAGTCCCACTATCAGCTGTTTCAGTTCAACCGTCACACGCAATCAGTAGCATGGTAGTACATGATCGGTGCTGACGGAAGCTGTGTTGCATTGGCGCTATTATGCTACATCTTTCAAGATGACCCATTAGCGCCTAAGTTATGATCGACTCCAGCATCTTTAAGACCACCGGAAACAGAATCAGTGGGCGATAGCTGGAGGGCTCCGTACGGCTACCACCCTTGAAAACCAACCTAATGACACTCCGCGTCCACATGCTGGAACCTACTATTCATTCAGGTGTCTATGTACAAATTGTGCTAAGGGCTCATCTATCTTGGTAGCTTCCACCTGCAGTGCTTTCGGGAGAATGTTGTCATCTCCGGGGGAACTATGGGTTCACAGAGTTAGTAGCATCCTTAAAACTGTTGCTGAATGGTGGTACTTGACTTTCTCCTCCTGCATGGCATACTCAGAAATCTACACATTTGTGGTCAGATTTTCGACTGAATTTGTTGTCGCCAAAAGATCACAGGCGCTGTTGCATACGTTTTCTATTCGAAACTCCTAATTGCCCCATTTGACAATTTTACTGTTTTATCTTTTTCCTTGAATTATCATCTTAAGGCTGTTATTTTTAATTGTTTTGTAGTTGAACTGGGTCATTAAGATCCACCGTACCTCTCTGCGAAGAACTTTGTTAATAAATAGAATAGGAGTGCGTGTAGTAGAAAACGGTTTGAACTGAGCGGTACAATCGGAGCAACAAAATGAAGTATCCACTGACATGAAACGTTCTTATGTTCATTTTGAGAAGCGTTTCAAAAGGATCAGATAATCCTACGTGATGTCTGCAAGGTCTCAAATGCTTGTGATCATGCACAATACGAACCAGTGAAGACAACCTGCATGTATTTCATTGCGGCATCGAGCTTGAGTCGACGGATGATAGCAAGCTGCGAGGAAGTGCGAAACAACGTAATTAATCTAATTAAGAAAGAATAATAGACTTATTCTCATTCTTAAAATATACTCAAAGCAGACAGAAGACAAAAGTTGCTTTTTGTTAACATTTCGATTGCACTCTTCAGTCGCATTCGCTAATAAATTAACGTATATGCAAGTGGAACGAAAATACACGGGTAACTTAAATTTTGGCTTTCAATACCAGGATAACCTGATAGGCTGCTTCAGTAGCTTTTGCACACACCATATCAGCCGATTAAAGGCAATCAGAAATACCTCAATGTTTGCGGTCATTTTCGAGTTTCGGCTGTTCAATAGTCCTTTGAAGTCCTTCGGTGGATCCATGTGGAGGCCAGTCATCACAAGGTGTTTTGATTTAGGCGAGATGGGGCTCAGGCTCTCCACCGGATCCCTCCCCCCTGATGTACCATGAATTGCCTCAACCACTACGAAGTGCTCAGCTACCATTTGAGGCAGTCCTGGGCCTGCCCAGCCTCAGCTGCAGGTGGTGGTAAATAAGATGAGAATCCAAACCGACTGACAAACTGTCCGGATGGCATTTGCTCTCGATTCTCTGTGGAGCAGTCGTGTACACGCGGTGGTGTAGGTTTGTAAACAATTTTCCTTGAAACAATGTGACCTTTGAACGGTAGACACTGGGAAACATCATTTTTCTTAACTGCATTAGTAGTAGCTTCACTTTGGTGGGTCTACTGTAGAACTGAGTAACTTGCTCCGGATACCCACTTGGCAGGGCTCGTAGTTAGGAACTTCTCTTCACTCTACAGCATATCTGAACGGCAAATACACCTGCCACTGTAGAACAGGAATCTGACTGATATGTATGCAATTGATGCGGCGCAGGTGAAATGCAAGTATTGCCCACTCAAAGTTGCTTTAGGTTGGACCATGATTTGCAGTAAGAACGTCTAAAATAGCAGGCTATCTTGCTATTCCTTCTCATATGACATGGAGAAAATGGGGTGAGTCGACGTTAACTGGGTGATGATTTGGCTAGAAGGTTCGCTCGTGTGTCACTCGCCGTGCTGGTCGGGATTATTTCGTTACTCCGGTCTTCTCAAGTTTCCGGATTCAAATTTCTTCACACATCGGCCTGGGTACACTCATTCAATCGGGCTCGATCAGGTCTACCCATTGCGCAAGCTTTCTTGACGGTACTATAAACGGATCAACGTCAAAAGCTGGTTTTCAATTTTGACTGTGTTTCAGCACGGCCGTTTGCCTACAAGTGCACCAATTTTCTGCCTTTATCAAGGT
>OX104060.1:33798061-33817365 GCA_944474145.2 Dicrocoelium dendriticum | reverse complement strand
GTCCTTACTGCAGACATGAGAGAAAACTAAACGTAAGTTTCACGATAACAAAAATAAAAATGGCTCTGAGCGTGGTTGCTAACTGTTAATAGTGAGAAAGTGAAACCAGAAAATTGGACGTATCAGTGAGGAACAGAGGGAACGCACCGCAGTTGACTAGCAAAATCCACGCCTTAGTGTAAGTTGTGCACGTCTGTCACCAATGCCCTTTGTCTCCCGACGGCTCAGCGTCAGGTCAGTTGCAAAGTTGATTTCGTGTCACGACTGGCCACGCACACGGTGCGCTCGGGTCACGTGTTATCGGATCACGTCGGCGAGATGCGTCAACCAGTCGAACGACTTGCGATTTATCAATCGATTCACGGCGCTGTTGGCTTTCGGGCGATGTTTGTCACCGTCAGCTTTTTCGCAATGCGTCAAAGGGTCACACTGTTGGCAGTAGATATTTTTCGATATCTAGCTTGTATGAAAGCCAATCGAGATGGCTAAGGGTTTATTCGATGGCACTCGAATTTGTCTTGCAGTTGAGACCAGAAATAGTCTTGTCGAGTTTAGTATAGACGGAAGGCACTAAAAGTGCCGATTGACGAAAGATGGTAATCCGTAGAAAAGCAGTCTGTCACAGTTTTTGCAGAAACCGACAGGAATATATCCCAATAAAAACTGCAACAATAGATTCCTCACACGAAATCCAATGAAATGATGTATGAAGCTCCAAGTTGCGGCGAGTTTGCACGAAGAAATCAAGTAAATTGTCAGAGCTCACTGTAACGCTCACCTGCTCATGGTCAGTGGCAGTAATCACTGCCAGTGCTCATGCTGTCGCAAGCGGATATATGGCTTCGACTCGTCAGTCAACATTTGCAGACAATCAAACCGCAAGACTCAGAACGAAAATGTACCTGATTGTTAGTCAGCTGTGAGCCCTTGACTAAGATTCTCTTTTGCCTCGGGACTTTTAGGTAACAGTCCACTACAAACCGTTCTGGTTCAGTGCAACACTAAATTTCCCTTGTGGGAGCCTTCAACTTGCACGCTCTAGAGGTTTCAATCCCCTTTGGTGAAAAGTTAAGGCCGAACGGCTAGAGGTTCATGTGGCGATCCTCAAGGCTCAGTACTAGGACGACTACCATTCCTAGTGTTCATAACTAATCCGGCGAGAGTGTTGACGTCGAAATTTCTACTCATTGCAGACGTTCTCAAGATTTGGCGGGCAATCGAGAGAGTAGACGGTCACATAGCACTGCATTGATCTCAAAAGGGCATACGAGTGGTTGGCTCAGAACATGATTGACGTTATCCTCGGGAGGTTTGAGACCAAGAACGCACGCCGTTAGTTGAGAACCTACAAATATCGGATGGAAGAAAACGCAAGAAAGTACACCTTCTAAGAAAATAGTATTGGTTTGCTCGTGCAGAACAAGCTTGGATTCTCAAGACGGGCCGAGAAAACAGTGAACAAGAACTAGGCCACACTTAGATATACTGCATTAGAGGTTTAGCCTAAACAATCGTTTCTTCGTTTACTAAATAAATAAATAAAGGTTTTATTCCTCGACATTACGAGGCACATACCAATTGAGTGGTATGATCAACTTGTACATCGTGATCGCATAATATAGATAATTTTACGTGTTTTTACAATGGTTCCCATATGGGTTTTTTGAAGTGATTAGCAGGTTGAAAGTGTTAGAGGGGTTAAGAAACTGGGAACAGCAACAAATGTAGATTTCACGGAAAGTTCAAGTAACGTAATACGACCATCCATGGAACTGTCCCGGGGGAACCTGCTTCCATGCAGGGTATTCCCTTGATGAGTTTCACCCGCACTTCTCTGCTCCAACTGGCTCTGTGCCTATGTGGCAAAATAGTAAACAGGCCATCAGCTGAGTAAGATTCATTTCCTAAGTGCTGTTTTATGCATACATCATGAGCGATGAAGCCTCAGCCTGTTCCGTCATGCGGACCAATCAAGTATGGCACTTTTTGTTATAAACTAGCGAGTCAATAGCAGTATGATTTGCAGGGGTATAACTTTTTCATAGTTTGGAAGCTGTAGTCCGTCACTTTAAGAGATCAGCCCAGTCATGCCCACCAAGGAAGAATATAAAGTCTGAGGAATCAAAAAACAAAACAATGAATACAATCGCTTGCCGATAGGTCAGTCACAAATTGATGGAAAATCTTGGCGAGTGATGATGATGGTACAGAGATATCAGATTGAAAGGCGTAGGGCATCTTCGAACCAGTGCATCAAAGAAGAAAACGGAATTGATTAGACGGAGTGATAGGAGCAAGTTGGTTTATAGATACATACACAAGGATTTAACTATGTAGGTAACATTATAATATTGAGACAAAATAAAGGACATGGCGACTTTAAGATCTATCCATGACCATTCTCATACAAATCATCTAGAATTATGGTTTGGCTAAGTGTTGACCAGATGTTTGTAACAATCAGGTGAATAGTATTCACGTGTATGAATTGCGAATAGGTAGTGTAGTTTCTAATAGTCCGTGAAAGTTTGTTTCATATTAACGCATATTTTACAGAGAAAGTATTTGAGCGAAGCTTGGTGCGAAACTTTTGTACTCGCAATGTGCGCTCGCTGTTTCTTAGCTCATAGCACATACGAGTCTGAACCTCAAGTTGTGGCTGAGCAGTGAAGCTTAACCCGAATAGTAAGCGGTATAGAAGGCACAGATTAAGTTTGAGTCTGCATAACCATAGCGGCTCCAGATTTAGCGCCTCGCAACGCTCACGGTATGTCATAGTATTAGGCGTGTTCAAAAACCTCTTTGTGAATGATAGTTGAATGTTTCTAGTGCTATGATGTCCACTTTTCTCAGGTTACCAACCACTATCAAGCTTCGACCTAATACATTTTAAAGGTTTGAAGTCTGGAATCCCTCAGGATAAGAGTTCGACTTATATAGGCGATCACTTTTCTGGCAGAAGCCTGCAAGAATATAACGTGCCCTAAAAAATTAAGTGAGGCAGAATATCTTAGACCAAGGTCTCGGACTGCGCCACACACAGGAATAGGTGTGTCGTTTAAGGTTAGGATGCTTGGAGAAGGGCCACAGCCGTGGTACAATAGGTTCCACTTGTCAGTGGGAAAGTGTAATTTCCAGGAGTTACTCCAGTTCTGCAATGCGGAATAGTTAGATTGAATACGGGCTAAATTAGGACTACGTTACCCAAGGGCGGAACACTACACAATTTTAAAATCTTCAGCGAAGAAGGATGACTTCGTGTACAAGATTTTATCAAGGGGATCATTGAAATAGATTAAGAATAAAAGCGGGCCTAGCAGGCTACTTTGAATCACTGCACTAGAGACTGTGCTGGCTTCAGATGCATAGTTACCGATATTGACTACTTGATTTCTACCCTCGGGGTAGGAAGACAATCACTCTAGAAAAGAATTTATAATACTGTATGACATAAGCTTCCGCAACAATAAGCCTTTTGGATATCAAGAAATATTACAATGATGGCACTTCCAACGTCTCTTGCTCTTGTCACATAAACAAGACAGGTAGTGCCTAACCTACCTTTCATAAAACCGTGCTAATGTTTACTTAGAAGGCTCATAGAACTAAAATGTTCTATTATGCGTTCTTTAACTAACCTCTCCATGATTCTGGAGATAATAGATGTGTGGTGGATTGGGTGGCAATTTTTTACATCTTGCATAGATCGGCTTCTGTGTCGTGGTATTACAGTTGTGTTTCCAGTGCATAGGATACTCCTCATTGAACATGGAAAGTGTAAATACATTAAGCAAAACATGGGGATGTCTGGACCTCCGTACTTGATTAGAATTGGCGGGGTGTTGTCATGGGCTGGTGAGAATGATGATCGAACTAATCTGAGTTGGCGACATATGTAATTAAATGTGAATTCAACCGTTTGGAGTGTATTACTTCTTCTGTGTATCAATCAAAAGTAATTATTCGGGTATGCGGACTTATGACTATTTTCCCGTCAATACCGCTTGCAGGAACTATGCAGAATTGGCAGTTTTACCATGTCCGCATATAGTGGCACTAAACCATAGGAACTGCAAATGGCAAGACTTTGCGTCTGTCTTCAGTCCAGTCACCAATTATTTCCTCACTAGGATGGCACGCAAAGGATGTTATCCATCTGAAACCACTGCACTCCATACAGTGGTTTCAGGCGGGCAACACCCAATTTGCTGCTGCTTCATCAGCTACGGTCCTAGTGATCGAATGGCCAAGGTTCACTTCAATGGGAATCGCGGTCCACTTTGAGATTGCACGTCGCAATCCATCCACACAACGTGTACTTCAAATTGACTTTCCAATCGATGTTATCCATCTTTTTTTGGTCAGCTAGCGGTATTGCAAACTTTGCTTTATTGACACGTTTCATAAACCAAGTGACATTCCATCTTTGACGTACTCATGGATAACAGCTGCGTATATGAAAAAATGCATCCAGTTCAGTTGCACAGTTATGTTTACTTGAGTGAGTCATGGTCATATCTGAAACAAAGGTAGATTTACTTCTATTTTTCTGTTTATTGCAACATGTGAAAACGGGAGCATGCAGAAAAAATGAATTTCAGATTAGAAGTACAGTTAACATCAACTCCAACAACTATTGTGGCGGAAAGTTGTATGATTATTATCGTCTCGTGTTGGTTATGCTGTAGCTTGGATACGAGCACAAGTGTACCAAATAATTTAAGTGCAATTTTCAAAATGTAGTGTGTGGGAGTAGTAAGCATCCACCAAAAGAAGTAAACATCAACGTGGTAGTGATTAATAAAATATTTCACTCGGTTAGGGATAATAATATCTGTCTCCACTATAAAAAGAAAATTTTGTTTCTCAAATGCTACGCATATCCACGACAATCGTGCGAGCCGGACGATAGGGAAATGTTCGGATAATGGGTGCGCGACCACTCTTCAGCAAAGTGAACGGGACAGAGGGCTAGCAATTAAAAGTGACCCATTCCAACTCTTCAGTCGAGTGCGAAAAAACAATCAACTGTGTACAGTGGGAGTGAGGAGAAATTGACGAAGTAATCTGATGGGGTGGTGAATGTAGTAAGGCGATTAAGACAATTGAACGGATAGTTGATGTGTGAGCAGAAAAGTTAACTAATTAAAGACTCTCCCACACACACACACACACACACACACACACACACACCAGAGACGGTTGGTCTACCATTGTTTATGAGGTCAAACAGGCAGAAACACATAGATCGGGTTTGAGGGTGGACACACGGCTGCATTCTTGGAGCTGAAATGTTGGTGTTAAATAAAGAGAGAATGGAGCTCAAAAAGAATTCTGATTCAGCTAGAAAGTGTCGTCAGACATTTGGTCTTGGGTTGTTTATGTAATCATTTTACTTGGTTTCGCGGATCCGGTAATTGCGTTTAATCGTAGGGACTGGTAGAGGATTTTAAGTCAGAAAACTTGCTGATGACCGATACCTGACTTTAGTAATCACAAAACCGAAAATGTCTGGGCAACGGCAAAGCTCACTGCTGAGGATGTGTTAATAATAAATAAGGCATGGGCTTATCAAGCACGGGACGGACACTTTGAATTTAGTCAAATTGAGTCACTCAGCGAAAAATGAATGGCTGATGCAGCATAAAAGTTCACCATAATGTCAATTTGACCGATGAAGATGTATAACTCAGAAAGGGCGCTACTCTCCATGTAACGTTATTGCATGAAGTGAAGGGCCACTCACCAGTTGTGTAGAGGCCAGTTGGTTGGAGCAGCGAGTGGCTGGCTATTTTTCTACTAAATGTGGGTGCTATCGGATGAGATACGTCTTGCTCGACATCCACACCTACCTATTCGGTACTCTGGTAGTGTCCAGATGAGATAGCCAAAGTTTGGTTGGGAATATGGTTACTAACGCCTAATATGAAGTGATCAGCCACATTTCTTTAAGCAGAGTAGACATTCCAGCCTACATGCAAAATGCTTCAGAAAAATGTGCAAAGCACCAGAAGTCCCTTGCAGTTGTGATTTGCTGTGCATTTGTGCAATGTGGTTCCAGCAAAATTGTGACCACATCCGAATAAACAAAATTCCAGTTTACTGTTATTATGGATGTGCGGTATCCATCTTAATAGTGGTGTCCACGAAAAACCTTCCTTAAAATTGCACCTTCATAACAAGAGCAATAACGACAAGAGGGAAAAATTAAACACGGCTCTAGTAAACAAACTGAATAAAAACAACACTCGATAGATAAATCTGTGGCATTCTTCTAGGTTTATCACAGACCTCAAGGTGTGAGACTATAAATCAACTCTGCAAACCTAGGCGACCACGCCTATGGCAGCATTCAATAGACAATGAGTAAAGCGTCCGAAACAATCACATACAGAAATAAATCGCGTAAGTACGAAAAGCTAGCTCATCGGCATTCTGACAAGCCCAAGTTTCAACTACTGAAAGAATGGCCGCAATGGTTGTGGCTGAAAAGGACATTAAAGTGAGTGGTCAAGATACAAAGTCACTGAAATTCAGCAAGTGCAATGGTAAGCGAGACATGGTCATCAACAACAACAAACAACAACAGCGAGATATCGGCCATTTGCACTGATGCTTTGCTGCCATACAAACATGAGGACCTATGAAATAAAGAACAATAAGAGAGAGAGAAGGGGGACTTACCTGCAAACCTTAATGCCTTAATCAAACATTCTGAGTCAAGGCGACTGCACCTTGTGTAGACAACATACTGTCACAAACAGCTGGCTATCGTGCAAAGGTAAGGCGTCATCGTCTGGACAGCTTCCTTGAGGCTTTCACTGCCACGCGTCATAATCAGCCATTACACCGCAGATCACTCAGCACCAAACACACATTAAACAGTCAATCCGATTAGGAGACGGCAGCAGACGCGCCACTGGTGTCGGTTGCGAGCCATGTCCTGTAAAGTCTCGAGCCTAGCACAAAGCGAGTCACGTGGACTCCAGCCCGGTAGGCAAGACGGGCCAACGGCACCCAGTTTGGTTGTCAGTGACTTCATGTCCCGATGTCAAGTCAACTTCTGTCCACCTCGAGCCTTGCACCACCCTACACCTGGCAGACTAAACAAGGCCCTCTTAAGTAAACGGTGACCAGGCATACGTAGCACGTGCCCGAGCCAACGCAACTGATTCACTGCTATCTGTTGTTCTAGGGAGCTAGCATGATTATCACTACCTAGTACTCGCCTACGCACATCATCGTTGCGAACACGATGGTGCCATCCGATACCGGCAATGCTTCGCAGACAACGATTTTCAAACACTTGAAGGCGCCTCAATTCTTCAGACCGAAGAAGCCAAGTCTCACTACCATAGAGCAGAACGGCCCTCACTGTGGCATTGCATACATGGCCTTTCAGACGGAGGGAAATTCCCTTCTGTCGCCAAAGATGCCGCAGGTTCAAGAAGTCAGCTCTGGCTTTTGCAATGCATGAGCAGGCCTCAGTTTTTATGCGTTCATCGTTGCTGATGTAGCTGCCAAGTTAAGTGAATTGATCAAATACCTCGAGTTCCTCGTTGGCAAAGGTCAAGGGGTTATAAAGTGGCTGGTGGTCCTGCAGCAGCACTTTGCACTTTGAAGGTGCGAACTGCATACCAAAATGAGACCACCCTGGACAGGCCATTCAGGGTTGATTGTGCCGTTGCAACATGGTCGAAAAGCAAGACGATATCGTCTGCAGAATCTAAGTCAACTGACATTTATCCAGGCAGCACTTCAACGCATACATCAAGCGATTCCGCAAGCGAACACTCCATGATAGAATCCACGATGAAATTGAACAAAATGGAGAAATCGGACAACCCTGACGAACGTCACTTGTGTTCGGAAAGCTATCCGATAGGATAGAATAGACCCTGACGCAGCCAGTAGTGTTCGAGTATAGAACACGAAGGATGTTCACATACTTCGTGGGAACACCTTTCCGCGCAGGTGTTTCGAACAGAAGCGATCGATCGACTGAATCGAACACACGCTTGAAATCAAGGAACACAGCTATTGTCGGTGTGCGTGGCTCTGCTCTAGCACCTGCCGCAGAGTGAATATATGGCCTATAGTCACCTCTTAGGCGGAAACGTACATGCTCTTCCCTAATCCGCGATTACCGTCCCATAATGAGACGACGAACGAGAATCGAGGCCCATACTTTTGTCACAACTGGCGTTAGGCTAATACCCCTGTGGTTCGCACAGTCCGTGCAACTGCCGTTCTTGTATTTTGCCACTATAATCGATTCGCACCAAATAGCCGGGACATTCTCATCCTTGCATATAAGTTCGAAAGGGAGGACAGTGTTTTGCAGCAGACCTCACCTCCATCCTTAAATAATGCAGGTGGTAGAGAACCCGGGCGAGCGGCCCGAAAACGATTGAGGGCCTTGTTCCCGTTTCGGACCTCAGCCTCCGACGGAGGCTCTAAACTAACCGTCCATGGCTCGCCCTGCATCACCTGAGTAGGAAGACGTCCAGGAGCAGGGGGCCAACTGAACTGATCTTGAAAGTGTTCCGCCCAACGGCGCTCCTTATTACGCATCAGTGCACCTGCTCTATCTCTGATGGTCTCACTGACACCTGGTTTCCTGGGACCAATGGTGCAGATCATCTGGAATAGCATGCGGTAATTGACTACTGCTCCTGCCTCCTCCATTTATTGAGCCTGAGTGGTCCACCAAGCTTCTTTGTCAGCACGTAGGCTCCGCTTTAGCTTGCGTCTAATAGTCCGTCTGGTCACATTGTGCTCAGAACCAACCGAGAGGTTTCTTCCAGATTCCAACAGGTTCACCGACCTCGCGCATATCAAGTGACTGGTGCGGTGACCAATGATAGGGCCACAAGCAGATGCTCCTGTGTCGTGCATGGCGGCCGAGATGTTATTCCACTGAAGCTCAGTGTCATTAGGACAAGACAGCGAAAGTTCGGTATGCAGTACGTCCTGATAGGCTTGAGTGACCGAGGGCTGAGACAATTTCGCAGTTGACAATCGGAGGAAACACTTGGTGCGCCTCCTGGCAAAGTTCACCGAGAAACGGCAGTGTACTAAGGCATGAGCAGAGTAGACACAGGTACTCCAGTAGGAGCGACAATCCAGGATGGAACCACGCCACCTGTAACTTATGGCTATGTGGTCAATCTGGGTCCATTGCTGGCCAGCTGGAGGAGGACGCCAAGTGGCACTTCGTCGCCCAATGTGTCTAAAGCAGTTCTAGTAAGAAACAGCTGGTGCTCCGCACACCGTTGCAGTAGACGCTCACCGTTGTCAGTCCGTTCGGAGTTAAGCCCATAATTACTACTCAGCTGAGCTTCTGAAGAGCTCACACGCCTTATTGTGTGTTCATATCTCCTGCAAGTACTATAATATCTATCTAGTAGCACTGCGTAGTAGCCGGTTCGGTTTATGATAGAACGTGTCCTTGAAAGCATTAGAACTGCAGTCGGTGGGAGCAGTAACGGGAGTCACAGACAAATAGCATTTCATATTACTTCGTGGATCCACCTTAGCTGATGTCGTCAAACGGGCTTCAAATAAACGGCTGTTCCCCAGAATCTAATCAACCAACAATGGCTCAGCCTTGGAGATTAGAATGATACCTACACCAGCTTGACCAGTGAGCGCTGCGTCAGCATTTCCGGCTGCGTGCAACCAATAACGAGAGGATAAGCCGCGCGCAGTTAATTCAACAACCTCATTAGTGTCATTGATCCTAGTTTCAGACGCACAACACACATCACTACTCAGTGTGTCCAAGGTGCGTGCGAGTGCAGCTTGTTGACCTATTTGTCTTAGCTTGCGAACGTTGAACGTCGCCATGGAAACGGGACAGCGTGACCTTATTGGGGACGTTTGCCGATAGGCGTCAGATGGGTGATGCGACAAGGTGGTTGCAGATGTTTCCACTCCAGTGGTACTTCGGTTCCTTTCAATTAAGCTGGGAATTATAGAAGGAAGATTAGTAATAGGGATCGGGATGGGAGTAAGAGAAACAGGTGGAAAAGAAAGAAGGGAGGCGCCAGCAGTAGCATGTTTTCGCTTATCCGCCCTGCTGTATACAGCAGATAGGACGACCCTTGATAATCTGCCAAAGCATTTGGCTCAAAAGCTAGTCCGCATGGCAGCGGGGAGATAGCAATGATTTAGTTTTACCGAAATGGACGCCATCAGATTTCAAAACCCGAACCTGGAGGACCAGGAGACAGAGTTTGTCTTATCTCTCACCATTGACCAACATGGTAGGAGTAGCCGTCAAGATGTCCGGAGGCACCACCCAGTAAAGCTGAGTGGGTCAATGAGGTACGCGAACCGTCGCACCACGTTAAAGTCCAGTCTCGTTAAGACGGCATGGTCAACAAGACTAAAGCCGAACAGAGAAGCGTCAACAGATTATATTGTAGCGAGAACGACAAGACAGGGGGGGTAGACGTTTATTGCACACCGAAAATGGGCACATGAGGGTCTCGCGCGCGCCATCGAATATCGACTAGGTTTCCGTCCCACAACGCAACACAGGTGCGGATGTTAGAGACGAGCCAGTCCTTTCGCCTCGGGAGCTCTGACTTGGAAGATCCGTCTTCCTGTTTTCGCCTCGATCTCCGCTTCTCTGCACCCGATTTGGATCGGCCAGGAGTCGTTCGAGAGCTCTCGACTTGCTTGTTCGGGGCTGTGTCAATCGGCTCGGCCTCCGTGCTGTGGGCTGCGCTCGCGGCGTATTCGCCTGATCTATTGCGCTGTCCACATGTTCCCGCTCCGTACTTCCGGGCCCAGGCTCGTCGCTAGCCGTCTTTCGCGATCCGCTCTCAGCTAGCTCCGAAGAGCTCCCCAGAGCCATTCTTGGAAGCGGCCCCTCTACACCCGCCCCTCCTCCAAGACCTTTCTTCCTCTCGTACCATGGTCGCAGGAGAGCAGCATTCACCCAACGTTTCATTCCTCCGCAGTCTATTAAGAAGTTGCCCGCTTTCTGGTCGATAATGGTGTAGGGGCCTTTCCAGCGTTCTCTGAACTTGCTTGCGCCCGGCCCGTCATGATCCGGCCGATCGTTGTTCCGTAACTTGACCCGTTCTCCAATCCTGAATGGCCTCCACTTGTGAGCCGCATGCCTGGCGTCGTAATTTCGCTTATTCCGCGCTTGTCGAGCTTTGGTTTCGCTTCTAGCTTTCCATCGCAGTCGCTCTTGATGCTCAGCTGGATGTTTCCACTCACCCTGGTTCGGTAGGCAAGTATCGAGCGCAATCCGTGGTTCTCTGCCGAACAGTAATTCGAATGGCGAGACCTTGGTGGTTGATTGCATGCTGGTCCGATACGCGATCAGAACTTGAGGCAAAGCATCTTCCCATGCCAACTTCGTGCAGTTTATCCACGTCTTCAATGTCCGGTTGAACCGCTCGGTCATACCGTTGGTTTGTGGGTGGTACGGTGAAGTTCGCCGTCTCTGGATGCCCCACTTGTCCAACACTGACTTAAACGCTCTTGACTCGAAGCAGGGCCCTTGGTCCGTGATGATACACTGTGGGATCCCATACCTTGCAGGCACATTGAATTCGAATACTTGCGACACTGTCTCGCCTGTTTGGTCCTTGATTGGTATGGCTTCCACCCATCGAGTGAAGTGGTCAATCATCACTAGAATGTATCTGTTTCCTGTTCGACTCACTGGTAAAGGCCCAAAGACGTCCAGTCCCCAACACTGAAGTGGCTCACCAACCTCCATCGATCGCATCGGCGGTCTCGGGGACTCCATCTCCCGACTCGTTTGGCAGTTTGGGCACTCCCGAAGGTATGCCGCGACGTCCTTCCTCATAGTTGGCCAAAACACTCGCCTCCGCAGCAATTCAAAGACCCGCTCGAATCCCATATGGGCGCCATCATGAGTTATGCGCATCACACGTTCTCGCTGATTTGGTGGAACAAAAGGCACTTTCCGTCCGTCTATCGCCACCACCACGTTATCGTTTTCGACCTTCAACCTGTCCCAGATCTTGAGGAGTTCCTCCACCTCCTCCGATGTAGCCTCCGGTTTGGTGCCAGCCCGTAAGTGAGAGCACAACACATTCATGAATTCATCTGTCCTTTGATCTCCCAGCAGGTTCCTTTCTCCCATCGCGAACGCACGCACCGGTATAGCATGGTCTGGCATGATGTCGTCCAAACACGGGCGTGACAACATATCTGGCAATACATTCTGCGTACCATCCACGTGCTCAATGGTGAAGTTGAATTCCTGCAATCGGTAGGCCCATCGCGCAAGTCGTCCCCGCGGGTCTTTCGCCGTCATCAACCACGAGAGCGGTTTGTGGTCAGTGACGACCCGGAATTCATTCGCCAGTAAGTAATTTCTCCACTTCTCTAACGCCCACACGATGGCCAAGCATTCTTTCTCCGTTGTTGAATACTTCTGTTCCGCCCCCGTCAGCACTCTGCTCGCGTATTCCACCACCCCAGCCGGTTGAGACAAAACCGCACCGATTGCCACGTTGCTTGCGTCGACAGCCACAGTGAACCTCTCACCAGGATTGGGTAGCCGTAGACATGTCGGGGCTTCTGCTATGCCTGCCTTTAGATGGTCAAAGGCCTGATCCGCTTCAGCTGTCCACACAAAGGGCACGTCCTTGCGAAGCAGCTTTAACAACGGGCTGACCTTCTCTGCGAACTGGGGCACAAACTTTGAATCATATGCCACCACTCCCAAGAACGAACGGAGCTGACGCTTGGATTTTGGTTTTGCGAAGCACTTGATCGTCTCGCGTTTCTCCGGAAGTGGATGGACTTGACCATTGCCCACGATGTGACCCAAGCATACAATTGACTTTTGGGCAATCTGCGACTTTTTACGACTGAGTTTCAGACCAGCTTCATCTAGCCTCTGCAGTACTGCCCCAAGTCTGGTCACATGTTCCTGTTCCGTCTCAGAGAAGACGATAATGTCATCACCGTACACAACCACGCCTTGCAGGTTCTCGAGGACCATCAGCAACAAACGCCTGAATGTAGCCGGGGCGTTGCACAATCCAAACGGCATTCTCAAAAACTCATACTGCTGGCCATTGACACTGAAAGCCGTCTTGTGGCGATCTTCTTCTGCGATTGGCAGTTGCCAATATCCCGAGCGGAGATCAATCAGAGATATCTGCTTCGCACTGTGAAGGCTTGAGAAAATTTCTTCCATCTGAGGCATCGGGAATGCATCCTTCACAGTCACCCTGTTTAGTTCTCTGAAATCGATGCAAAATCGATAGGTTCCGTCGGCCTTCTTCGTCAATAGCACGGGTGATGAATACGGGCTGTGCGTTCGCCTGATGATTCCTTTCGATTCCATCTCGGTCACCTGCTTCTGTATCTCCACCAGGGTGTTCTGTGGAATTCGTCTGAAGATTGGCTTGCATTGTCCTCCTGGGATCAACGGTATTCGGTGTTCAACCCAATTGCAAAATCCGTAATCATCTTCCGCGTCTGTGAATAAGTGGGCATACCTGCTCAGTAGGTTGCGTATTGCACGGTTCTGACAATCAGGCACGGCTTTGAGGGCACCAACCCGGTCGGTTCTCCCCTTGTTTATCTCGATCGTCTCGTTAGCCACGATCACCACATCGTTTTTCAGGTCAATTGTGACACCGAGCCGTTTCAGGATGTCGGTTCCGATGATGGTTTCGGTCGTCTCCTCCACGATGAACATGTCATGGCGGATGAGCGTTTCTCCTATCCTGATTCCTAACCGCTGGGTGCCCGTCACTTTCAAAGAATGCCCGCCGACCGTCTGCATCGTGATTGAAGATGGATTCACTGGAACCCCGTTGAACCTCTTCGTAATTGACACTGCCGCTCCTGTGTCTACTATGGCTCGGACAGACACACCTTCTATAGTTACCTGGAGGACTGGTACTCGCCACCGACTCGGCATGGATAGAGAGAAACAATGGGGCACATTGACGTTGGTGCAGAATCTCGCCACATGACCATTCTGGTTGCATCGGAAACAGCGGCGACCGTTCCGGATTACCCGTACATTGCGTTGTGAAGCGGTGCTTGAAGATTTTATCGACAACAGCTGCTCCACCATTTCGGATAGGCGCTTTACTTTCTGTTCCAACTCAGCATGCTGGATGCTTCTCACTACCACTCGTTCCGACATATTCTGGGCGACCGTCACCAGATCCACCGCTTTGCTGTCTCCCACCATCGACGCCAATTTCACCTGATCACGGAGTGGATCGGGCAGACTTCGGATAAACTGCTGTTTCAGTAGGCGCTCTCTTGCGTTACCCTCTAACTCGGGGAGCCCAATCGTTAGATGTCTGTCCAGCTGCTGGAAAAACACCATCAAATCCTCCTGTTCTTCCCACCTGGCTGCGTGAAATCGTTGCAGTGCTCGTTCTCTCTCCAGATCCTTCCCAAATTCTGCACACAAGGCAGCCCTCATCTCAGCGAACGAACAACCGGGTTTGGCCTTTCGAGTGAGCAGATACACCGCCTTGGCTCGTCCACTCAACCGTGTGCCCAAAGCAATTAGCAAATTTGCATCCCCCCTCACACCCGTGCAAGCCGCAATCCCGTCGAACTCATCGAGCCACGCCTCCACGTCACCGGCCGCAAATTGCTCTAACTGGGTCAACTCCATCGCGATTGGTCACGGCACCAGTGTAGCGAAAACGACAAGACAGGGGGGGTAGACGTTTATTGCACACCGAAAATGGGCACATGAGGGTCTCGCGCGCGCCATCGAATATCGACTAGGTTTCCGTCCCACAACGCAACACAGGTGCGGATGTTAGAGACGAGCCAGTCCTTTCGCCTCGGGAGCTCTGACTTGGAAGATCCGTCTTCCTGTTTTCGCCTCGATCTCCGCTTCTCTGCACCCGATTTGGATCGGCCAGGAGTCGTTCGAGAGCTCTCGACTTGCTTGTTCGGGGCTGTGTCAATCGGCTCGGCCTCGGTGCTGTGGGCTGCGCTAGCGGCGTATTTGTCTGATTTATTGCGCTGTCCACATGTTCCCGCTCCGTAGTTCCGGGCCCAGGCTCGTCGCTAGCCGTCTTTCGCGATCCGCTCTCAGCTAGCTCCGAAGAGCTCCCCCGAGCCATTCTTGGAAGCGGCCCCTCTACACCCGAAGCAAGATATGAGCAGTTTGGATGCACCTTCTTCAGATTAGAGAAGTTGCTGACAACAGTGAACGAATAGTGTTGAAAATGATTTATCTGGGTAGCGGGAATACTAAGAGTTGTGTGCAAAGACGCTATGAGAAGTTATCTTGATTAGTCGGGTGCAAAAGTGTATGGGAGGTTGCAAATTTAGAGGGAGGTAGCGTTTTATAACACCAACCCAGAGGCAGGAACGATGATGCCCTAGAACAATATAACGTAGGTGGTTTTGATGGACGGATGATTTTAAAAATAAAAGCATCACCAAATGCACATAAACACATTAAAATACACCAGTTAAAATGCAAAAGGGAAGGATTAATACAGCAAAACCGTAACAGAACAGATTTTAGTAATGCATGTACTGAACCGGCTAGTCGTCTGCGCTTAATCCAGATTAGTAGCAGTCGTGATACAATTATTTTATTCTGGTCGCGAGGCACGTGGGAAATCAATCTGTTACCTTGGTCTCGATTCCAAGAGTGTTCTACTTTATGATCAACAAGGTGAACAAGACTGAATAATGCAAAGTTCAGCAGCTGCAAGGGAGCGAATGACGATAGCACAACCTAACTGGTGAATCACGCAATATGGCGACTGAAATGATGAGCTCGTTAAGGAAGCTCAGTAAACGGTGGTTCAGACCGGCTAAATTGAAACAGTGCTCAAAAAGGAGGGACGAGCAAAAGCCTGCAAGCAATGCACAGACAGTGATTCTTTGTACCAAATAGTTAGTTGCACAGACCCAATTTCTGTCGAATTATCATGGGGTGAATATTGGGCCATGTCAGGTTAGAGTGTAAGTTCTCATATTCAATCGACGTCTGCTACTTTTGTGAAGGCTGGCAGATAAATATAATTGCAACTTAAGTTGTGGAAGCGAAGTTATGACAAAAATTAGGTTTCATGGTCCATACACGTGTTTAGAGAATTATGTGGGTCCAAATGGTGGGGAGAGGTCTAATAAGGATTTATTAGACTCATTCAATCCAGTACATATCTGAAACATAGAAAGCAGCCGAACGTGAGTATAGTTACAGTACGAGACGACTTAAAAGATGAAAACGGCGAGCAGTCACTATAATCCAATAAGCTCTAAAGGTCGATGGGTGGTTTTCACAGCCAAAGTCAACTCTGTTCTCAAGCCCTGCATTCATTTTAAAGCTGTGAGATAACGGCCAGAAGACACGTTAAAGGGGAATAACAACTAAAATAAAATGTACCCTAAGAATGTGTTGTACAATATGCAATAAATCAATCTTGGCAGCCAACTACGGAATTCGAGCATAATACACTTCAGGTTGAACAGTATGCAGTCAACTCACCGGCATAATACAAGATGCAGTCAGCACCAGAAAGGAACTTCTTGTTTAGTAATTGAACTACGCTGTCTAATATGTTCCTTGGTCTCTGAGCTCACCCGGATGATTACCATGTGTCACAGAACCATTTTGGAGGACCGCACACCTTACAAAATTTAGTGTTATAAAGTAGGTTATGCTCTGTGTCAATTCTCGAGCCCTGCAAGAAGCAATCTTTTATATCACATTTATTTGTAAGATTCTGCGTATGCCGTTCGCATTTGTTGGGCAGAAATTAAACGACGGTGTTTATTGCGGGGTGCAGAAAACTAGGGCGTCATTAACGCAGCAATTTGCATTGTAGCACCTGGTTTGGAGACGAATATTGTTTAGACCCTTTAATTTGGCCACTTCCAAAAGTGGCCAGGCCATGATGTTTTCCTTTCTGCTGATATGTAGTCTACCAGAAGTACCTATCCCTGTCTGTCTCCGAAAACTAGCATGTTGTGACGCTGCCCTTTGCCTCTACCTCTCTGCGATGCCAACCAGGTGCGGAAAACAAAACGCCGAGCCTGCTAGACCGAAGTTTCTTAGGCACAGAACATCGTTACTTGTAGAGGTCACATGCGCTTACCTCGCCACTATCGCTGAGGTGACTCACATCTCTTCGCTGATCAGATTCGACTCTGGTTGCGGCCTTCACTGTCTGACTGTAGGTAGGATCACGTCCGCAACATAGCAACGTGTGAGGCGATTTCGTTCTGATTTCGTCAGCTTCCGGTCTGACCATGACAACGAGTCTGTCAGCGGGTCACGTGGTCCGGCCAGTATCGCCCAGCTAGTGCGCACCATTGTAGTCAGCTGTTTCGCCTCCGTGACATAGCAACACCGTCGAGTATCACGGTGCTACTTTATCCAAAATCCCGTATTGAGTTACAAGCACTCGTGACATAAAGCATTTGACGTTTTTTCATTTAATGTACACAAACTTAAGATGCTTTTGGTACCTTGCAATTCCACAGCGAAGATTTCGACTTCAGGCAACTTCCCTATTGGGTATACCGCTCTACTGTCATGTTCCTTGGATTGCTCCTATTGGGTTGTACAGTGATATTGCTTGTGATTTTGCATATAACCAGAAAACCTCCCTACCCGCAGACTGTCGCTCTTTTGATATACGTTAATTATCCAGACACCAGTATTATACCTTCTTTCAAGACTATAAATAGACGTTTTCATTCATTACACAATGCCGTACCAAATCGCAAAATTTTCTCTGTGTTCAAAACTTATATTTTTACAACCATTCACGTTAATTTGATAGCAATACTGCCTACATATACTGGCCATGCATGTCGACCCAAAAATACAATAAAAATGTAATTAAAAATGTTACGAGAGTGATAACTGCATATATGTTTTCTATCTATGAGTGCTTAATCTGTACTTGTGGAGCCGTTTTATCTAGTTTTCATTTACGCAAATGTATGCGTTATGCTACTATTGCAGCTGCCAAGAAATTTGTCTTGACCCACTACATCTAGTACAACATCACAAAAGAAACCATCGAATAGCTTGCTATCATGCTACGACCCTTACACTTTGATGGCGGTAAGTGAACACCGAGAGGTTTCATTTAAGAATGGGTATAGAGACGGTCGATTCATGAGACTGTCATTGTCAAAATCCAAAGCAACCATAGTGACTGTTCCCGAGGAATAAGCCGAAATGAAGTTGAGGAAAACTTGGTACGAGGATGTCGGAAAATCATGGTGATGCTGATCTGCTTGCAAAGCGATAGACATTTCGCTGAAGACACTAAGTTGTCTAGCGATACGCAAGCACATGCCGCGTAAGATGATCGGATATCTCATGGGAACACTCCTTTGTTACAAGGTATTGGACAGAATAATGAGATCCACTGGGTCCAGTTGAAACCAAAGCGCATATATTTTGGCCTATTTTAAGGAGGATGCTGATACAGTATACGTCAGTCATTGAAAGCTCTTACACAACCCCATCCTAGACGCTGTTCTAATTACAAGTAAATGCGGGGAGATGGATTGTATAAGTAGACGTTCATCACATCTAAACTGAGCCAGGCAGACATATCATGCACAGGAAAGCGTGTGTTGGCGATTCCGGAAAGGATGATTACTGTCTGACCAAGTTTAGATATTCGAACTGCTTTATAATAATAATAATAATAATAATAATAATAATAATAGGTATATTTCTCAGAAAGGTGAGACACGTTCCAGAGACCCTGGACCGATCATTATGTACAAGTTTTCTCTGAAACTGAAATTGTTTATCGGATGCGCGGAGATTCGTATTGAGTGGGATTAGATTCAAGTTGTAATTTATTCTTATGCAGATCCAACTTTCTTCGGTAGCAAGTATCTCATCGTACCGTTGAACGAGTTGTGGTCCGGATCAACATAAATAGAAGGGAAATAGCAAGTATTAGTAAGTATTAGTGCGATGGAGGCCGAAAACTTCATAGGGAATTATGTACATGTGTGGAATCGAGAATAATATAGTGTGGGGAGGGTCGCGCAACCAAATTTCTGGACTCAGCATAAGGAACAGCAGTATGGGTCTGGCTAACAGGGAAAAATAAGTCCACACTACTGCACAGTGAAAAAGGGAAATATTTAAGCAACTACCTTATTATTGTATTGCAGATGTTGTTTACAATTAGGAGGCGCAATACGGATTTCGGATTACTTAAGATGTGTGGGTTGTGGGCTGTAAACAAGAATGCCGAACCTTTAGTAGTTTGGCTAACTGCGCTAGGAGTTTGATTATGCAGGGAATTTGTCCAACAGAACGCCAG
>OX104060.1:33725784-33797561 GCA_944474145.2 Dicrocoelium dendriticum | reverse complement strand
GAATTTGCGCACGTGATGGCATTCTCAGCTGAAAAGAGGTTTTTTTTTATTTTTTTTTTTTTTTTTTTTTTTTTTTTTTTTTTTTTATGCATTGCAAACCGTGTCAGTGTGATTGAATCATAGGTAATTGAGCACGAGCAAACAATGCAGTCGGGATCACGTAACGTGCCTGTTACTCAGCGCGCGCTACTTATTCGGCTGTACGTTGAATGTTGTTTAAACGCCGCACCAGCTTCAAGAAAATACAATGCACTAAACGTAGGAATCCGTCCCGTCACGGCCCGATACTTACATTTTCAAGTGAAGAAGTTCAAGCAAACTGGGAGTGTGCGTGACATGAAGCGAACCGGACCGCCTCGCATCACCACGCACGACTGTACAGCTTGCGCTATAGTCAGTGAAGTGTCGATATGTCCTGATCTCAGCATTCGTCGGATCGCACATTGCTGTGACACGACCCGATATGCGATCCACCGGATATTACTGGAGCGAAAATTTCAAAGATTTCGTGCGCTTCACATGCATGTTTTGAACCCATGCGATCCGGTAAGGCGGCATGAATTTTGCCGCTAGTTTCTGAATCACGGAGCTTTTGTTCTGTTTTCTTTACAGATGAGGAATTGTCTCATCTACACGAAACAATTAAAAATTATTTTGGGCTACTACCAACCCGCGAAAATTTACCGCATCGCGTATGCATCACAGTGTGAAACTGATGGTTTAAACTGGATTACCAAGCAAGAAAATCTTGGGCCCATGTTTATATTCCGGGAAAGTGACCGGAAGAAGTACTAAAGACAACTTTCCTAGCCTCATCGTACTTGGAAATGCTGCAGACATTTGCGATTCCCCAGTTAGAGGCCGAAAGAGCATGCAACAGCATTTGGTCGCAACAGGATGGTGCACCTGCACATGTTGTTAAAACGGTGCGTGCTTACCTCATCGACAAATTTGACCACCACTGGATCGGACGCGGTGGACCAATGGAGTGGCCTGCCCACTCACCAGATTTGAACCACTTGGACCTTTTGCTATGGGGTAATGTCAAGCGGCAAGTGTACAAAATAAGGCCGCATACATTAAACCAATTGAAGGAAAATATTGTGAACCGACGTCGCGCGATCACGAGGGATATATTTGGGAAAGTGCTCGCCAATTGCTTCAAGCGGTTTCCACACCGCAAGCAGAACGTCGGCGGATGTTTCTAACATATCCTTCCCTAGCATAGATGCTCGTTCCAATACATTTCTGTTAATATACTTATCCTCTTTCACAAATGTGCTAACGGATAAAATGGTCCGCTAGCAACTGGTGTTAATGTTGCGTCCGGTCGGATATAATTCTAAACGTCCAGACTGTCGTTGAGCACATAAACAGCGTAGTCGCCGAAACTTTCGATGACTACTCACGGCGAAATCACTGAGTACATTTAAGCTGAGAAACGTCCAGCCTTAATGAAAAGCCGACTTGGTTGTTGACTCAGTTTCAGGCTATTGTCTATGAAGTTGGTGTTCGGGATTAGTTGCAATATTTGACAACATGGGTACGTGGGGTAGTTTCGTATCCGTTAGGCTAATAGGAAGTCTTCACGTAGCCACCTGTAGCATCTACTAAACATTCCGAGTGTTTTTAGTCGCTGCTGGCACGAAAGTTTGCACAATCATGGCACATATTTTGCTCGACCATGGTGAGTTTTGAGCGCTGCAAGGTCACATTTTAGCTACGCGTGTCAAGCCTGGATTGCGTATTTGACGTGGGAACGCACGTAGGCATGGAGCATCATAGCGAGGATGAGTGATTTGGTATACTGGTAGCTCGGGAGGCTTGCTCAGTTGTTGTGGAATTCTCCGAGCTGGGCAACTTGGTTGCAAAAGTTTCGCCACCATTCGAGCTGGAATTTTCAGTGCGGGATTGATAGCAGATAAGTAGCAGTAACTGGTAGAAAGCAAACCCAATAATGTATACAGTCAGCTACCACTCCGTTCCTTATATAGGCATACGGGGCTATTAATTTTGCCTCGTTCTCATTGGTGAAGTCTTGTGTTCAGCAGTTGTGCTCGAGTCACTGTCATTGCCTACGGAAATGTTGTTGCGACTTGGTTGGGATTATCGCAATCGGATTGGTGCAACCGGTGTGCGTGAGTAGTCTCCGCTTATATTGACTATGCTGTTCATGGTCCGTGTTTTGGATAAGGTACTTTCGGATAACGGTTGTTGATGCTCTTGAACTCTCTCTGCCTCAGCAGGTGATATATTGGATTGAAATGCATGTTGATTGCGTTCGTGATTGAAAAACAAGCTTAGTGAAACTCCCTTCCTTTTGTGTTTCTCCTTCGGTCAAGATCTCTACCTTGTTCCACTCGAACCTTTGTCCCTCTTCATCCACTTGTGCTGGAACCATTGAGGGGGCGTAATGATTCTTGCACGCTCTTTGAGGTTCACGTACCCTGGTGGACAGCTTCCTTCCTGTTTGTCCTACAAATGCTTTTCACTGTTTACGCAGTTTATTTTATATACGAAATTCCGTCGTTCTAGTGTCTCTCGCTTTCCCTTTGGTTTTGACAGTGTTTTCCTCAGAGTGGCTGTTGGCTTGTGGGCTACTATGATATGATGTTGTTTGTGCAATCTGGCAGTCATTTCAGACACGTTCTCTATGTACGGCAGAGCTATACGTTTCGTCATAACTGACGTAGGTTCGATTTTTGAGGGCTTGCGGTTTAAGCATCTTCGGAGGAAACTGCGCAGGTATCTGTTGCGTTCAAAAGACTTGAATAAGTGTTTTTCTTTTGCTCGTTGCGCTTCTGTCGTACTGCAGTGAGTTGCTATTCTATGGGACAGTGTCTGCACACAGCTTATTTTGTGACATCTTGGGTGGTTGCTGTAGAAATTCAAAATCTGTTCGGTGTGCGTTTTTTTTCTGTGAACTCAGGTTTGCAATTCGCCGTCCATTGTTCCGGCTGCTAACATATCCAAGAAAGGAAGTTTGTTTTCCTTCTCTGGTTCCATGGTAAACTGTATGCCTTCCGTAGCGTTGTTAAGCAGTTGCTGTGCCACCGATACTTGACTACATTTGAGTATCACGAACGTATCATCGACGTAGCGAACCCAAAGTTTCGGATTAATTATTGGTAGTAGGTCCTCTTCCAATTTTTGCTTCACAATCCAAACTTTCGAATGCCATCCGCAAGCTAACAAATTGCTGGTTACCACATTTGAAACGGATTCCGATTGTCTGGGATAACCGACGTCGTCCTGCACCAGCACACCGAGGTCAAGTTCCTGAGGGATTGTCTTCACGTCATACGCCCCACTTTTTTATTGATAGACGTGGCTATGGCGGATTTGAACAACGTGTCACTTGACCATAGTGAATGACAGTGAATTCCTCACCGATCCATGCCAGGTTCTATCTAGGTCGCACAAGGAGCATCTATTGGTCGTCCATTCCATTGATCACCGGCCAAATTTTAACGTCATCTGGAAAATCAAGAACAAGGGACCGAAGGTAAACAATTGTTTTCGATGAATTCCTAGTCAGACCTGCACCATCATAGGGGTAAAGAGCAATGAAAGTAACAGTGGTTTCGATCAGTTCAAATGAAATTGGATCACTTGCCAACCGGAGGCATAAACCAACAATAAACAAAAACGATAAGCGCACACTGGGGCAATGAAGTAGTCAAGTGATTCCTTCTGGCCTCCGAATCGTCCACTTTTTCTGGCCATAGTAACTTGAGAGCTTCGATCAGTTTCTTTTGTAAACAAAAAAGCGGTTGATACAACCGAATACTGATCGCCTCAGCTGTAGCGAGGGTACGGAGGCGCAGGAGGAGGCGGTTGTATCAACCGCTTTTGTGTTCACCAAGGAAACTGATCGAAGCTCTCAAGTTACCATGGCCAGAAAAAGTGGACGATTCGGAGGCCAGAAGGAATCACTTTACTACTTCTTTGCCCTCGTGTGCGCTTATCGTTTAGGTTTATTGTTGGTTTATGCCCCTGGTTGGCACGTGATCCAATTTCATTTGAACTGATCGAGACCACTGTTACTTTCGTTACTCTTTACCCATATGATTGTACAGGTCTGACTAGGAATTCAACGTAAACAATTATTTACCTTCGGTCCATTGTTCTTGATGAATAAATGGGAATTTTCCAGTTACTGAAATCATCTGGAAAAGTGAAATTTTTGTGGTGATGGCTCTCGCAAGATCGTCGCACTCCACTCCACACTCGGGAAGAGATGTTTGAACTCTAACCTAAAACTCCTGTTCACGGAGAAAATTACCAACTCATCCTAATAATGCATCGCCCACGTTTTCCAAGTATCCCATCATTACGTCAGCGGTGATGGCTTCCATGACTTTGGAAAGGGCAGAGAGAAGTGTTACCGGACGGTAATTGTTAGGATTAGACGGACTTCTCTGAAAATATCCGGCAAGTAGCAGGGCTAGGTGAGTGGCTCCTGCCTGCAGTGCTTTAGGGTGAAGGTTATCCACTCCAGGAATGCTGTGTGTAAACAAGGATAGTATCTTTTTCAAAACCATTTTTGCTTTGAATTTGCTGCTAGATAACACTGATTGTGTGATGACAGAAGGTAGTATAAGCTATGAGGCTTGTACCCCTTGGAAAGTAGGCCAGTACAGGAAAATGAGGCGTTCTGCGCCAATTTGTTGTGTAAATATGCTCACTAATCGTAATGAGTGGTGCAATTCCACACTGCAACTTTCGAAATGCATTTAAGTGTCTGTAAATAAGGATGTGGTTTAAACGGGATTGTGTCGCTAGTTCCACTCGGTGTGCTGAATTGATTTCACGAACCAACTGTATATATTAATTACGCAGAGCTACGTACGCTGTCTCATTCCCCGCGCCAGGATAGTTTACGTGAAGGCGCCATGTGTTTCCCCAAGGCCATAAATATTTTTGTTTGGCTTCTCATGAATAATGTTGGTTTCAAGTGATGGTGAAAGGTTTTTACTCCGAATGCGGACAGAACCAGATAATGAGAAATACATTGCATTTTTTCGGGCACTGCATAGAGGTATCCGTCATAGCGAACGCAATCAATCCGTACAAATCTGTACTTGAATTCAGGTCACATACGTGTATAAATTGCAAAAAATTAATAAATTGTAACGGAAAACAATAGCCTTCAAGAGCCAGCAAACAAAAAATTGGTAAGGACAGAAAAAGCAGTTAAGAAAACGTTAAAGTAAAACATTAGCATTAGGCAGGAAGAGGTACGAAGGCACCAGAGCATAGGATACTAGGAATCTTCTCCACATAGTGATAATGCTAGCACGTATAAAAGGAAAATAACACGTTGTGCATTCAACTTCTCGCGGGCAGCAAATAATTCTCCCCCTAAGTAGTTACATGCACGCACTATCAATGACACTTTTATTGGTCAAGGGACATTAGACAATGGGACTCCTTGGATATAAGCAAAGGGCTAGATGCATGCGTCTATGGGGGACAGGTAGGCTCCAGAGTAGGTTGACACTTTGATGTTAACGGAAGGCAGACAGAGATGAGAGTGTCAGTGCTAGAGTTCACCAACAATACGCCTGATTGTAGCTGGTCAACTTAGCATGAGGTGTTTGCACTTTTGCCGTCAGCACCATTTGAACAGATCTTTGTCGAAAAGAGTTATCATGGGTGCGTATTCTGATTCGGCAGGCAGCCGGTGTCCCTATGCCTAATTTGCAACGTTTGTCCTAGCAGACCGAAACGTATCGAGCGCACCAATTTTGCTCAGTCCAATGTGCACAGTACCAATGGCAGATTTAGGCTCCAGGATAGTATGGTCTCCGGTCGAAACAATATACCGCATGAAGATAATAATAATATGCATCATAAGAATAATGATAATAATAAAAAGCATAATGAGCGTATTGCGCCCCGAGTGAAAAGCTGTGGCAATAGTTAGCACAAGACATACACACAGGTGATGTCATGATCTTACAAGAGCAATATCACGTTATTTTCTTGTATTTGTCAGCCTTTCTGGCAAAGTATTTGCCACATGATTGTCTTATGGGATAATAGGAGGCAAATTGGAACTTAAAGTATGTAGCAAACACTGAGGACTAATTACACTGCGTGAATTGGTGATATTACATCCATTAGACATCAGCTGGGCTTTCATTAAGTGGACTATCTAATGAGCTACCCCACGAAAATACAACATAATGGTGTCCAGGTAGAGGAAGTTTCCCAACTTACTGCGAAATGATTGCACAGTTTCCCATGACCTGATGGTGAGTGGCAACGGATTCCAAAGCGAAGCATATATGGTGAAACGTTAAGTTAGGCCACAAATTTGTATTGCATCGTGGTATAATCAGAGTAAGGTCGTTTTTACCTAGGTCTCGCGTGTAATTTTGCTGCAATGTTAAAGCTGAATCGATTGCGATGAGTATTACCATGCATCAGATTGTGCAGCAGCTTCCAGTTAAGTTTTAGTCTTCGCAGAGAAAGCGGGTGGAAATGGAGTTGTTGGCATCGCTTCCGAGAGTTTAGTATAGAATCATTTCCTAATACGTGTTCAGTAAACGATCGTTGAAGGCTTTCTATCGATGTTCTGCCTGAATTGCTCATATTGCCTCAGACTGTGCTGCGATACTCTAGGTTGGGACGAATAATGATTTTAAATAGGTCAACTGTTGCTGTGCTTGTAGGCATGTTATGAGAGATGCTAGCGAAGGATTGTCTGGCTCGTGCTATCTGGCACTCAATTTTTTCTAAGAACATAAAGATACAAGAACATTTGATTCCAAGTTCACGGATAGAACGTTGTACACAGACGCGTTCTCTGTTGTGTGTGATAGATACATCGGGTACAAAGCTACCGCAAATATGATACTTGGCTGTTGTGCTTAAAACGTCAACATCCACTTTTCGCACTAAGTCTCAAGCGAATGAATGTATCCTTGAATGAGTGGTAGTACATTCGGAAGCTCAACTCCTCGGTACTTGTGGACAAATGGTAGATCAACAACAAATAAATACGACACGCCATGTTTGTTAACCGAACTGCTATCAGTGACACAAAGAAGGGAAATTAATGAATGTACTGAGCGCACCTCCTTGTTTTATCCCGCTGGTAATTGGGTACGAAGAAGAGCGATAGATGCCTAAGGTGACTATTAAAGCGGGACCGTCCATGTATGGTGATAGCCAACCCATTACTTTGTTGCGGACTTCAAAGAACTCTGTCTGATTCGGTAACCGTTTGTGAGGCACCCGATGCAATGTTTTCTGCATGCGTAAGCATAGGATTAATATGGCATACTTTGAGTCAATGGAGTCCGGTATGTAGTTCAGGTAATGCAGCTACCAAAATGTGTACGATCGTTAGTCAAGGAAACCATTTTAGGACCTGTATATCAGCTCAGCGAGTTAATGATCTTCCTAACACTTGTTTAACAATTTCACGAATAATCCGGCTATTAAAGGAGTGTTTTGGCTTGTTTTGTCATCGTCAATCTCTTGTATTGCGCAACTCTAGTGGCGAGGGATGATGAATGAAGTTTCCATTGATCTGCAAATTATTTGGATCCCAGTGAAACAGCAAACATCTACAAAGAAGCAGTGGCATATCAGGTCCTCCCAGTTTCATGGTGGATGGGGGGATGCCACCAGCTTCCAGAACTGAGCACGGTTGAATAGTATGTGTTGCTTGGTGGATATCGCGGAGAGTGGCAGCTCTTTAGATCGAGCCTTAGTTCAATTGTAGTGTTGGTGTCAGGGGTAATGTAGGCGAAGGAGAAAGAGTTAAATGTGCCTGGATGTCGAGCACCATTTCAGGGATAATTGAAAAGCGTTTGTTGGTTCTTCGACGGAAAAGTCAGGCCAGCTCTTTTTCTTTACATGTCATTCGTAGGGTTTCTTGATCTTCATGTGTTCACCCCATCAACTGTAAGTGTTTGATTGCAGAGATGAGTCTTTTGCATCTGTGAAATCATTGTAAAATATACAATGCGTTTTTATCGTGCGATCTGTGTGCTGTATTTCTGACATATCGAACGTTTGGCTGCTTATTTTAAACGTCACTGATTCCTTTTTATTGTGCGGTAACAAGGGTTATGGCTTGTTAAAACTAATGACTGAAGTGCTCTACGGCTATGCATATATTGTTGAAGAGAAAGAAAGCATCTCAATCGCAGGACTGGATTATTTGACGGAGGGGGTTCCAGTTAGTATTGCGGCTGGTGTAGTAGGAACGACGTACCATTTTGGTGGCTATTTTAACTGTGAAGTTTAGGAGTATCATGTTGCCGTCGCTACCAGGGATGTTCTCTGGAACGTCTCTCTGTACGTTAGCCATACCCAAGGTTAACATCATGTTTCATGTGTTCATCAACTTAGTTGTTATAGTAACTCACTGTGTCCAACCAACTCTGACTGAATAAATGAAGGCTCTGTGTATAGACATGTAAGTCTGTGAAGATCAGTGGATCTTCGGTATGGTGAACTCACCTACAAGTATGCTTTGTTTGTGCGTCTGTTCCGATGCAAAATCGAAAACTGAGGTGATACGGACAACATTCATGGTTGATGAATTTGGTGAACTGCGGATAGACGCAAGTATACCGAGGCTCTTAAGACGAAGAACCAGAGAGAATCAGGGACATTTGTCAGCGGTGGATATTCAGACCGTTCAGCTGTACATATGTGATAGAGTTGCATAAGGTCCCCTCTAATTTTTCTTTTAAGTCAATCTTTACGAAAAAAGTGTAAAACGGGGTAATTGGATTAAAGTCTAATATATCAGTGGGGTACGACCTTTCGGTAACGTGGATTGCTTGCAGCTTGTTTAGATTTGCAGGAATGCTTAGGGAATACCGTTTGTGGCTAATCCATCTGGCGTTAATCAAAAGTAATGAGATCATACTATACATGGTGGAAGCAGCGTTCACGTCACCGTAATCGCAGATTATTTAAGCGGTAAATATGTGTGGGAGCGGCGGAAAGGAGTCCATTGTTAATGAGCTTGTGGGTAGGAGTAGTGTGCTGTCCGCCATCACCGGTATACCTTGTGAAAGGTGAGGGTTGATGTATCAAATATACATTGTAATTGACTAGGCGCTGAGCTTATCTGGTCATGGGAAGTTATTGCAGAAATAACGAGTGCATATATTTAACATCTGTGAAGTTGTGGATGATAACCGCTTGCCTTTTCTGGATGCACTACTGACGAGGCAAGAAGATAGCACGGTGCAGCACACCGTTTCTTGGAAAGCTACATGGACCGGTTTGTATGAACACTTCGGCAGTTTTACACCGGTTCAATACAAGCGATGCCTTGTCAAAACGTTGTTCAATCAGACGTGCAGGATATGCAGTACAGAATGCATCGAGGCTGAATTGCAATTCATCACGCAAACCCTCAGAGCAACTGACTACCCAGAAGCTTTATTAGGTTTCTTAGCTGCCCTGCGGAACGTGAACAACAGGTCGTAATTACTGTAGCAAAAGCGCCTGTTTATCTGCGACTACTCTTCAATGGGGATTTTCTGACTAGGCAGGTAGAACGACGCACAGCAGTTGCAATAGGGCGTGCATCCGGTGCAGCTAAATTCTGCCTTCTCTGGACAAACAAGAAGCTACCACTGCTCCCAGTCAAGCCTATTAAGCCGGTGTACGCAACAACGCACTGTACTACCGATTTGTTTGTAACTATGGATGCAGCTACATCGGCAGAACAGACCGTTGCTTCTGTAAGCGGATTGGATAGCACATTCTGCAGCGTATCGTTACCTTGATAATGCAGCCACAAATGGGACCTGTGTCGACAAACAAAATACTTGTCTTTATGATGGCGAAATACCTGATGGAAACGGGTCATCAGGTGGACCCCAACTAGGCGTTTACTGTCATCTATGGTAACACAAACGCCAGAGTCCTCAAGTTTGCCGAGGCAGTGGTGATGAAAATTATTCTTCAACCTTGTGTGTCCAGAAGCAACTGTTCGTTACGCTCAAACTCCTTTGGAGTTAATAACTCCATCTCAACCTGTAGCCAACGTTTACTACGCTTAAATGGGACTTCACGCTTTCAACTTATTAATTTACTAATCTGTCATGTTATCATTTGATATGTTGTCCGTTTGCAAGTAAACAGCGGGCACCAAATTGCACCATCTTGCAGCATTGGTTTTATTACTGTGCTAGTTGGCAATCTGCCGCGTAGGTTGGCATTTTAAATGACCGTGCTTCCATTCATATATTCATTTATATATATTTCAAAATTTCTGCTGCATTATCTTCTGGCACAACTATATAATGTTAACCACACGAGCGCATTACAGCAGCTGGTTGCATAATATCACTGCAGCCGTTTACATGAAGTGTGAAACCGAAGACATATAAACGGTGCTTCAATAAGCCTGCTGATCATATACTCCACGTGCCTGCTCATTTTCGTTGCATTCCGGATGAGCTGAAGCGAAGAGAAATTAACGTGACTTCTTACGATCACACAGCTAGCACCACAGTTGTCGCGTACTCCTTCAGTTCATGGACGCTGTGACTGCAAAGGAATGTTTCCGAATACGGGATAGATTGCAAAATGTACTACCGTCCAAGCACTGCACGTCGTGATAAACCAAACGCCCGTTCAAAGGGAAGACTGGTGGAGCCGAGCCTAGTTGTCCCCTAATGGAATACAAATAACAACTTATGAGTTGGACACAGGTACTCCAGCCAGGTGATCCACACCAGCTTGGAAGTCACAAACGGCTCTAAAAATGGGAGCCTTTAACTGATTATGAATGCAGATGTAACCTCTCTATTACGTCCAGTGCTTTGACTGCTAGCCTCAAGGCTTCGTCAATCACATCAGTCGACAAGGAAACACATCACTTTGCTACAAAGACTGCCGTATTGCTAAATGCCACATCATTGCAGAAGGCAGCACGGCAGGGCCAATAAATAGAGGCGACGCACGAAGTTCACTCGAATAATTCAGGTAACTACGGAAACCAAACAAACGCTGTTCTCTCATTTACCGACGTACTTGCAGCTTGTTGTGAATACTTCATAACGGGATCCGCGCACGTTAACCCTGATATGGACAACCATTACCGGCAGCCAAGCAAGCAGCGAGTTTGCACGCAGTGACATACATTGCTGCTGACGTGTAAGCTACGCCGATACATGTTGTCATCAGAAAGCAGCGATATCCTGAAGCCTTGTTGGACGATGACATTGGCTCCACAGCGCGTGCTTACAATGCATTTACAGTGCTTGCAACAGCATAATACGCAGGCAGCACCTATAGTGAAGCGCAAGTGTCAGTCATTTCAAATGTAGATTAAAAAAGCAACTTAATGCTAAACCACATGCTCAGCAGCGTACTACCTGTGTTATTGATTGACGGAGGCGATATCTGAATCTCTTGCCATTTTAGTTTCCTTTGAATGGCATTATTATGAACACATTTTACTCACGGACGTCGGGCACTCACACTTTTCGGCTTTTCGCGTTGCAGTGCTTCGCTAGGAATTTCTGCGCACATCCATTTTCGCGTACTGTAGAGGAAATGCGTAGCAGCTCACATGTAATCGCTTCCTCTGAGCATAGCTGGATAGCTATCGCACAGATGGTACGAACCGGAACTCGTTTGTAACGCACAGGACACTAAATGTCAAACATAGGGTAGTGTACCTTGTAGGTTCCTTTTAAGCGAACATTTAAAATTGAAAGGAGCTATAAGATGTGTTCTCAACTGTAAATTCGATTGCAGGGTAACCGTTGATTAGCGCCAAAAGTAATTGTTCTGCTTACTAGGCAGTGTGTACAATGACGAAAGTGTCATTCATGTAGCAACTATATGAATGTACGTGGTGTATAGTACAACCTGATGGTCTCTGTATGCAATCAATCCAATCCACTAAGTATATGTAGACATTTGACAAAAATACGCGGAATAGCTGAATTCAGGTTATCCTGTCGAGATGTTGTCCTTTCTTGCTCTATTGACACTAGCACTTGGTCGTTGTGTAGTTCAGCCTACCGTGCTCGAAATACTAACAGTCACAGTTGAGACTGGCAATCATTCTCACCGCTTTCAACGGCTCGACGAAATATGCAACAGGAGAGGTAGTCACTGAATGACACACAGGACGCATTTTGTAATGTCGAAGGTGCGTAAAGTGAAACAAGCGTGATTTCGGAATGATTTGACAGAGAAAATTTGCATGACAGGCAGTGCTACAGAATATCTAAAAACAGAACCTCAGATAACCGAAACTTCATTGATGTAGTATTAAAAGGGGAAAATCCACATTGCATAATATTTAAACTAAGTAAGAATATCGGGATTAATCTATCTAAGAATTTTGCACTATGCAGCTTGTTTTGTAAAGGAACTTTTACTTGTCTCAAAAACATAACTTATTTGCACATGGTTGTGATTGAACTTAGGATTGAGCAATCACGACTGACATTGTATGCGCAGTCTCTGAAAGTGTAGCAGAACCATCGTCCTAGATCTGTGTCCGCTAGTCTCGTGGAAGAGTGAAATCATTGGGTCCGGCTCAGAACTACTTCGGTCAGCGTCCCCCTATACACTATGATTCCTAACTTAGCCCGGTTCTCATAGTAGAAAACTGTAGATGACATCAATTGTGGACGAAATCCGTTTCACTGCACTCAGAGGACAACATAAACAGGCATCGACGGAGGAAACTTTGGAGGCTGTACTTGTCTTAACCAGGTTTGACTGTTTTACCTAAGTAGGCCAGCATGGTGCACAATGGGTGCACCGACGCACGTGATGCTGCATAGGCGGGCTGTTACTGTGCCAGGAACTTGAAAAGCAAACACTCAATGTCATTGCGCAGCCGCAGCGAGTGAGTGAAAGACTTGTCTGCAATTCAGGACAGATGCTTACCAGGTCTGAGCTGCGGCAATTGACTGCCTCGTTAGTGGAGTACACGTGCAACATGTAATGAATGTCTGAGTGCTGGGATTGTCTGAGTGTTACGGAGTACCTATTCGTACGCAATACGTCAGCTGACTCAGGAGACTTTGTCGTGCAACTGCTGTGTGTGCGACTTCAGTGGGTATTTCATTTCTACTTTCCGTACTCTGGTTGCATCTGAATTCCTCAGAAACGGACCTTGCCAACATTTCCTTGTCTTCCACCACTTACGGGTGCTCGTTAGCTACGCGCTGTTAGTGCGATACATTAAGAATACTGCATAAAGTTAATAGAAGTGATAGATAGCTGGCGGGTGATCAAAACGTTACGCCCTTAAACATCATGTCAACTAACGCAGTGAGTAAAGCCTATTGTTGCTTTACATTTAACTGGCCATGTCGCAGAAATAACTGGGAAGTATTCGCATCACCGCTGAGATGGCAGTATTTGGATACAATGTGACGTACATGCAGCACGGTAATATCAGCGGATTCTTTCCATGAGGATATGCAGCATTTGTCGTGTAACTCGACAAACAAGCCACATGTATGAAAGCGAACAGCATTAGTCCCGTTAGCAAATAATGGAAAATCAACAGGCGTGTCAGTGCCCCCATAGCCCTTATGCTTTGACCGCGCAGTATCAACTTCAAAACCAAGGTGGCACATTGCGTGTATGCTCAGTGGACAATCGCATTGCTGAGGAGCACCAAACTCTCTCAGGTGCGCACAAACCGTCGTAGCTTCTGCAGTAACCTAAATAGATGAATAAGTCAATGAACAAACAATTAGCGCAGCGCTGCGGAATGTCGGCATTGCATCTACTGGTCTGTCCTTCTTCATTCACAATTGCAAATTCCGTGAATGTCTGTTAGAGGTTTGATGGGTACATTAGTTCATCTGCAATAATACTAATATTAATTATAATAATAATACAATGGTATATTTTCGCGTGGTGTCTACAAACCGAGCCCACGAAGTGACGGATCATAGTTAGATTGCAACATGCCTACGCATGCGAGGCAGTCAATTGTTTGGGTTTTAACAGCGTTACAATAGTGATATTTTTGCGAATATTTTCACTTGGTACTTTTATCGCCGGCTGGTACCAGGTCGTGAGCATTCTCATTTGTTTGTTTTCGGTGCAGCTTGGCAGTGCCATGATGGGACGTTTTCAAGGGGGAGAAGTATGAAAAGGATGTAACAGCTAGATCCATCAAGCAAACTCAGATAAGTAATACATAATCTTACTTAATAAACTGTAGTAATGCCGTTGGTGGTATTTGCGAGTAGCAAGTTAGAGATTTGCGAAACCAAGGAAAAGACTATACAAAGTAACTCCAGTGAATCATCTTACTCAAGCTGCTTTATCAGAATAATTTAGACAATATTCACATCGTTGGGTGTTAAGGCATAGCGTAGTGTCTAGACATTACTTTGTCTAATTATGGTGTTGAACTTATCAAGTTGTTTTGGGCTGCCAGATGGTTGCAATGCCGAGTGAGTTCAGTTACATTCCTGCCAGCCTTCACTTGTAGGTGTGTAGTTAGGGCGTGCGTGAGTATGCACGGAAAAGTTAATGTTGAGAAGGAAGAATTAAACAGATAATTAGACAAAGAAATAACCGCCTATTCACCGCAAAGTCAGGACTGATTCAATGCATCGTAGTTTTGTAGAGGATGCCAAAGACAGGGTGCTTAGTAACGTGTGCAATAGTTATCCGATTCTGGTAGACAGATATGGAGGAAATGCACCACAACTAAGCGCGAGGCTATGGTCTAAGGAGTAACTTAATGGGAAATACCGGTAAGACAGTAGGATGGCAGATAAGAAGTAACTAGGAAGCAGGTGCACAACAGATTCGGTGCAGAATAAAGCACGGTAAGAGAGAACAAATGAAGTAATACAGGCGTTCGTGGAACCGTCTCCCGGGGACCAGCTTCCATGCGGGGTAGTCACTCGAGAGTTTCACCCGCACCTCCACGCCCCATCTGGTCATGTATCGGTGTGGTTAAAAACCACGCTGGCTACTACTGATTTTATTCATCATTTGGGCAATCGTGGTATTTTTTGTGCTATTTACTCAAGCCAGTCAGTCCTTTCGTCATTCATCATTGTCATTGTGCATGGTGAACTTGACTTTAGATCATTCCGATAGGCGTGTGTGGATGGCCGGGATTGGTACTCAATGGACGGTAACAGGGCTGGTTATCGCCGGTAGCTGATGAAATCAAATCTTCATCATTGCATTGTTGCTGTGATGTGGACGTCATCCTACCTATATGCAGAGATCTAAGGCACATACTATGGTCAAACCTGTCCAGACAAGATATTCGATTCATCTGTGACACACCACCGAAGTTAGAGCATGTGACCTATAAATGTAAGCGTGTTCGGTTCCTAATATACTTCGGTCTAGCACACTGTGTGTTCTGATTTTCCCTCGGATCTATTCGCGTGATAGAGTGTGGAGGGAAAGCAGCGTTATCACATTTAATTTAAGACCTGATCTGTAAATAAGCGGTAAGTGCTATGGCTGCGTTGTCACATTTTTCCTCTGCGTGGTAACGCAATCACCAAGTGGTACGAGGGATGTCATATGCAATCCATATGCTTGTTAACGTGACAATTACTCTATGCCGCGCCGCCATTCCCTGTGATGAAAATCTCCTTAATATCCTGTTTTAGCTCACTATATCTTCCAAAATAACTCTCCACCACTGGGATTTCCACCACTAGGCCCCATGAATCAACAGTTGATCTCTGTATTCTAAAGGCTTCGTCGTAGGAATGAACACAAACTAGAGATATCCAAATCATGATTGCCTCATTATGGTACACAATCTATATCAATACCAACAAACAATCCCTCTTAACCCTCCCTGCAGCCCCTCTTTCCATGTATTATCTTTATTCCGCTGTTATAAGCATTCGTGCACTACTACCTATTTAGCATCCTCTTACAATTTTCGTCTGTCTTAAAACTCCCCATTTTTTCTCACTGAAAAGTGATGCAACTCAGATATAAGTGCCTCTCAGCTTCAAGTGACGGGGTAGCACCTGTACCCAAAAGGTCATCTGAGCAAACGAGGTCGAGGATGCGCTACCTACACTCGAAATGATATCACAGGATGCCCGTTGATCTTCTGACCCTCAATGACCTGGAAGATTCGCTGTGTTTAGTAATCCCTTCCAGTGACTGTTTACTTGGTTGTGTCTATAGATCCTCTAGTGATACCAATAACCATACTGAATAACCAGTTGATGCTATCAGCGATGTCTAAATTATTTCTTACCAACATAACTATTGTATGTGGATATTTCAACTTACCGCACATCGACTGGACAACGCCCACACTTAAAGTGTCAGGCAACCTCATGAGAATAATCCATAACATTCAGATCAATGGTTAGACTCAAAAGGTTAATCAACCTACAAGAAGAGCCAGCACATTAGGTCTGATATTTACTAGGGGTATTCCGTCATTGCTCGTCACTATTGACAGTTTACTAATGAGATGAGGCTAAAATAATGTGCCATGCAGGGTGAATATTAAAATAGCAAACAAACTACGAGTCCCTGACAAGCCTATTCGTTGCATACATTTCATTGGCTGGATCATATTTGGCAACCTCCGCAGTATCCTGAATTGAGACAAATTCTTCTTAACACAGGATCCAACTTTAGCCGGGAACGAAATTATGAACAATATTCTCACCTGGACCGAGCTATTAGCACCGACAAAGTGGAACAACCCCCATGACAGTAGTAATCAACGCAAGCCGTACTTCAAAATTACAACCACTATGAAGAAACGGAAGTCCCAATATCGGGGGAACCATAACTTTACAACATTACTTCAAATTCATGAGACTCTACTGAAACTAAAACTTCAGGCGTTGCTAGCAGAAATCACCAAAGAAAAAACACTAAACAAATCAGCAAAAGATACGAACCTTGGTGAAACTTCTCAGCAGGAGGAATCTAAAACAGAACCATCAAATCCAAAGTCGACATTAGAAGATGGATCAACAACTGATGACGTTAGCTAAATATTTGAAGCATTGAGCTCTTATTATGCAGCCTCACCCAATACAGAGATCGGTATGTCCCATCCTCGTCTAAAACGGAAGACACATGATGAGTTCTCGAGTATGCCCGTGAGCCTGAGTGCTGTTTAATGGAGTATACTTTCCACAAAACCGTCATTTCAGACAGGACCCCATAGTATTCCTCCAGCTGTCATCAAGTATGGAGGCAAATACATTCCTCTGCTGATGTCAAACATCTTCCCTTTATCCTTAAACAGTGGATATTTCCCTCCACATTGGAAACATTCGATAATAGCACCAAGCACACAAAGGTGGTTCCCGATCTGCAATGACGAATTATTGCCCTATTAATCATACTGGGACAGCCTCAAAGACATTGCAGCGAATGGTCAAAAATGGTCTTGTTCAATTCTTAACAACACTCGACCTGATAAATGACGCAATACATGACTTTCTCAAGAAGCGATCCTGTGTAACAAGTCAAGTGTAATTCTTCGACCGCATAACATCTGTTGTTGACAGTGGCATGGCAGTTGTTGTCATTCTACTAGATATGCCACATAAACCTTTGCTGTCCGTCCTGCACTCTCACGGAGTTAGCAACCCATTGCTAAGCTGGTTTAAATCCTACTTAGAAGATCGGATACAGAGCGTTAAAATAGGCCAGCAACTCTCCTCCTCAGAGGAGTTACAAGTGGAGCTGTCCTGGCAGTGTACTTGAACCACTACCCTTCATAATATACCTAAATGACAAATGTGATTCCATCAAACGTGGACAATCATACCTCATTGCGGATGACATTAAAGTCGTCTACTTATTTCCACCCAAATGCCATGAACCGGGCCTTAAGAACACAAATGAAGGCTTGTCTGCCTGGACCCATGGAGTAAAAGTTAGTCCTTGAAATTATCCGATAAAAATAGCAAGTGCTTGAGTATGGATGCTGCATACCGGATGGCTCAATCACCTTTCAGGTACAAACATGCCACACTCCTCTTCAGTTAGGGACCCCGGAGTAATACATTCCGTATCACTAAACCTTTCCGAACATGTCCCATATCATATAGCAAAAGCTTGAGCAACTGAATGTCTATATCACTAAATCATTTGTTCTACATGAAGGAGATTGGAAGTGTTTAGGATAATTGTGAGACCCTTGCTAGAGTACTGCACAATTATCCATAGGCACCTGCATTGAACGAATGGAATAGCTTTAGAACACATTCAGCGTTCTTACACAGAACTCCCTATTGGCTGATCCACCAATCAGAACTACGAAGACCGCTGTCGCACCCTTAAACAAGATCCTTATGGCTGCGCAGCTTGAGAAATTATCTAGTTCTCTTTTACTACATTATACATTGTCGAGTGTACACGACCGGAATTGCTCTTAAATTGAAAAATTCCTCAAGCTATCTCACAGGAAATAGGGGTTACGCACTAGCCGTAAAAGAGGGCAACTTAGAGATCTGCTTCAAGTTCTTCCTGGTACGGTATACTCACATATGGAAAAAGCTACCATTGAAAGTACGCGCAAGTGAGAACCTGAGCACACTTAAAAGAAACTTTGGAGATTTTCTTACCATGCAAAACCTAAGGCAAACCTTTACTCCTAAAGTGTCTACAGACGTGTTACTATCATCACGTCCAAACAATATATGACCTACAATGCAGGTTTACCACAAGCCATCATATCGTATTATGATGCTCGAAAACGCCACCATTGAAGCCCCAATTGTAGGTAGAGAAACGAAACTAGTAGATCTCTTGCTGTATCTCCAACGTATATTGTAAAAATTCTACTGTCATATGCCTTCCAGACATTTGCATCACCTAGGGCGTGTTGAAACGAGAACCCAACCCGAAGCTCGGAGAACAAATGAACCCAGGAAAAACGCTACCTGTCATTCTAAACTTCCGCAAAAATCTATGAATGACGAAAGGACTGACTGGCTTGAGTAAATAGCACAAAAAATACCACGATTGCCCAAATGATGAATAAAATCAGTAGTAGCCAGCGTGGTTTTTAACCACACCGATACATGACCAGATGGGGCGTGGAGGTGCGGGTGAAACTCTCGAGTGACTACCCCGCATGGAAGCTGGTCTCCGGGAGACGGTTCCACGAACGCCTGTATTACTTCATTTGTTCTCTCTTACCGTGCTTTATTCTGCACCGAATCTGTTGTGCACCTGCTTCCTAGTTACTTCTTATCTGCCATCCTACTGTCTTACCGGTATTTCCCATTAAGTTACTCCTTAGACCATAGCCTCGCGCTTTGTTGTGGTGCATTTCCTCCATATCTGTCTACCAGAATCGGATAACTATTGCACACGATACTAAGCACTCTGTCTTTGGCATCCTCTACAAAACTACGATGCATTGAATCAGCCCTGACTTTGCGGTGAATAGGCGGTTATTTCTTTGTCTAATTATCTGTTTAATTCTTCCTTCTCAACATTAACTTTTCCGTGCATACTCACGCACGCCCTAACTACACACCTACAAGTGAAGGCTGGCAGGAATGTAACTGAACTCACTCGGCATTGCAACCATCTGGCAGCCCAAAACGCAACTTGATTAGTTCAACACCATAAGTAGACTAAGTAATCTCTAGACCCTATGCTATGCCTTAACACCGTACGATGTGAATACTGCCTAAATTATTCTGATAAAACAACTTGGGTATGATGATCCACTGGAGTTACCTTAAAACATTCTTTTCCTTATTTTCGCAACTCTCTAACTTGCTACTCGTAACTAGCACCAACTATATTACTACAGTTTATTAAGTAAGGTTGCGTATTACTTATCTGAGTTTGCTTGATGGATCTAGCTGTTACATCCTTTTCATACTTCACCCCCTTGAAAACGTCCCATCATGGCACTGCCAAGCTGCACCGAAAACAAACGAATGAGAATGCTCACGACCTGGTACCAGCCGGCGATAAAAGTACCGAGTGAAAATATTCGCAAAAATATCACTATTGTAACGCTGTTAAAACCCAAACAATTGACTGCCTCGCATGCGTAGGCATGTTGCAATCTAACTATGATCCGTCACTTCGTGGGCTCGGTTTGTAGACAGCACGCGAAAATATACCATTGTATTATTATTATAATTAATATTAGTATTATTGCAGATGAACTAATGTACCCATCAAACCTCTAACAGGCATTCACGGAATTAGCAATTGTGAATGAAGAAGGACAGACCAGTAGATGCAATGCCGACATTCCGCAGCGCTGCGCTAATTGTTTGTTCATTGACTTATTCATCTATTTAGGTTACTGCAGAAGCTACGACGGTTTGTGCGCACCTGAGAGAGTTTGGTGCTCCTCAGCAATGCGATTGTCCACTGAGCATACACGCAATGTGCCACCTTAGTTTTGAAGTTGATACTGCGCGGTCAAAGCATAAGGGCTATGGGGGCACTGACACGCCTGTTGACTTTCCATTATTTGCTAACGGGACTAATGCTGTTCGCTTTCATACATGTGGCTTGTTTGTCGAGTTACACGACAAATGCTGCATATCCTCATGGAAAGAATCCGCTGATATTACCGTGCTGCATGTACGTCACATTGTATCCAAATACTGCCATCTCAGCGGTGATGCGAATACTTCCCAGTTATTTCTGCGACATGGCCAGTTAAATGTAAAGCAACAATAGGCTTTACTCACTGCGTTAGTTGACATGATGTTTAAGGGCGTAACGTTTTGATCACCCGCCAGCTATCTATCACTTCTATTAACTTTATGCAGTATTCTTAATGTATCGCACTAACAGCGCGTAGCTAATGAGCACCCGTAAGTGGTGGAAGACAAGGAAATGTTGGCAAGGTCCGTTTCTGAGGAATTCAGATGCAACCAGAGTACGGAAAGTAGAAATGAAATACCCACTGAAGTCGCACACACAGCAGTTGCACGACAAAGTCTCCTGAGTCAGTTGACGTATTGCGTACGAATAGGTACTCCGTAACACTCAGACAATCCCAGCACTCAAACAGTCATTACATGTTGCATGTGTACTCCACTAACGAGGCAGTCAATTGCCGCAGCTCAGACCTGGTAAGCATCTGTCCTGAATTGCAGACAAGTCTTTCACTCACTCGCTGCGGCTGCGCAATGACATTGAGTGTTTGCTTTTCAAGTTCCTGGCACAGTAACAGCCCGCCTATGCAGCATCACGTGCGTCGGTGCACCCATTGTGCACCATGCTGGCCTACTTAGGTAAAACAGTCAAACCTGGTTAAGACAAGTACAGCCTCCAAAGTTTCCTCCGTCGATGCCTGTTTATGTTGTCCTCTGAGTGCAGTGAAACGGATTTCGTCCACAATTGATGTCATCTACAGTTATTCTACTATGAGAACCGGGCTAAGTTAGGAATCATAGTGTATAGGCGGACGCTGACCGAAGTAGTTCTGAGCCGGACACAATGATTTCACTCTTCCACGAAACTAGCGGACACAGATCTAGGACGATGGTTCTGCTACACTTTCAGAGACTGCGCATACAATGTCAGTCGTGATTGCTCAATCCTAAGTTCAATCACAACCATGTGCAAATAAGTTATGTTTTTGAGACAAGTAAAAGTTCCTTTACAAAACAAGCTGCATGGTGCAAGATTCTTAGATAGATTAATCCCGATATTCTTACTTAGTTTAAATATTATGCAATGTGGATTTTCCCCTTTTAATACTACATCAATGAAGTTTCGGTTATCTGAGGTTCTGTTTTTAGATATTCTGTAGCACTGCCTGTCATGCAAATTTTCTCTGTCAAATCATTCCGAAATCACGCTTGTTTCACTTTACGCACCTTCGACATTACAAAATGCGTCCTGTGTGTCATTCAGTGACTACCTCTCCTGTTGCATATTTCGTCGAGCCGTTGAAAGCGGTGAGAATGCTTGCCAGTCTCAACTGTGACTGTTAGTATTTCGAGCACGGTAGGCTGAACTACACAACGACCAAGTGCTAGTGTCAATAGAGCAAGAAAGGACAACATCTCGACAGGATAACCTGAATTCAGCTATTCCGCGTATTTTTGTCAAATGTCTACATATACTTAGTGGATTGGATTGATTGCATACAGAGACCATCAGGTTGTACTATACACCACGTACATTCATATAGTTGCTACATGAATGACACTTTCGTCATTGTACACACTGCCTAGTAAGCAGAACAATTACTTTTGGCGCTAAGCAACGGTTACCCTGCAATCGAATTTACAGTTGAGAACACATCTTATAGCTCCTTTCAATTTTAAATGTTCGCTTAAAAGAAACCTACAAGGTACACTACCCTATGTTTGACATTTAGTGTCCTGTGCGTTACAAACGAGTTCCGGTTCGTACCATCTGTGCGATAGCTATCCAGCTATGCTCAGAGGAAGCGATTACATGTGAGCTGCTACGCATTTCCTCTACAGTACGCGAAAATGGATGTGCGCAGAAATTCCTAGCGAAGCACTGCAACGCGAAAAGCCGAAAAGTGTGAGTGCCCGACGTCCGTGAGTAAAATGTGTTCATAATAATGCGATTCAAAGGAAACTAAAATGGCAAGTGATTCAGATCTCGCCTCCGTCAATCCATAACACAGGTAGTACGCTGCTGAGCATGTGGTTTAGCACTAAGTTGCTTTTTAAATCTACCTTTGAAATGACTGACACTTGCGCTTCACTATAGGTGCTGCCTGCGTATTATGCTGTTGCAAGCACTGTAAATGCATTGTAAGCACGCGCTGTGGAGCCAATGTCATCGTCCAACAAGGCTTCAGGATATCGCTGCTTTCTGATGACAACATGTATCGGCGTAGCTTGCACGTCAGCAGCAATGTATGTCACTGCGTGCAAAGTCGCTGCTTGCTTGGCTGCCGGTAATGGTTGTCCATATCAGGGTTAACGTGCGCGGATCCCGTTATGAAGTATTCACAACAAGCTGCAAGTACGTCGGTAAATGAGAGAACAGCGTTTGTTTGGTTTCCGTACTTACCTGAATTATTCGAGTGAACTTCGTGCGTCACCTCTATTTATTGGCCCTGCCGTGCTGCCTTCTGCAATGATGTAGCATTTAGCAATACGGCATTCTTTGTAGCAAAGTGATGTGTTTCCTTGTCGACTGATGTGATTGACGAAGCCTTGAGGCTAGCAGTCAAAGCACTGGACGTAATAGAGAGGTTACATCTGCATTCATAATCATTTAAAGGCTCCCATTTTTTGAGCCGTTTGTGACTTCCAAGCTGGTGTGGATCACCTGGCTGGAGTACCTGTGTCCAACTCATAAGTTGTTATTTGTATTCCATTAGGGGACAACTAGGCTCGGCTCCTCCAGACTTCCCTTTGAACGGGCGTTTGATTTATCACGACGTGCAGTGCTTGGGCAGTAGTACATTTTGCAATCTATCCCGACTTCGGAAACATTCCTTCGCAGTCACAGCGTCCATGAACTGAAGGAGTACCCGACAACTGCGGTGCTAGCTGTGTGATCGTAAGAAGTCACGTTAATTTCTCTTCGCTTCAGCTCATCCGGAATGCAACGAAAATGAGCAGGCACGTGGAGTATATGATCAGCAGGCTTATTGAAGCACCGTTTATATGTCTTCGGTTTCACACTTCATGTAAACGGCTGCAGTGATATTATGCAACCAGATGCTGTAATGCGCTCGTGTGGTTAACATTATATAGTTGTGCCAGAAGATAATGCAGCAGAAATTTTGAAATATATATAAATGAATATATGAATGGAAGCACGGTCATTTAAAATGCCAACCTACGCGGCAGATTGCCAACTAGCACAGTAATAAAACCAATGCTGCAAGATGGTGCAATTTGGTGCCCGCTGTTTACTTGCAAACGGACAACATATCAAATGATAACATGACAGATTAGTAAATTAATAAGTTGAAAGCGTGAAGTCCCATTTAAGCGTAGTAAACGTTGGCTACAGGTTGAGGTGGAGTTATTAACTCCAAAGGAGTTTGAGCGTAACGAACAGTTGCTTCTGGACACACAAGGTTGAAGAATAATTTTCATCACCACTGCCTCGGCAAACTTGAGGACTCTGGCGTTTGTGTTACGATAGATGACAGTAAACGCCTAGTTGGGGTCCACCTGATGACCCGTTTCCATCAGGTGTTTCGCCATCATAAAGACAGGTATTTTGTTCGTCGACACAGGTCCTATTTGTGGCTGCATTATCAAGGTAACGAAACGCTTCAGAATGTGCTATCCAATCCGCTTACAGAAGAAACGGTCTGTTCTGTCGATGTAGCTGCATCCATAGTTACAAACAAATCGGTAGTACAGTGCGTTGTGGCGTACACCGGCTTAATAGGCTTGACTGGGAGCAGTGGTAGCTTCTTGTTTGTCCAGAGAGGGCAGAATTTAGCTTCACCGGATGCACGCCCTATTGCAACTGCTGTGCGTCGTTCTACATGTCTAGTCAGAAAATCCCCATTGAAGAGTAGTCGCGGATAAACAGGCGCTTTTGCTAAAGTAATTACGACCGGTTGTTCACGTTCCGCAGGGCGGCTAAGAAACCTAATAAAGCTTCTGGGTAGTCAGTTGCTCTGGGGGTTCGCGTGATGAATTACAATTCAGCCTCGATGCATTCTGTACTGCATATCCTGCACGTCCGATTGAACAACGTTTTTACAAGGCATTGCTTGTATTGAACCGGTGTAAAACTGCCGAAGTGTTCATACAAACCGGTCCATGTAGCTTTCCAAGAAACGGTGTGCTGCACCGTGCTATCTTCTTGCCTCGTCAGTAGTGCATCCAGAAAAGGCAAGCGGTTATCATCCGCAACTTCACAGATGTTAAATATATGCACTCGTTGTTTCTGCAATAACTTCCCATGACCAGATAAGCTCAGCGCCTAGTCAATTACAATGTATATTTGACACATCAACCCTCACCTTTCACAAGGTATACCGGTGATGGCGGACAGCACACTACTCCTACCCACAAGCTCATTAACAATGGACTCCTTTCCACCGCTCCCACACATATTTACCGCTTAAATAATCTGTGATTACGGTGACGTGAACGCTGATTCCACCATTTATAGTATGATCTCATTACTTTTGATTAACGCCAGATGGATTAGCCACAAACGGTATTCCCTAAGCATTCCTGTAAATCTAAACAAGCTGCAAGCAATCCACGTTCCGAAACGTGGTACCCCACTGATATATTAGACTGTAATCCAATTACCCCCTTTTACACATTTTCGTAAAGATTGACGTAAAAGAAAAATTAGAGGGGACCTTATGCAACTCTATCACATATGTACAGCTGAACGGTTTGAATATCCACCGCTGACAAATGTCCCTGATTCTCTCTGGTTCTTCGTCTTAAGAGCCTCGGCATACTTGCGTCTATCCGCAGTTCGCCAAATTCATCAACCATGAATGTTGTCCGTATCACCTCAGTTTTCGATTTTGCATCGGAACAGACGCACAAACAAAGCATACTTGTAGGTGAGTTCACCATACCGAAGATCCACTGATCTTCACAGACCTACATGTCTATACACAGAGCCTTCATTTATTCAGTCAGAGTTGGTTGGACACAGTGGGTTACTATAACAACTAAGTTGATGAACACATGAAACATGATGTTAACCTTGGGTATGGCTAACGTACAGAGAGACGTTTCAGAGAACATCCCTGGTAGCGACGGCAACATGATACTCCTGAACTTCACAGTTAAAATAGCCACCAAAATGGTACGTCGTTCCTACTACACCAGCCGCAATACTAACTGGAAACCGTACTGTCAAATAATCCAGTCCTGCGATTGAGATGCTTTCTTTCTCTTCAACAATATATGCATAGCCGTAGAGCACTTCAGTCATTAGTTTTAACAAGCCATAACCCTTGTTACCGCACATTAAAAAGGAATCAGTGACGTTTAAAATAAGCAGCCGAACGTTCGATATGTCAAAAATACAGCACACAGATCGCACGATAAAAACGCATAGTATATTTTACAATGATTCCACAGATGCAAAAGACTCATCTCTGCAATCAAACACTTACAGTTGATGAGGTGAACACATGAAGACCAAGAAACCCTACGAATGACATGTAAAGAAAAAGAGCTGGCCTGACTTTTCCGTCGAAGAACCAACAAACGCTTTTCAGTTATCCCTGAAACGGTGCTCGACATCCAGGCACATTTAACTCTTTCTTCTCCACCTACATTGCCCCTGACACCAACACTACAATTGAACTAAGGCTCGATCTAAAGAGCTGTCACTCTCCGCGATATCCACCAAGCAACATATACTATTCAACCGTGCTCAATTCTGGAAGCTGATGGCATCCCCCCATCCACCATGAAACTGGGAGGACCTGATATGCCACTGCTTCTTTGTAGATGTTTGCTGTTTCACTGGGATCCAAATAAGTTGCAGATCAATGGAAACTTCATTCATCATCCCTCGCCACTAGAGTTGCGCAATACAAGAGATTGACGATGACAAAACAAGCCAAAACACTCCTTTAATAGCCGGATTATTCGTGAAATTGTTAAAGTGTTAGGAAGATCATTAACTCGCTGAGCTGATATACAGGTCCTAAAATGGTTTCCTTGACTAACGATCGTTCACATTTTGGTAGCTGCATTACCTGAACTACATACCGGACTCCATTGACTCAAAGTATGCCATATTAATCCTATGCTTACGCATGCAGAAAACATTGGATCGGGTGCCTCACAAACGGTTACCGAATCAGACAGAGTTCTTTGAAGTCCGCAACAAAGTAATGGGTTGGCTATCACCATACATGGACGGTCCCGCTTAAATAGTCACCTTAGGCATCTATCGCTCTTCTTCGTACCCAATTACCAGCGGGATAAAACAAGGAGGTGCGCTCAGTACATTCATTAATTTCCCTTCTTTGTGTCACTGATAGCAGTTCGGTTAACAAACATGACGTGCCGTATTTATTTGTTGTTGATCTACCATTTGTTCACAAGTACCGAGGAGTTGAGCTTCCGAATTTACTACCACTCATTCAAGAATACATTCATTCGCTTGAGACTTAGTGCGAAAAGTGGATGTTGACGTTTTAAGCACAATAGCCAAGTATCATATTTGCGGTAGCTTTGTACCCGTGTAGCTTTGTACACATAACAGCGAACGCGTCTGTGTACAACGTTCTATCCGTGAACTTGGAATCAAATATTCTTGTATCTTTATGTTCTTAGAACAAATTGAGTGCCAGATAGCACGAGCCAAACAATCCTTCGCTAGCATCTCTCATAACATGCCTACAAGCACAGCTACAGTTGACCTATTCAAAATCATTAACCGTCCCATCCTAGATTATCGTAGCATCGTCGGAGGCAATATGAGGAATTCAGGCAGAACATCGATAGAAAGCCTTCAACGATCGTTTACTAAACACGTAATAGGAAATGATTCTATACTAAACTCTCGGGAGCGATGCCAACAACTCCATTTCCACCCGCTTTCTCTACGAAAACTAAAACTTAACTGGAAGCTGCTGCACAATCTGATGCATGGTAATACTCATCGCAATCGATTCAGCCTTAATATTGCAGCAAAATTACACGCGAGACCTAGGTAAAAACGACCTTACTCTGATTATACCACGATGCAATACAAACTTGTGGCCTAACGTAACGTTTCACCATAAATGCTTCGCTATGGAATCCGTTGCCACTCACCATCAGGTCATGGGAAACTGTGCAATCCTTTCGCAGTAAGTTGGGAAACTTCCTCTACCTGGACACCATTATGTTGTATTTTCGTGGGGTAGCTCATTAGATAGTCCATTCAATGAAAGCCAAGCCGATGTCTAATGGATGTAATATCACCAATTCACGCAGTGTAATTAGTCCTCAGTGTTTGCTACATACTTTAACTTCAAATTTGCCTCCTACTATCGCATAAGACAAACACGGGGCAAATGCCTTGCCAGAAATGCAGACAAGTACAAGAAGATAACGTGATATTGCTCTTTTATGATCATGAGATTACCTGTGTGTATGTCTTGTGCTAACTATTGCCACAGCTTTTCATTTGGGGCGCAATATGCTCATTATGCCTTTTATTATTCTTATTCTTATTATGCATATTATTATTATCTTCATGCGGTATATTGTTTCGACCGGAGACCATACTAACCTGGAGCCTAAATCTGCCATTGGTACTGTGCACATTGGACTGAGCAAAATTGGTGCGCTCGATACGTTTCGGTCTGCTAGGACAAGCGTTGCAAATGAGGCATAGGGACTCCGCCTGCCTGCCGAGTCAGAATACGAACCCATGATAACTCTTTCCGACAAAGATCTGTTCAAGTGGTGCTGACGGCAAAAGTGCAAACACCTCATTCTAAGTTGACCAGCTACAATCAGGCATATTGTTGGTGAACTCTAGCACTGACACTCTCATCCCTGTCTGCCTTCCGTTAACAGCAAAGTGTCAACCTACTCTGGAACCTACCTGTCCCCCATAGACGCATGCATCTAGCCCTCTGCTTACATCCAAGGAGTCCCATTGTCTAATGTCCCATGACCAATAAGTGTCATTGATAGTGTGTACATGTGACTCCATAGGAAGTGAATGAGTTGCTGCCCGCGAGAAGTTGAATGCACAACACGTTATTTTGCTTTTTTTACGTGCTAGCAATATCAATATGTGGAGAAGATTCCTAGTATCCTATGCTCTGGTGCCTTCCTACCCCTTCCTGCCTAATGCTAATGTTTTACTTTAAAGTTTTCTCAACTGCTTTTTCTGTCCTTATCGATTTTTTGTTTGCTGGCTCTTGAAGGCTATTGTTTTCCGTGACAATTTATTAATTTTTTGCAATTTATACACGTATGTGACCTGAATTCAATTACAGATTTGTACGGATTGATTGCGTTCGCTATGACGGATACCTCTATGCAGTGCCCGAAAAAATGCAATGTATTTCTCATTATCTGGTTCTGTCCGCATTCGGAGTAAAAACCTTTCACCATCACTTGAAACCTACATTATTCATGAGAAGCCAAACATAAATATTTATGGCCTTTGGGAAACACATGGCAGCTTCACGTAAACTATCCTGGCGCGGGGAATGAGACAGCGTACGTAGCTCTGAGTAATTAATATATACAGTTGGTTCGTGAAAACAATTCAGCACACCGAGTGGAACTAGCGACACAATCCCGTTTAAATCACAACCTTATTTACAGACACTTGAATGCATTTCGAAAGTTGCAGTGTGGAATTGCACCACTCATTACGATTGGTGAGCATATTTACACAACAAATTGGCGCAGAACGCCTCATTTTCCAGTACTGGCCTACTTTCCAAGGGGTACAAGCCTCATGGCTTATATTAGCTTCTGTCATCACACAATCAGTGTTATCTATCAGCAAATTCAAAGCAAAAATGGTTTTGACAAAGATACTATCCTTGCGTACACACAGCATTCCTGGAGTGGATATCCTTCACCCTAAAGCACTGCAGGCAGGAGCCATTCACCTAGCCCTGCTACTTGCCGGATATTTTCAGAGAAGTCCGTCTAATCCTACCAATTACCGTCCGGTAACACTTCTCTCTGCCCTTTCCAAAGTCATGGAAGCCATCACCGCTGACGTAATGATGGGATACTTGGAAAACGTCGGCGATGCATTATTAGGATGAGTTGGTAATTTTCTCCGTGAACAGGAGTTTTAGGTTAGAGTTCAAACATCTCTTCCCGAGTGTGGAGTGGAGTGCGACGATCTTGCGAGAGCCATCACCACAAAAATTTTACTTTTCCATTTGATTTCAGTAACTGAAAAATTCCCATTTATTCATCAAGAACAAGGGACCGAAGGTAAATAATTGTTTACGGTGTATTCCTAGTCATACCTGTACAATCATATGGGTAAAGAGTAACGAAAGTAACAGTGGTCTCGATCAGTTCGAATGAAATTGGATCACGTGCCAACCTGGGGCATAAACCAACAATAAACCTAAACGATAAGCGCACACGAGGGCAAAGAAATAGTAAAATGATTCCTTCTGGCCTCCGAATCGTCCACTTTTTCTGGCCATGGTAACTTGAGAGCTTCGATCAGTTTCCTTGGTGAACACAAAAGCGGTTGATACAACCGCCTCCTCCTGCGCCTCCGTACTCTCGCTACAGCTGAGGCGATCAGTATTCGGTTGTATCAACCGCTTTTTTGTTTACAAAAGAAACTGATCGAAGCTCTCAAGTTACTATGGCCAGAAAAAGTGGACGATTCGGAGGCCAGAAGGAATCACTTGACTACTTCTTTGCCCTAGTGTGGGCTTATCGCTTTGGTTTATTGTTGGTTTATGCCTCCGGTTGGCAAGTGATCCAATTTCATTTAAACTGATCGAAACCACTGTTACTTTCGTTGCTCTTTACCCCTATGATGGTACAGGTCTGACTAGGAATTCATCGAAAACAATTGTTTACCTTCGGTCCCTTGTTCTTGATTTTCCAGATGACGTTAAACTTTGGCCGGTGATCAATGGAATGGACGACCAATAGATGCTCCTTGTGCGACCTAGATAGAACCTGGCATGGATCGGTGAGGAATTCACTGTCATTCACTATGGTCAAGTGACACGTTGTTCAAATCCGCCATAGCCACGTCTATCACTAAAAAAGTGGGGCGTATGACGTGAAGACAATCCCTCAGGAACTTGACCTCGGTGTGCTGGTGCAGGACGACTTTGGTTATCCCAGACAATCGGAATCCGTTTCAAATGTGGTAACCAGCAATTTGTTAGCTTGCGGATGGCATTCGAATGTTTGGATTGTGAAGCAAAAATTGGAAGAGGATCTACTACCAATAATTAATCCGAAACTTTGGGTTCGCTACGTCGATGATACGTTCGTGATACTCAAATGTAGTCAAGTATCGGTGGCACAACAACTGCTTAACAAAGCTACGGAAGGCGTACAGTTTACCATGGAAACAGAGAAGGAAAAAAACTTCCTTTCTTGGATATGTTAGGAGCCAGAACAATGGACGGCGAATTGCAAACCTGAGTTCACAGAAAAAACACGCACACCGAACAGATTTTGAATTTCTACAGCAACCACCCAAGATGTCACAAAATAAGCTGTGTGCAGACACTGTCCCATAGAATGGCAACTCACTGCAGTACGATAGAAGCAAAACGAGCAAAAGAAAAACACGTATTCAAGTCTTTTGAACGCAACAGATACCTGCGCAGTTTCCTCCGAAGATGCTTAAACCGCAAGCCCTCAAAAATCGAACCTACGTCAGTTATGACGAAACGTATAGCTCTGCCGTACATAGAGAACGTGTCTGAAATGACTGCCAGATTGTGCAAACAACATCATATCATAGTAGCCCACAAGCCAACAGCCACTCTGAGGAAAACATTGTGAAAACCAAAAGGAGAGCGAGAGACACTAGAACGACGGAATTTCGTATATAACATAAACTGATGGTGTACAACCAGCACAAATTATTTTTCATTGGTACCACTGGCAAGATACATCGCCATCATTTAAGGGAGATTTTGTGATTGCTTATGTTGAATGGCCATATTATCAGGAGTGTGCTAATACCGCCACGTGCACTTTCGACAGAAGAATTGTTTAATCAAAAACTAACTGAAGATCCTGCGTGCTTCGCTACAAGTTGCTTTTTCTAAAATGTGTGGGTTTCTAACACTTGCACCTTTTGTAAATACTGCCGCCATTTACGCTTTTTGAAAGCTTGGTAATTATATATTAAACTGAAGAATTCGTGTTGAGATGGATCTAATTTTTAGTCAAGATAAGCTTTGAATGTTAACCAATTTTTCTAATGCATATTATAGAAGAAGTAAATAACTTGTGCACTTGTGGATTTAGCTGAAGTCTGTAGTACGAATTTGTATGCCCTATCTGGGACGTAATAATGCGGGAACTTATTAAGAAACGTATAAGAAACGTTGGTATAGACATATGGAAGTCGCATGAAAAGGTACTGTCACTTCACCATTGTAGACAATTAATCGATCTCTATATTAACCTGGGTCAATTTCGTGCTATTAACCCAAATATACTAACATGGACTGGGGCATATCGCTAAGTCATCGAATACGAGTACTCATTAGTTAACGAAGAAAAATACTTTTTGAACTTGAAAGCACTGATGCATATTGAATAGATCATGCTTTGTTGTTACGCTTAAATGCTGATTATTTGATCTACATTATTAACCTGATTTAGGGTCTCGATTTTTATCACACTTGTCTGTACCGTTTCGTCGCGTAGGTCACTTGTTCTTTTAAGCCTACTGAAAAAACTTTCTAGAATTATTGCACGAAAACTGCAAAATAAGTGTCAGCTTGCGCAAAACACCCTGTGAAATTAACTGTAATCCATGTTACTCATGATTGACACAACACTCAACGACCGCACCACACATAAACAATCTCAGGTATTATTCCAACAGCTAGCCACAGAATATAATCTTGTTGTTTACAGTTGAATGCATTCGTTAGTATCAGTTAATTTAGTAGTTCGGGCAAAACTGCTTGACTCAGCCCCTTACAAATTTTTAGCTATTGCATGGACTGATAATGTAACGCAGGTATATAAATGAGTGGTTCATTCAACGGATAATGCACTAAAGTATTTTGAATATTAAAACTATTACGATGCTTCCCAAACGGAGCCTACAGTTATTTAGATCTCAGAATGCATTCCAAGCAAAGCAATTTCCTCAAAATTAATAGTGCAGTATATGTGCTGATTGGTAGTACATGCATCGATCATAAGTCAAAATGCTGTGATTAACCGAAGTGAAAATTTTGGCTGAAAGCACAACAATTGTGGGTTATATCATAGTGGCATGAGTACTTCAATACTAATAGTTTAGATTTTACAAGATTTGTAGAGCACATGCTTATCAGATACAATTGTTTTCTATTCCTGTGTTTTTGACTATATTGACTAGGTTGCCGAATGCTTACTGTGGTAGAGATTGGTAGATATTCGAAATGAATTGTGCGCTGAAGGGAAGCTCATACAGCACTAGTCTCGTCTGGTGCAATGTAGCAGTCGAGCGATATCAAAGAGTGAACGCTGTGGATCTGTCCATTTAAATGTCGCGCAAATATATTTATTATGCGCCTATAGATTTTCTCATCAAAAGCTACGAGCTAAAAAACACTTCACTTGGCTAATAAGTTTCACATTTTTAATAAAGTATTGACTTATTTTAAAACCATTAGGTTCTTTTCAGCAATTGAAAAAGTGCTGTAAGAAAACAAATGCTGGCAGAAGCGCGCATTTCATATTTTCACCTCGCTATCAAGGTCTAACCGTATAAGTAGGACAGGCAAAGTAAATAACGGAAGTTCCACCCCTATAAACATGGTAATCTAAAAGCTGACAAATAATGAGGCCGCCATGGACATGGGGCTGGAATTTCAGTCATTCACTTTACACCTCAAGCTTATTTGGTTACACCCAAAGTTGCATACGGATGTTGTTAATGGCACTAAGGAAGCAATACAAAATGTATGCATATTCCAGCTTTCGTCATCTTACTGCAATTTTCATGTTGGAAGTAAACACGGTATAGTCCCAAGTGTGCAGGGGTAACTGTTTGCCACATTTTTTATTCAGCGGTCGGACAGTATTTGTGACTAGCATGCAAGAGATATTGATGTGAGTATCCACATGTTTAGCAGTCCAACTACGACGATGAAAACGGTGGTGACGAGTGGTGCTGCCATTTATTATTTTGTGAAGTTTTTAATTATATAGACTTAATGAGAGTCATTATGCCAGGCTAATTCGTTGGCTGTATGAAAGAAAACCATAGGAAATCTTCCCAATAATATTGGCTAGGTAAAGTTTATCGGGAAGCTACTTGTTGGATGCAGCTTTTTTGGCACATAGCTAGATCGCCATTTGGTATTTTCACAAAATTTGAAGTGGTTGCAGTAAAAAGTTATTGCCATTTAGTATAATTAACGGATAAAATAAGTGTACAGTAGCGCCTGGTTTAAATATTAATTTCAGCAGTGACCTTCAGTGAATCACCTGTTGCTTTCAGAACGTAAAATAACATGTGACACGCAAGTGAATTCGTGTAGCTCTACCATGCTACCATATTGAATTCAAGTTGATTGCTACGGCTTGTGCACAGAGATAGTGACATTATTACAACACCTCAGTCCACAGTTAATAGTCCCCAATACCCAATAAACTTAGGTAATTCGGTTTGGTGCAACTTGAATCAAAAGCCCGACTTAAGAAGAAATATAGTACAAAACCTATTACCCGCACATATTTTAAAATGAGTGAATTTTACATACGAACAGCACTGGATGCTTAGTAAGCTCAAATAGTATGCAAGTGAGTTTAGTATAATAATTTGTTCTAATTTATTCTAATTGTTTGCTGTAATCATATGTTGTTAACATAAGTATATGCTATGCTGCAAAAAAGAAATACACGCAAGGATATTGCCTTTTGAAACGACTGTTCCGAGCTGACAAGCACGATTGTAGTTGCCTAATTAATTGATTGCGCGCTGCTGTGCGTCAGGGTAACGATATTTTTTAATAAATAAAGTCAGACAGAAATGGAATCTTACAATCATTTTCACTAAGTTAAAATCGTTTTCAGGTTCCTTCGAGCTTAACAATGCCCACCTACTTTCACGCAACAGAGAGCTGCTACCCTAATATTTTACTTTTGTTCACACATACTGTTGCATCCATACTATCCTTTTGGTAATGGTATGAGTTATAACATCGGGGCACGTTTGATTTAATCGGCCGCAACGTTTTCGTTATCAAATTGATCAAGTTACCTTAATGTTGAGATTGTGGTAACACAGCTGGTTAGTGTTCGTCCATGTGAAGCACAGATGAATCACAAATGTATTTACCTTTAGTTATACACATGCTTACTTTTTCACATTTTACTAACTGCGCGCGAGTGCGTGAGACAAAACCAGCTAATGTATGTTAAATGTATGACATACTCTTTGGAATGCTTCTAACTTAAGAGGATTCCCTCAGTTTCTCAAAAATAACGGGATTGTATTTTCTCAATGAAGTAGTCAAAATATATCGCTCTTTAGTGTAGCATGCTACAGATGAATGTCTTAATGCGGTTCGTCACTAAGCGCAGCACGATAAATACCTGTAGTTGGCAGGTTGAGTGCACAGCGAAAAGAAGTAGGTCCGTGATGACAACAAACGCTACGGAATGCGCAAAAGAGCATATTTTCAGCCGATAGCTTACAATAAAGTGACTTTATCGAGACATGGTGAATGTTCAGTGGCTATGAGTCAGGACTTACTACAATGTCCTATTTTACTCTGTCGATGTGCGAAGTGAAGTCTAGACTGCTCAAAAAACGCATATCCACCGAAATTTCTTGCAAACTCTAAGATTATGATGGGATGCTGGTGTGGATTATCTACGAAACAGACCAGCGACATTCATTAATAGTTAACGTACACTATCGTTGCAAGTGCAAATATTGCCAGGTTCTACAGAAGTAAACATAAAACCATAACTAATAAGTGATTTACTAATCACCGTTGAGAAGTTAGTACAGCTCATCTCTGTTTATGATTAGGCTCGACCTGGAATTCGAGGGTAGGGCGAAATGTTCGCTAATTTCCTTGTTGCCAGTAGTTTTATGTATCCTATTTTTGCTAACTTCCATTATAACTAAATTTACCTAAACGCGCCCCTCAGGGTTTAGCATCCATGATTATCAACAATAAATAGGCAAAGATATTAGGAGTCTACGAATTCGCGATCGACGCTATACGTAAATTATATAACCGGTAAATTGTACACACGGAATTTCGCTCAATGCTTTAAACTGATGTCAATGGATTATGTCTATCTTTTGTCAGCAACACCCCCAACTAACTAAATACTTTAGTATTGAATGTTTAAGTTGTTAGCTCCATGTCCCAAGCAAAGTTCTCAGACCCTCATTTTAACGTGAAAATGGCAGTTAAGTGCAAGTCGCTCGTGTGCAATATCTTTGTTGGCGAACAGAAACCAAGATTTGTCACTTAACCTTGTCACTTTGGCTTTTCCGACTCTACCGCTGCGTCGTTAAAAGTACGTTGAAAAACGTCCAGGTGTCAGCCACTTACTTTAGACATTCATGTACAAAATACCACCAACATATGCTGTAGTACCGCAGTGTTTCACTGGGTTAAAACATTTTATTTGCACCATATTTCATGCTGAAGTCACTCAGTGCATTATTTTAAACCGATGACGTAAGAAGGGTAGAGACCCTTTAACGATGACGTTCTTCTCTATTAACTTTAGCTTGAAGATTTAGTGTTTCAAAAAAGGCTAGTGGTCGCGCGGCTGGGTGGTGCAGTTTTACGCATTAGTGAAGCATCTATGCACGCAACACCATATACAGTATTACGGTTTTTGTGGTAGTTATGATTTAATCAAGTAAAGATTGTCCCATACATGGACCAATATAACAGTAGGTTAAGCGTGAAGCATACATATCATAAAGGACTGCGCCGGAGATTTATGGTCCAAGGAACAGCTGGGGTCGGAATTCTAAGGAGACCGTTAGCGTTCCGTCGTTTATCTATAAGAGTCATATTTCCACCTACCAATTACACAAAGAATAACAAGCAATTTGGTTGGTGGGTATATGTTGTAGTATCTAACATCACTTTCATGAGGTTGTCGGTACCAATGCTATTGAATAACAACTTACTGCGTCTTTGCGTGCTAAACAACATTGTTATCGTGATCAACATAGACTGTTGTTGTTTAGACGAAAATGAATGTGTTATATTCGGACTGATACCGATGCTGAGATAAACTATTTCGTGCTCTAAATTTGTACGCCAAAGAGTAATGCGACTCATGAGAGTGTGTAAAGTAATTACACCACGATTCCACTTGTCTACTACTTATACCTAGGCAGTTCTATACGCTGTTAAACGTCTCGAGATTCGCATATCTGCCAGGACAATTAGGAACTAGGGGAAAGGTTGAAGAGATGGACACTTGGTTTCACGACAGCTTTCTTAAGGTTACTTATGAATGGAAGGATTTTGGTGAGTATTTTTGTTCGTCGCAATCAGCCGACAATTCAGATATGTCGACTAGCTGTCCGGAAAAGCACCAGACGGCCGTTTCTTAAGGTTAATTATCAAGGCATAGAAGAATGTATTCATGCGTAAAACGGGTAATCATAATAGAAATGTGGGTGACTGCCTCAGATTACTCCTCCACCAGTAAATAGCATGGTCTCCTTTCACAAGTGATGCAGAAAGTATCCTTTTTGCTTAAGTTTATAGGCTCTCGCAATGAGTAGATAAGTAGTTTTGGAAGAGATGTCTGCCACCGATAACATGCACGATTTGTGAAAGGTGAAGTGACCAGATCATTGAATAACTCACAAATCTCAGCCGGGTCTACAGAAAGAATGTTAACAGGCATTATGGTATAAAATGGTGTGTCATTAATCTAGATTCAATGTAGTAGGCTAAAACAATGACACAATCTCACCGAAATAGCAAATATTAGGTTCTCTGATTTTGCTGAATTACCAGGCTACATTGATTATGCTTTCCACATATGTATCGTAGCCTTCTCATATCTGAGTTAGGTGTAATTACATAAGGTTATGACGCATCTCTAGGGAACACCGCCCGTAATATCTGGACAGTTTGCGTATTTCATACAGTATAGGTTCTATGCAGCGGTTAAAGAGTGATGGCATTATTGTTGTGTTTGCCATTTGAAGCTGTAATAAGCAAGAAAAATTTGACACATTGCTTCATCACGCTTGCAAGCATTTTCTTCCTACTAACTACATGCCATACTCAAAGAGACTATGGGACAAGCCTTTAAGTTTAATATCTATGTGATGGTGCTGTCATAAGCGAGTGGACGGAGGAACCAGCCGAGCAAGCCAGACAGCCATTGGGAGACAAGCGCAACGAATTTGATAACTTGACACGGATCAGTAGACATTCGTGGGTGTTACCCACTGTTTGTTTAACTGGGTCAGAGGCGAAGCTTATCGACACAAGAGGTTCGTAATGTATAGAAGTAAACATGCAACTTATATCGAGAAGTTTGATTTGCTAAGCGTGCTGTAATTTGCGCATCGCCTGCTCCTAAAGGACTGAGTTTTGCAACAACCCATCTTCCTTCAACAATGAACAATTATTTATGCCAGGTAAAAATGCAGTTGCTTAACAAGTTCAGCAGGATGGTAGGGGTAAAACTACATCATCAAAAGATTTGTGACTTGTATGTTTGAGTATTTATTAAGCAGATAGGCCGCCGAATAATAGCAGTGTAAGTGGGAATTGAAAACGAAAGACGAACCAAAATGGGGGTAGTTATAGCTGAGGTACTACGTGAGGAAAGTAGAAACAAGGATACGCACTTCGGTACAGCCTGCTTAAATTACGTAGGTTATTTACTAATTACTTATAATATCCCAAAGCAGCACTGTTTAGGCAACGACATTTGGGGGGCTAAGGGCAAGATTAAGTCCTTTTGAAAAGATCCAAAGTGGGGGAGGAAACAATTAAGTTTGAGAGGGAGTTTTAGGGTTCAAAAACCCGATGGATAAATAATTCCACCTTTATTCCAGGCGGATACGTACGTTTGTGTTGCCGCTGGAATTTGTTGAATGCAGTTAAATGCAATGAATATTAATAGGGAACTCAGATATTTGTATTGGCGGATATGTGCAACTCGAGTGATCTCATGGATTTTTAAATTACTATTACTTCTTTGACCACATGCCGTTTAGTAGCATATGATAAGCCGTTTTCCAGGTGGTAGTTAGGCAAGTTGTGCGAGCGATCAAGTTGGAAGTTTCTATCTCCACGCTTTATATTGACTCTATAGTACCAACAGTATTTTCCTACAGACAATGCTTGGGTATCTGCAACAGTACAAATGAAAAACAAATTTGCGCCATTCACATCTCCTTTTGGAGAGCCTGGAGCTGCCGGAGTTGTCCCAACCTTCGTTTGAGCCCGCTCCCTTTTTAATAAATACTTCGGGAGGTTTTTTTTACGATCCTTATGTACAATTTGAATCGGACAACTGTCAGACATGAGCTGTTCATTTATGTACTGTTTATTTATTCCATTTCTATTCAATTTTCTCTTCTTCTGAGATGACACACTGAAGATTTCATGCTATCTACTATACCCACACAAAGAGAATTGCCTTCGATTCTTCCGCATGTGCAAATGTTGCTGATTGATACAGGAACGAAAATTATTAGTTCAGGCTGTTCAGCTGGCGGTTAAACTATTCGCTGCGTTTGGCCAATTTTTGCAAACTTTTCGTCACCAATGGTGGTGTCATCATCATCATCATCATTAAGTATCGTGTAGTAGCGTCGCGTAAAGTAGCCTTGGTGACAATGTCTAGGTAATAAGGCCAAGATAACAACGGCACTGTCACAGAGGTCCTTTTGCGCAACGCTATCCCAGGATACATAACAACGCATTGATGATGTCAACACGATTAGTGACAAAATGTCTGCAAAAATTTGTCACGCACAGGGAACAGTTTAACCGCCATCTGAACAGCCTGAGCTACCAATGTTCCTTCGTCTAGTAAGCAGCAATCTTTTCACATTCGGAAGAATCCGAGGTGGCACTCTCGTGTCATTTCGCGCTATTAATGACTGACACGCAAACACCCTTACTTTCATCTCAAAAACTGGCTGATGGTGAGACTGTATGTAAACCAGCGGAATGAAACTGGCTGCATGTTTTAGGCTACAGTATCTTGCTTCAAAATCTCTGTGAATCAAACAGCCTACATCAAAAAATGAAACAATGGTATAATAGGATAGAAAAGCCAAGGCTTGACAAGTCCCGTGGGGTGGTTTGTGAGAACAACGTGAGAACAAAAGTTTGCATAAAAGTGAAAAAATCGTACCTGTGGACTCGTCATATTATCCATGTTAACACAAGGGTATATCAGTCCAGCCCGACTTAATAGGATTGTTGAGCACAAAGATTGTCTGCGCCATGTCCTCACTCCATGGATAGAAATCATACTAAGTAATTAGGTGTTGTAAAGCACGGTAGAGTAGATTTTTAAAAATGGGCTCGGTTATGACAGGAGTTGAAATAGACTTCCCCGGTTAACAAATTCTATTATACTTGGTAGCAAGTTTCAACTTATGAACTCTTAAATCTAAGTTGCGGCTAAGTTTCAGGAGGTGGTGGCAGGCGTGACGCAGGTTTTTGAAGATCTGGAACGCTAGAATGAGGTCATCTTGCAGACGAGATATCTCCCTCTCTACCAGTGTTTTCAGTCGTTTATGGTATTGCAGGTAGGATAACCCCTATATATTTTTCGTTACTCTTCGCTGGTCGGTCTACAGTGCAGTCAGAGCGCGTTGTAACTAGGGTTGCCACGCCTGCGTCTCGTACTCTACATGAGGCCTCAAGTACGCGTTGAGCATTTGAGGGAAGATCAATGGTCATTTGTATATATTGCGGATAAAAAAGCAGAAATTTGACATGTCCCGCCGGGTGCTCGGTTAGGGGTGAGCAAAACAAAGGGACAATGGCAATAGGAAATAGTAAACAACTGCAACTTGCGAACTAGCCGATTACGGCGTTCCGGTCCGTTTTATTACTATCCAAGTTGATCGTATGTGGTTTCCGGGAAAGAATGGTGGTGGGTTTGTTTGTTTGTTCTTCTGCTGTTTGTATGGGTCGTTTAGATTACGTGATATGGTGTAGTGTGGTCAAGTTCTTTGAACACAGCTAACATGGGGTCTGTAATAACAGATTATGAGAGGGTATTTCAGGTGTGGCCAAAGCGCAGCGAGAAGTAGTTACATCGACACTCCAACCGACTGTATTGTTCTGCCAAATTGAGATGATGACCCCATAGTTAGATGTTGTGACTCAGCTACAATAGATAAGGATAGGGGGCGTTGAGCATTGTTTAATATTTAGCAAACTATGATTAGGCAAACACGCAAAAAGGTGATAATGTCCCCTTAAAATGCTAAACCTTTTGAGGCGCTGTTCGTATAGCAAGTGGCGCAGCATCTTGAGGTTTTTGTTCTCCCGACATTGTGGAAGCACCGTAGCAGTCAGATCCCGCTCTAGCCATGTATGCCTACTTGCATTGCATATTCAACATGTGGGCGTATATAAGCGGGAAGTATTCTCGGAAATTCGACGGGTCGAATTGCGAGAAAGCTCTTCGTAAAGACATCAAGATGTGGATCGCCTTCTTCGATACCTTTTTGGACGTCTCCGAGGAGCCGAGATTTTCTTGGACCAACACTCCGAGATACTTTTTGAGAGAATGGTGTTGTAGATCCTGGTCCCCTGGCGTATATGTGTGAACCATTCGGTGACTTAAATGGAGCACTGGACGTTTAGCCACATGGAAGAAAATGTGATTTTGGACCCGACCATCCATATATCTTTTCAGTGTCGATTTGAAGCTGAATATAGTCTCCTGGAGCTATGATCACTCACCAAACCTTGATGTCATCGGTATAGAGTAAACAGTGACGAAATTTGACTCACTAGATAGTTTATGAAGACGAAGAATAGACGAGGCACCAATGCCGCACTTTGTGGCACTCCGCGTTTGATATGAATGGGTTTGAGATGGATTCACGTTCTCTCACCTCCAGACGCCTGTGTGAGAGAAAATTGCAGATTCACATGAGGAAAGGGTCTCCAATGCCACACTCTTGAATTTTGACGAGTAGGATCCAGTGGTCCAATCGGTCGAATGCTTTAGAGAAATTAAGGTCACGTCAACTCCTGCAGTAGCGTCAACAGTTTCGGTCCAGTTGTCTCGTGGTAGTAATAGATTGGTTGTGCAAGACTGATTCTGGCGGAAGCCGTGTCACTGCTCAGCATTGTAACCAACTCCGTCCAGATAAGACATGAATGCCTCGCAAATGATAGCTTCCATAACCTTTGAAAGAACTGGCAGTAGAGTCCCTGGTCGATAAGTAACTGAGTCGGAACGACTACCCCTTTTGTAAATGAGAGTAATTATTAGGTGTTTCCACATTGCGCGAACGTACTGCTCGTCAAAGAAGTGCTGGAACAGCGCCTCAACTTTTCAGCGGATGTCGTCAATTCGTGGACAGGTGTGCAGGCGCATGCATAGCAGCTTTCTCAGCACCATGTCTGCCGTAAAATGTATGTGAGTAAGTCCTGGTAGAAACACCTAGATTCCATAGATTCCGGAGACCACGGGATGCAATGAAACGTTGGTGTATATTGTTGTTACATAAAGTCTGACGCTTCGTTAACAATCCGAGTTAGACCATCCGCTGTTTGAAGAGGGGGAAATCTAGTTTTCACCCTGCGGAGGCTGTTCACCTGCTTATACCGAAGCTCAGAATTTAAATTTAATTGCATGAATAAAACATGTTGATAACCTACTTTTTCCTCGCGCACTAATTAAGTACAGTAATTACGGTGGACAAGAAATACCCTCCAGGCAATCGGAGTCGACTCGGTTTTTGGGGTATAACACGCCGCGTTGTGCATCACCATGCGTTTGCGTGTCCTACTTCGTATAAAGGACGTCATGTTTCCCAAACTGATAGTCTTGGTGTCCCATGCTCCACTAAGCAGCGTATTCAACTTACTGACGAAACGTTCCAAGGCAATGTAGGGTGTATCCTAGGTTAGGAAACTCCAGTCGGTCGCTTCAGCGAGCCGGGTTAAGGTGTCGTAATTGGTCACGATTGCATCGTTTGAGTTCGGTTCTCGGGATATTCAGCATAGCAAGTGTATGCGAAATGCAAAGTCGCATGATCACTGGGGCCTAGAGTAGTATCGATTACCACTTCCTGGTTGATAATTTCTTCATTAGTGAAGATTCGGTCCAATATGGATGGCCTGTTATTTCACGTGAATATGGTGGGCGGAATGACATGGCGATAAAGCGGAACATCTGAGACACCATCTTGTATGTCTACTTTGAATTGCCCTCCTGGTATGGTCTGGGATTCTAGAACATGTAATTTGAAATCGCCGGCGACTAGAAGGTGACCGTACTTCCTGTTTATCACCTACCTCAATGCAGCTACCAAGTTGCAGTCTATCTCATGTGTAGACGATGGTGGTCAGCAAAAACAACTACAATGCCAATATCATTCCCTCTCAGCTGGAAGTTGCACCAAATGGAGTCAAGTACATCGGTTTCCGAATCGTTTATGGGTTTCCACTGTTGGTTGTTACGAAATTAGAGGGCTACCCCCTACCTTTGCTGACTCGATCATTCCGGACCACAGATATATCTGTTAGCGCGATTTCGGCATCCGTTATACCACAGCGCAGCCACGTTTCCGTGATAATTATGAGGTCCCAAGCTGCTGACATGTGTCGAAGTCTTAATGCAGCTTATTTGTTGAGTAGAACATGGGCATTTGTGTACATGCCTGAGAGCTTCTCGGAGACCAACATTGTGTTGGCTGGAATGGATGAAGAAAGTGAGTTTACGCAGACCGATGTAAGGCCGGTAGCTAATCGTTTTTTGGATGGGATGCAGACTACCGAGACGAATTTGTTATATTTACAAGTATCAGGTGAACCGGATCCCGGTGTTCGCTTGTGCACTGCTGTGTCCCTCCGGATGTTGTAACTACTGTTGAAATCGTCACCGTGTCAGTTACCACAGTTGTCTTTTTCATTGAGAGTTGCACCTCCCCTGAGTTGTCAATAGAAGGTAATGTTCCTGTTGCTTTCAGACAAATTTCTGTTGGCAAATTACTATAAAACTTAGTCCACTTCACTAGAACTTTGTGCCATTAGTTCTGATCGCAACACTAGTTCCAACAGTGTGGGACCGCACCACTTATATTAAGGTGATAAGGAGATCCATGTCAACAAGGTGATCACGGCAGTTTCGAGAGAAACTGCCTCATGGATGTATGGCCGCTGCTCCCGGTGGTGTACCTGCGCATCGTCGGAAGAGAAATCAGTAAAGTTAGAACACCGTGAGCAATCGCCGTTTTCTTATATTTAATTTTTTGTTCTTCCCTATGTTAGTTGGATTCACTGCACGTTATTTCCCAGGGGATTTAGGGAAGTATGCGCACTCCACTTGAGGTGCTGTGGAGTCGATTCGCAGACAACAGAACAGCCTATGCGTCATCCAACAAGTTCAGCGTTACCCGAAGTAACTGGGGTTCACCGAATTGCAATGTGTTTGGATGAGGCGAGATGAATTTTAATGTCGCGCGATCAACATGGACAACGATTGCCGTACAAATGAAACTCCAGTGATTTCGATATTCTGTCAGTCTACCCTTAATTGTATAGGATTTGGATTCGGGACATGGGTACACACAACTTTTAAGGCGCCATGGTTGAGCCTGGTGGCTACTGGTTTTGGGGCCTTAGTTTCCCGTGTTTTTGATGAGTTTGTGAACGGCACTGCTGGGGGCCATCCGTTTTGCGACCTTTCAGTTTGCTCTAATCCAGCCACCAAGGTTACCGGTGCTATTTCCGGTGTTTACTTGGCGGCAACCGAGGCGTATGTTGCCTGGTTTCTCACTATGGCTGGTTGACTGCAGCTTTGGGTCGACTGTATAGCGAACGAACTACTAAGTGTAACACACTGTACATAAGTCGAAGCAGGCACGCTGCAGACAATGATTGTACTTGTGGGAGAGAGTAGGGAGTTGCTACTGCTTGAGACTGAGTCGTCGGCGTAATGTTAGGACTTCTGGCTCCATTCCTCTGCCTGAATGGGGAATACGGGTTGTTCACATATAAGTGCAGGTCCGTTTCCTCTCATGGGTGTAATGCTGTCGCATACCAGTTGCTCGACTGCTTATGTTAGGGTTTCCCACTTCTTCAGTAGCACAGTTAGATAGCTAACAACTGGGGTAGCTCTCCATACTGGGCAGAAACAAAATGTCTCTGTCATGTCATTGTACCATCTCCTTTTTATCAACTTCGTTCCAAGGTATTTTGTGGGATAGGTTTTCAAGCAAATGCTGATAACCAGCCCACTCGGCACCAATTTAACACACAACTCACTTGCTCTTAACCAGAGACATGTTCGCCGAAGGCGTGCAGTATTAAGTTCCTGCATTTGTCGGATGATCAGTTAGTGCAGCTTCCCGCGCCAATGATAATCGTGAGTCAGCGTGGCGCGCCCGCTGTCAGCGGTGAGCCCTTGTAAGCACACGTCGCAGTGTTGGTCGGTCGATCGATCGATGTTAAGTCCGGCTGGTTTGGGACCTAGTAAATGAATCTAAACACACCGCTGAACACAGATTGAGAGTTCACAACTTCCTCCACAGATGAAGAGATCGAAGCACACAAACACACTCCGTAAGTGACCAAGCTGTTGGTACGCGGTTTTGGACACCTCCAAGGACTGCGCCAAACAACCAAGATCGTCTTGCGTCACCATCCCAAAGTCTCTTTCTTGGAAGGTGGTTTTAAGCATGTGGTCGCCAAGCTTATATTCGTAAGTGGGTTTGTAGCGTACAGTCTAGCATTTGTCCTCGTTAAACGGAACCATATTTGCGTTTGACCATGAAAGGTAAGGTCTAAGTCTTGCTGCAGCATATCGTGATCTTCCAGATAGCGGATTACCCGCCATACTTTGATGTGATCAGCAAACAGCAGGAAACTTATCCTGATGAGACGCGCAAGGCCGTTAATGATGAACACAAATAACCGCGCCCCCAACACTGCCCTTTGTAGAAGACCGAAATCCACATAAATTAAATTAGAACATACGTCTGAAACTCGGACCTGTAGGCGCTGATGAAAGAGGAAGTTTCAAATCCAACCATGCATCAGGTTCTCAACACCGCACGCCTGCAATATTTAAAGAAGGATGCAATGATTTGTGCGTTAGATGGCATTGGAAAAGTCTAGGTAGATAACATAAGTGCCGATCCCACTGTCGGCTCTTTAGGTTTAACTACCACCCGCAATCATTAAATTGGTAGTACATGACCGATGCTGACGGAATCCGTGTTCCTCCAGTTCCAAGCTGTTAGACGTTTCGAATTAGCCACTTACAGCCACAGCTATAATCGATTTCATTGCCTTTGAGATCACCGAGAGCAGAATCACTGAACGATACTTGGTGGGCTCTGAACGGCTACTACGCTTGAAAAGTGGTAATTATACCTTGCTTCCACACGCTACGGACCAGCTGTACGTCCAGAGATATTTGTTGAAAAATTATTGCTTATCTTTCAGCTATCCTCGTAGCTGTCATTTGCAGTACTTTCTGGGGAATGTTGTTAACTCCTGCTGAACGGTGGGTGTGCAACGATATCAGCTTCCTCAAACTGGTCGCCGAACTAAACATGACGTGTGTAAATGCTGGCACCTGGGGGAGTGGGACGGGTATGTAACACATGCTATTAACACGTCGGAAAATTGGAGCATATTGTAGTCGCAGAAGGTTAGCTGCATACTCGGCATTTTGAGCATATCCATCTGCTGAGGGAACACATCATTTCATATTCCAGAGGCTGTTCACATGTTTGTACAGAAGATTTGGTTAGCACAAAACTTTTACGGCCAATTTTGGTACAGTAATTATGATGAACAAGATAGTTACTCCAGTTGTTAGAGCTAGGGTTTGCTCTATACATATGAAACGCGGCGTCTCTTACTGTCACATGCTTTCGAGTTTTACTCCGAATGATTGCTTGTGTTCTTGAGGGCAGAAGGGGCTTATTGACCGATACCTATTTAATCAGGTAACTGCACTTGCCAGTAAAATGCATCCAATTACTGTCAATAAAACAGTCGTCCGAAATTCCCAGATGGCATCTCCCACAAGTTTTGCCAATATGTCGTAGTGAGTGATTGTTTGAAATAAGTCAATGACACACGAAGTCGTAGATAGTGGTTTCTTGGTAGCTCGCCCCAATCTCTCCAACCTGGGGTTCTTAATCTTGAGTCCTTCTTTCGTAAGTACTAAATCAAGCACAGATTTTTTAGTTCCGGCTCTGAATCGGGTAGGCGAACTGACATGGCTAAAGAGCAGAATGCTTGCAAAATACTCTAGCAGATTGGTCTTAAATTGCTCGTTGGAGGATGCCGGGACTTCCAAACCTTGAATATTGATGTCGTCGGATAGGAGAACATAACTGTATCGCCCTCATAAGACCCTTCCCAAGGATAATGTCAGACGGAATTCCATCTCTGGGTTGACATTGGGGGAGTATAAACAACGGCCAAAACACAAGTATCGTATCGCATTTGCGGACTCCATCAGCGTGAGTCTATGACCATCGTTTCCGGATCGACCACCGCTTCGTATTGCAGATCACTGCCCTTGCCAAGGCGATCGTTTCAGAAAAATGATATAACACTTATCGAGACATCGGCGTCAGTAATTTCTGAGTGCAACCAAGTTTCCGTAATGAGTAGAAGCTTCCAGGCATGTGAAGCTTGACGCAAACGCAGTTCGGCAACCTTCTTCAGGAGACCTTTTGCATTGGTGTACATGCAGGAAAGTTGCTCTGTTTTTAGCAATGAATCGAGGGATGCGTGTTCTGGATAAAATGTTGTGCCGACCGGTAAAAGCTTGGCCACTAATCATTTTTCGGGTGAGGCGTTGACCAACTCATCTGCGTCAGATCCATGGATCATACCACTAACTCTTTGTATGTAATGTAAGGGATGTCTTTGCCAGTTTCGTTAGTTAGTTGACTGAAGTTATCGGAACTCTTGTTGGGAACTGGTCCGACTAAGTGGCTGCTATCGTGTATTTGCCTAACAGATGCTGCTTTGATCCGAAAGTCAGAAGCAAGGCTGCTCCGGCCCATATACCGTCCCTCAGCTACGGTTGTTGACATTTGTCTAGATTGAAAGACCAGTTTCACAATCCTCGAGCCACATCCTTGTATTATGACGATCAGAGCTATGACGTTTCCCAAGGAGAGGATCTCACCACAACCTCCGTTCGCAGCAGTACAAGTAGTTACCTAGGTGCCAAGTTTGAATATCCTCCTTTAAAAATTACGTGGAAGACAAATTATCATAATAAATAGTGCTGAACTTTTGGTGAAAGTATCCGGCAAAATACCAATACAAACTGATGCAACTGCACTTCGTGAGTCGTGCAGTTGTTGAAGCGCAAAAATGCTAAATGATATACCCTAGTTTTGCTCATTGCAAACTCATGGTTTGCTGCAAATTCCAAACGACACTCGTGAAGTATGAAAACTCACAACTTGACATCACCAAACAGCAACAATTTAGTTAGAAAGCGCAGTTGAGTCAATCATGAGCTGGTGGACATAATTTCTGACGAACTTCCTCCGTCAGTTAATCTCATTCTTTACAAAATCTGACGCTAAGAAAAGGTACTTGCTTGCTGGGGCGGCTCAGTTTTGTCTCAATATTTAAGTAGGATGTCTGCACTTTATGAGCTTATCACCAAGGTATCAGTCCAGTTTCGGTTGCCTCAAAACTACTGCCATCTATTCTACTTTGTAAACCATTCCCGATTTGCGAACCATAGTGCAGGAAAGAACAAGCTGGCTTCCGTCCTGGCCGTTGGTGTATGGGTCAAGTGTTTATGCTCCGTCAAATCCAGGAGCACCGCCACTTCTACCAGAGGCTAACAATCGTTATGTTATTGCAGAACCGTGCCGCGCTGGTCTCGGTTGGCTGACCTGCACTTTGGAGTTGCTTGCTAAGTAATGCAGGCGCAGGAAAGTACATTGCCATCTTGCGCGAACTCCAGCTCCATATCTTCGACAAAGTGCGTCTATGTCAAGCTTTCTTCGTCCTTCGCTGTTAATAGCGGTGTACGACATGGCTGACCTATATCCCCATTTCTCCACAATTTTGTAAATGAAGACATCCTGTTGAGAGGTCTGGAGAAACTACCATTTTGGCCTGCAACTTCTAGAGGTAAACAATCAACTAACTTAGCTTATGCTAAGGATCTCGCGCTACTTTGTGACGATGCACAAATTATGCAAACCATTTTAGACCGTTTGGCGATGGAGGCATCTAAGCGCACAGCGTATTTCTCCCCTTCAAAGTGTATGGTCCTGCTCCAGGATTGGTAATCTCCCGTTTCTGTGCTCACTCCTAAAGTAGTGCTGATTGACCATGTTAACAGCTAGTTATACCTGGGCAGCTGATGTCTGAAGATGGAGCTATCAGCAAAGAAATTTCTATCCGTTTGGCAAAGGTAGGTCTGCGTTTGTCAACCTGCCACACTTGCGGTGTCGCCAGGATGTCTCTCTCAGTTGAGGGTCGTGTTTACAATGCCACAGTTCTGGTGATGTTACTATGTGGCAGCGAGTCAGGGCCATTTTGCGTAGATGAGAAGCGCCTGCTTTCGGTCTTTGATAATCAGTGATAGAGACGAATTGCTCGTGCTTAGTAACAACAGCGTATCTGTAACGGTGAAGTCAGACGTCAACCTTTGGTGAATGCGACTATTCCACTCAACAAGCTGGTTTCAGTGCGCCAGTTAAAATGGTCCGGTGTCGTCCTGCGTATGTCAGCTTAGCGTCTGCCCTGTTGCGCTCTGTTCGCTCATGCATGACTCGACTGGTAGTGAAGACGTAGTGGTCAACCACCCACCTGGAGAAAATTTGTGCAACCAATGACATCACGTCTTGTTGTCGTTGGATCCACACACCTGCAGGTTTGGGACCTAAGGGCTAATATTGCAAATGGCGCGAAACAATTTAGAATAGGGCTAGCAAACGCAACCAGTGAAAGCCTTGTGCACATACTTGTTTAGATTCAGGTACTCAACGACTAAGAAATAACTAAATGTAAAAACATAGGCAAAAGTGGCTTGTGCAAATTACCAAAATAGTATTTCGTCTTTCTTTATTACGGTACCGTAGCTGAAGCGTCCTGCTCACCAACAACTAATGTGCTGAAATCTTTATGCTGCGGTGACTTCACCTGTCCTCCGCTGAATTCCATGGTTTTGTCTGGATCTATGTTCCTTTACCAGATGTTTGATTCTACTACTATGACTATTAATACTACTGCTACTATTACTTCTCTAACTTCTACTGCTAATTGCACTCGAAGTGACATGTCGTTGACCAGTCGATAAGCAAAGTAGAAAACTACAATATTGTAGTGCTCTTCTTATCATGCTCTTGTTCAAATATTAAAAAGGGTCCAAACGACGTCTGAAAGAATGTCAAGTAACGGCTCCGCTTACTAAGGGCTAAGCCCCTTGCTTTTAAAGCCAAATTGTAATCTAGGTTTATTGAATTCCTTTTTAATGTTTGGAATTAACTCTTGTCTCAACCCCACATAACACGCACTGCGTTAGACAGGAATAGAAGATGAATTCATAATGAATCTATTCTTGAGTTTAAAAAAGCACCATGAAACATTATGGAACAACTGTATGTTCAGCCTGCTTCATCAATTCGCCTTGCTTGCCTATTCACCATTAGTGTTCCATAGGCTATCCAGTAAATGCAGACATAAAACACCGTCCACAGTCTAATAGCCAGCCGGCAGTAAGATATTACTAAAGTGCGATTCTATGTTTTCGTTCCGTGAGATTTGCTGTCTTGACAAACTATTTCCAACATTACTGGGATAATAGACCTACCAAGTTAACGGAAAAATGTTAAGCTCCACAATATTTTACGAGTGAGAATAATCTGAACTCAAACTCATGGTCCTGATGAGAAACTTTTATTTGGTAGTTAGTGTTATTCTGAGTCATTTTATCCCCACAGCTACTCAAACCATGTATTCGTAAGGGTCAGATCCAACTCTGTCACGGACATCTAGTAATCGCATTGTTTAGGTTTTCGGTTTTAGGAATCCACTATACAGGACTTTCGGTTGTGATAAAATTACCCTGGAAAACGAGCTTAAATTCCTAAAATAATTCAGTGTTTACATTATAGAGATGAATAAAAATTTAGGGTCTCAATAATGCCATTAACGGCGTTAGTTAGACACTAGCACTAATAAAACTTTGGCGTATCCGATGGCATGAAATCTTATAAAGCATCAACTGTTTGGCGACTACAGGTTTTACTTGAAAGTCAGAGTAGCATTCCTCGGGTGCTAAGTAATCCAGTCCATATTCAGATAACGCGTAGGTTGATAGACTGGTAGCGTGATCGCTTAGGCGTATGTGTACAAAAGGCAAGTGGTACAGCTTCTAGTGATAACTTAGTGTAACACTTCATTCGCAGAGTAAGGTGGACCATTTGACTGTTCATATCCTACAAATTTGGTTAATACGATTGAGCGTGGTTTAGATGTTTGCACAACTGGTGAGCAGTAATACGGCTTTTCGCAACTAGCTAAATGTCGGTGTGCACGCAGGCAATTATGGAGCAGACAAATGAAATAACTCGATTGACGAATATGATACGAAATCGTCACAGACTGGCACGTACTCCAGGTATATTGAGGACCTAAAAATCGTATAATGTTCGTCAATGTCTAACTGGTAAGACAGATAAAAGAAAAACCCACACAATCTGTACTTCATTGGTCCTGAACCGGGCAGCTGAACATATAACAAAGATGCACCTAACCAATATCTAACCGGACACGCTGATGTCGAGATTTGCACGACGCACGTGCATTCATTACTAGCCGACTAAACAATGGTGACCGTTTGGTGGTAAGCAGCGTGTAGTTTGTTCTGCCGTATGTGAAAGCGGTCTTTCGCAACATCCTTTGTAATTTCAAGTACGCATTCCACGATTTTAGCGAAAATTTTAAACAACCTTTTCATGATTTCTGACATAAGATTGGAAATACTGGAGTGACATCCGTTGTGTAGACACCACGACACTGAACTATTGCTGACTCTCGTCTTAGTTTATGTGGTGTCATCAATTTAGTGTATGCCCTTGGATGCACATATTAATCTACGAATTGACCGGTGGAATTTGCAGAATCAATACAAATTCAGGAGGAATGCGCAGCACCGATGAGTTCTGATGCGACAAGTCAACCTTCCAGTTAATTATTAGGAATAAAATACGTATGAAATAGGTATTACAACCTTATTGAAAGTGTTAAAACCCATAAACGACTTACGTTATTGCCTAAAATCCGGTTTCCTTTATGTGCCGTCTGTATCAAACTATCATTCGTATCTCTCGGCACCAAGTTTTGTTAATTGTAGTTTCTCTTGAATAACCACACAAATCCATGCTGGCAGTTAGTTTCCACTTAAAGCAGTGATGTCCAAAGTCCGGCCCGCCCCCAAAATGCGGCCCGCATTTACATTTCAACTAGCCCGCGGCCTTATCATAACATAATAAATATAAGCTTGCATTTTTCCGTTCAGACGACACCAGCTGCATTACAAAAACTTAAGGGGTGCGCGTACAACATTCGATGTCGTCAAATACCGGTAAAAATCAATGACGTGATATTGCTTGTTTTTAACCAACAAGTAAAAGTCAAGCTAGTACTTTTATCAAAGCTTTTTTAACTAAACCAAAAATATATAAGATACTTGAATCACACTTCCACCATTCACTTTAAAAAGATGTAATACATATTTATAAGATGTTATAATTGGTTAATATCAATGTCAAACTGGATATAGACTGACTTATGTTTACCTCACAAAATGTGGCCCTATTTGCGAAACGTTTGGGCACCCCTGATTTGGAGGTTGTGCAATCAAAACTCTGTTTCAAGCCATTCCAGCATGCACAGCGGTAGCGCTCAACAAGACTTGGTAGTGGTCTAATTATAATGCACTTCGGAAAAACCAAAATAAATTCCCTTTTTTATTTTACACTGATGCTTTGAATTTATTTTGGCAATAATCCTTTAGTTACCTTCAGAGCCACTAAGAACTCATCTAATCACAATACTTTAGCGTTAACTCACAGTGGTTGGGAGCAAATTCGTATCGATTTAATACATGTAGTGTGATAATAACTTTGCTTTGAGAGCAAAGAATTTTAGAGTGCATGATGTATGAAAAAATTCAACATCCTCAACTATTTACCAGCGTCAGCGACGTGAAGCATGCTATCATCACGAGCTTATTTAATTAGAAAACTCCAATGAAGATACACTTAGGAGTTACATTAGAAGCGTCTTTTCATTCGAGAGATCGAAATTAATAACGTTTTGATACGATTTCGTTGTAGGGATGTTTCTACTATGGTGAAACGGAGTTCATTTTTATAAAACAGTAGGTACGCTGATTTAAATAGCAGATATATGTAAAATGATAAGATCGAACTGCGCGTTCCTCTGTAGCGATTTGTAGCGTACATTTGGACTAATTGACTAGTCGATTTTTCAACCACTTTACTACTCATACATACCTTCCTATGTGGAATTCGCAATACAGCACTGACAGCTGTACCTGAGGTGATATCTCACCGCCTTGGAGATAGTCCAACAAGGCGCAACCATAAATGTAAAAGACCTGTACCATTTGTTTTGTAAACAAAGGCTGGGAGTACTTGGAGTCTTCAGCGTTAGATACCGGCGAATGTGCGGGGAGCTTATTTGGGCTCAGTTATCAGTAATCGAAGTGGCCACCACTTCAAGCCGGCACAACAGTTCCGTCATTTGGAATACTGTCGGAATTCTCTTTCCGTACGTGGTTACCAAGCGTGGAATGGTTTACTGGAACCTGTCAACTGTGCCGATACGCTGGTGGACTTTAAGGCCCGAGTTGACAGTGCACCCATTTCGTCACACCATGCCATATAACTCATGTTCATGGCGATACACAGGTGTCTGTTAGAGTTTTCGCTGCCAGTCATCCACCCTAATACATTCCATATTTTTACCTCCTGTTCATGTATACTGGTAAGCGACTTGATTTCTATGAACGTCCAGTTTATCGACATCCTATATGGTCTTACAGTGAATGTACGATTATTATTACGTATACAACAGTGAGTCGACCAATGTGAATTGACCTTCGCTGGCACCTTATCCCTATGTGGCAAGTTTCATCACGGCCATCCTATAGGACCTGTTAAGTTTAGCTTCTTGAACTGGAATAAACCAAAGAACATTGTTAGACTGAAGCAAAATTAGCAGTTATAGCCCCGCAACTAAACTAGTGATAACGTTTACCAAATGATGACATGTTTAGTTGCTCCCCATTTTTAAAGAAAGTGGAGGATATATAACGTGGAGGAATATAATCAACACAATAACACTTTACGTACAGGCGATAAGGTTTGCAGTTTACTCAGTTGCAATAATTGCATCGCTGATTGTTGAATAAAATCTTGTAATTTAACCAGATATCCAAACTACTATGGCTTAGCTTCTCTACCCAGCTACTTTATTTTGAAAGCTAATCGAAGGTAGAAACAACGTGGAGCCAACCTTATCAGGCTAAAAAGAAAAACAATGTCATGCACAAATTTAATAATATGAGCACCACAAATTTTATTGGCGGGCTTTCCCATAACTAATATTTTGAGGTGTTTCAGTAAACATATCCTAAGGCGGTAGCCCCGCACGCTGTAAAACAAGCTTGCGCATCATAATGAATCAAATTAATGAGTTAACAGCAATTAATGTCGTGTTTATTGCTTCTCTTCGATAAACTTAGTTAACTTTTGAGCGAGTGTTCCTCTTTACGTAGTTTTGGGTGTGTGTGTGTGTGTGTGTGTTCATTCTAAGTCGGCCGAAGCTGTTTTGTATTCGCTAGTTAGGTTCCTCCTTTGGCTATCAACCTAGGAATTATCTGCACCTTATGGACCGCAGGTTCGTTTTATACTAGACCATTATTAAGTGATACAAGGATTCCCACTGCTCTCTTTCGTATAGTTATTTGCGCAATAAACAATGAACTTTGCGGATTAAGAAGTGCTGCTTTACCTGTCCCGTTGAATAGTTGGTGGGGATATCAAAATAATGATAATAATATAAACAATTACTTCAAATATGAAAACAAGAAATTATCGTCTGCTACGCCGTACTCCTACAATCCGTTTAGATTCACAGCAACCGCAGTTAACATTAAATAATTCCATGGTAAACTCCATGTGTAGGATGAAGACGGAACGCTAAGTGACAAATGCAAGTAGATGAGTGCGTCATCCAATCGTCCTTTTAATACTGTTAGTCGGCGCCCAGACGACTGATTCTGGGACAGCATTTCATGGAGGACAGATACGAATGGAAAAGAATTTTCTGCGGCACTCCAGGCGGCTATACTGTACAGATAGTTTTAATGAGTGACCCCACAGGGTTGTATTGGTGCGGAGTCGCTGTATTGGGCGGTACACATGATGGGGGTTCGCAGAATCAAGTATGCCATAATCAAGTCAACTGGTAGTCTGCGATAGCTTCCACTGAATACCTCTAATCGTTACAGCCTCTCCTGGTATGAAAGATTGCGCATTCCAACTACCATTTTAGATGTCCGATGTTGCGGCTGCTCCAGTGCATAAAGGTCGTGTTTCAGTCATGGATGGCAGGCTTGAATTGCGCATTCGACATGCAGGCGCACAGACGTACTGAGCATTTGTCAAAATATGGAGCTGTTTATCTGTCCAAACGCCCGTGGCAGCAGCCCTACGTGTTGATCCACAGTCTTTGAGACGTTTTCGGAGTGCTTGGAGCAACTCAAGTAATCTTGAATCAGAAAACCCAAGTCATGTTCGACAGCTAATTGTTGCGGTATATTTGTTCTGAGCCGCTACCAGTAGTTGCGCTGACGCCGGATGAAACGTACCTTGAATTTGCAGACTTGGAAATGCAGTAAGTTTTTGGTTGACCATTGATACACCGTCTCTAGGTTACTCTGAAGCATATGCTGGTCGGCGTTCGCCTGGATCCTGCGCCAGATCTTCATATTGTTGGCATACATTATGAAGCGGTTCCATGTGCAAGGTAAGTAATAAATACCAACAACAAAAGTGGACCTAGAACTGAGCCTTGCGGCACACTTGACTTTCATAGGGTCCGATAAAGAGCTTCGAACTCTGACCACTAATTGCCGTTGAAGTAGAAAGTTGGAAAGCCAGCTTAAAAGAGGGTCACCGATCCCGTACTGCTGGCATTTTGCGAATTGTATCTAATGAACTAGACGATCGAAAGCTTCCGAAAAATCCAGGTAGATCACTCAACGCCTCCAGAGTCAGCTTACTCGGTCCAACTACGACATGCGATAAATTCGATGTGCATAACCGCTGTCGGCGGAAACCGTGCGGCTTCGATTGAGGATGCCCCGGCTCCATGTACACTGAAGCGCATAACCGTCAGAGAATAACGATGCAGTCTAGTGTCCTCTTTGCTGAAGGCGCGGGTAATGGACATCTTTAGTTGAACGAAGGAGAATATACTGAGCGACGAGTTAGTATTGCTAGTAATAACCGCACCTAGTTTTATAGCGCTTGAGGACAAGAATAGCAGTGCCATTGTCACTTAAATAGCAACAGTGTACATGGTGCTGCAGGTTCCTTGACAGTATTTGGTGCGCAGCCTATCCCAAACAAAACAACTGGAGCAATTTCTACTATCGGGGCAGGAGTCAGCAGTTACTAAGTCCCTAAATCTGTATCATTGCTCTTACCTCCGGCCTGGCTAATTTGTTCTGAACTGACTTTAGTGTTAAGCTTCAAGTTTCAGGCTTTGATTTGACTAGGCCCGGTGGCACAAATCCTATATTTATTGTTGTCTTCACAATCAGTGTCAGTCTGCCTTACGTCTACGTCAACGCAGCTACAAGTCTGACTAGTACAGTGACCGTGCACACTGAGCAGAGTAGCACATAATCAACTGTAACATTTGCGTTTCTGTATTTTACCTTAAAGTTAGACCAGTGTATTTTATACGACGTAATTTAAAACGAGTAGAGCATTCTATTTAAATCCTCCCATCTTTAAGACAGCTTTTACACTAGAAGTAACCTTCAGTTGTGATACTTAAGGCCTAGCTTGCCGTGGACGAACCGTACGTGGCTTTAAGGTTGCTGTTTCAGTCACTTTACTATGAATGTCATCTACCGCACTATCTAACCAAACTAGATGGTTCTAAACCCCATCAACCAAGTTAGTATCAAACACGCACACAAGTTCATTTCAATAAATGTTTTGTAAATTATGCGTAGACGTGAGCTGACACCGTGCGGTTGCTAACACTAGCTTCAAACTTTGTAACATGCGTACGAAGTACAGTGGCTGGTTTCTAGGAACTTGGATGTATTCGGCAGCCTCCGTCGTGATAAGTCAAGGGTTTATCGGTTGTTGCAAATGTGCAGAAACTGGTCGCCCGATGAGAATAGTTCGTTTATCTCAGGGCAACATGTGTGGTTGGAGAGGCATGAAGAGAAGTTGCAAAACGTAGCTGCGAAAGCCCAAATGTTGTCAAATGATGGTGCTAAAAAACTTACTAAATAGTTTGGATGTAAACCTGTAAGGTTAGTGGTTGGTGTGTATGTTTTTGATTTGGGACGTTACTTAAATTAGTGCAACTAAGAAATTGATAACGTAACGCACTAAACATGTATTAACCAAAATCCACTAGATAGAGCAAGTTAACCAGAGGCGAATAATTGCAAACAGGCTCTTCTTTGATAATAAGGCAGTAAAAAAAGAGAATGTGGAACATTAAAGCAGTGCAACGCAACTCGACGTGCGTGTGGTTAACTTAGCAAAGTTCGTCCAACTCTCCTTCGCATTGGGACTGGTATGCAAATGTTAACACTGACACAACTATCTGTACAGAACCTTGGTGTTTAGCGACAACTGATAAAATAATTTTGCTTAGCAACGTTGATTTGAATTCAGCGATAACATACGAAAAGTAAACTAAGTTTTTTACAAGACTTGCAAATTTTATAAGATAAGTAACTTGGTAAGTGATTAGATTAGCCATGGAGCATATATAATAGGGTGAGGCATGATTATTTCGTGTAGTTTGACATGTTAAGTAAAAAGTGACTGTTAATGCAAGTGGATATGTTGCTGACCAAAAATGAAGTAACAAAATAAAGGTGTTATTAATGTCACGAAAATTAAAGCAGGGTCGAATATTCATTAAAGATAAACCAGATGTAATTAAGCGTGCATAAACATACAACATCTATCGTCATCTTAAGGCAAACGTGGAAATAATTTGGGAAAATTCGGATTAAAGTTAGCTAACCAGGCTTAAACCGAAGAAATCACTTTACCGATAAACAAGGGATATTAAAAAGTACGTTGCAGTGCGTCAAATATAGAACCTCTCAGCCATCAATCACACCCCCGGAGAAGCAATGTACGCCTGATTCATTCTTTCGGGAATCAGCAGAAGTGTGCATATCATCGGACCACCGTCGGCGTACTGATGGCAGAGGTGCAGTAGAGGGAATTGAATGGCATAAGTAGAAACTTGTCAAATCTATACAGAGTCAGACAGCCACCGCACGCCCGTAAAAGAATTGTACGGACGTTATATTATATAAAATTGCCAGCAGTGCGCACTACATCAGACACTGGTAGGGCTCGAAACGGCAACCCGACAGTTGCCAGTCCGAGGTTAAAATCTTTATGCAAACACCATGGGGAAAAGTTACTATAATAATTTACAGCCAGGTAAGCGCATTGTACCAAGCTTATAGCAGGGCACATTTTCGAAATCAAGTGCATTGCTTTTAGGATAGCGAGGTTAAGAACGCTGTTTTGGCGTCGTTCACACTCTCATTGGTCATGGGACGTTAGCCAATGGGACACCGGTTGGAAGCCCCCAGCATAAGCTACAGACAGTCCAATGAAAGTGGTCGAGCACAACCTCCTGTTCGATTTTGATGCCAAACTGAAGGAAACCTCGATGATTGGTCTCCAAACTGAAGTCGTCTAATGGGCAACTTGTGATGCCTATCTAGGGAGGAAATCCCAACTACCACATGATCCGAACCTAAAGGCATAAGCAGTGCGGACAGATATACTAACCAGCATATGAAGCGTTCTATACATATTGATCGCTAGCGGCTACCTGGTGGTGGCTTATTCAGCGGCCCAACCATGATGGCCTAGAAAGGCCATCTTCTAGAATTTATTACGCAGTCTCTGACATCTGAGGAAGTGAAACAGGTCTACATTTGCGGTTGGTCATGCATGCGCAGTGGCTTGGACACTGCACAACTAAACCTGAATCAGCAATGCATGCTGGGCAGTTAGACAATTTTTGCAATTGTTATTGCGACAATCATGGGGGACATTGTTCTTATTGAAGTTGGTAGATCAACCTGAAGCTGAACAACAAAAGTTCTATGTTTGCTTACTTCTATAACAGTTGATGACTAAACACAAACTAAGAGGATTCCAAGTATGGCGTTGACACGACGTTAGTGAGTATGGGTTTGTCTCCAAACCATGGGCGACTTTGTTAATCAGTTAGCGCTCCAGTGTCTCCATCTATGGCGTTATTTAAAGGTCATAGGGACCTATGTATTAAGCTTCACTTCCATATTGTCGCCCATACGTTTTGAGACGCTTTGACAAGTTACTCTCTGAATGGCACCATTAGAAGCACAGTCAACGCAGATGGAACCTCCCTATAACATCGATGGATTTGAATGCTATCGTCATGAAATCTGCATTGCTTAACAAAGAAACACCTAAAGGGGCTACAATGACTACGGTATTTATACATGCCACCTCGATCTGCTAGAAAAAACGCAAGGCTGATAATTAGTGGCGACGCACCCAATTTACTCTGGTAATTCAGGTGAGTACTTGGAACAGACAAACACTGTCTCCCCCAAGGACGTTCCTACAATGTGTTTGCAATCATTTACAAAGGCAACCCCGCCCATTAATCCTGCTATGGGCCACTGTTCCAACTAGTCTTAGAAGCAGTCACGTGTGCACGCCGTGACACAGGTTGTTCTCGACGTGGCAACTACTCGGAAACGTTTTATCATTGGAAAGTAGGTAATTCCGGAGACATGGTTAAATGATGAAAATTGCTCCAAACTCTTTGGCTATAATGCGTATGCAATGGTCGTTGACAGAACATAACAGGGCCGTAGGGTCACTTGGTATTTCAAGCTTACTAATCACTTGGAAGTGAAGTGTAAATATCATGTTGAAACGCAGGATTCACATGCATCCTGCGACCTTAACATAACGGCAGGTCCATGGGTCCTGAAAGGGTAACTGCTTACCGATGTGGCCCACAGGTGTAGAGACGAACGAACACTCACTAATGTCGTGTCGTCGTCACACTAGGAACCCTCCTCCTTGGAACAATGGCTACACGTCCACTGCTGCTCTTACCTACCCAGCGAACTAGACCTTAGTATACAATGCGCCGACTACATCAGCAGTACGTAAGTACGCTATTCACGTGAGTGTACGATCAAGTGAAAAACAGCACGAGAATTTTGTAGCCGCAAAAGAGTTAAAATTTCTTTTTACCAACAATTCCTAGCTTTACCTCCTTCGTGCTAAGTGCTGTATCGTTTTCGATTACCTCACACTGCCTTAACAATCACACGTATTTCGTAAACGAAATCGAACAGCTATCGATTTTCCAGATTGCCCGCATTGGCACGATTACGCTATGCATACTGTACCACATGTGGCCAGATAGGCAAGTGAGCAAGGAAGGCAACCGTGCAGTCAACCAGCAAGCCATCAAATCTTCTCTTCCAACAGGCTGCGTGTTGCAGCCTTAACAAAAACTTACAATCCGCTTCTTATTAACACGCACTTTGATACCGTCTCGCTCGCGTGGTATTGAAACCAGATTGTTAGCTTGACAAATCACGTATTACGTCTCCGATTGGCTGATCACCCTCGACACCATAGAAGTGTGCTGGTACACCGATTGCGATCAACCGATAGGCGACCAACAAACGAAGGCTATTGTACAACGAATTTGCAAGCCTACTACCTGCCTGCAGGTAGATTAAGATAAAACCATCTTTACAAAATATGCTCCTTTTTGGAAGTACCAGCACATTCTGTACCGCACCAGTGCGCGCCTGAAGGAAAGCCGAGGCGTTATCTCAGTAGTCAGGCCGTCCAATCGACATGACCGTAAGCTTCCATACGACTGCACGCGCGCACAACGTCACAATTGTTAGTCTTCCCTTTGGTGTGGCCGCAGACTTGACCCCAACGTGCATCGAGGGATACGTTGCGTACCATGTGGTCCAGAGCACACCAGATGTTTACTCGGCTACGGGTGCGAACGAAAGGTAAACTACCAAATAAAGCGATCCACAGTACTGGTTCACCAGCTCTTTCGTTGTCGTGTTGACAGTGATCAGCAAATCGGAGACGTAATGCGTGATTTGTCATGCTGCCAATCTGGCGTAAGGTTTTATTACCACGCGAGCGAGATGACATCAAAGTGAGTGTTAATAAGAAGCGGATTGGAAGTTTTGGTTAAGGCTGCAACACGCAGAATGTTGGAAGAGAAGATTTGATGGCTTGCGGGTTGACTGCACGGGAGATTCCATCTGCATTGACTGTGCTTCTAATGGTGCCATTCAGAGAGTAACTTGTCAAAGCGTCTCAAAACGTATGGGCGACAATATGGAAGTGAAGCTTAATACATAGGTCCCTATGACCTTTAAATAACGCCATAGATGGAGACACTGGAGCGCTAACTGATTAACAAAGTCGCCCATGGTTTGGAGACAAACCAATACTCACTAACGTCGTGTCAACGCCATACTTGGAATCCTCTTAGTTTGTGTTTAGTCATCAACTGTTATAGAAGTAAGCAAACATAGAACTTTTGTTGTTCAGCTTCAGGTTGGTCTACCAACTTCAATAAGAACAATGTCCCCCATGATTGTCGCAATAACAAACGCAAAAAATTGTCTAACCGCCCAGCAGCCATTGCTGATTCAGGTTTAGTTGTGCAGTGTCCAAGCCACTGCGCATGCATGACAAACAGCAAATGCAGACCTGCTTCACTTCCTCGGATGTCAGAGACTGCGGAATACCTTTTAAAAGATTGCCTGTCTAGGCCACCATGGTTAGGCTGCTGAATAAGCCACCACCAGGTAGCCGCTAACGAGCACTATGTGTAGACCGTTTCATATGCTGGTTAGTATATCTGTTCGCGCCGCTTATGGTTTTAGGTTCGGATCATGTGTTAGCAGGGATTTCCTCCCTATATAGGCATCACAAGTTGCCCATTGGACGAGTTCAGTTTGCAGACCAATCATCGAGGTTTCCTTCAGTTTGGCATCAACATTGAACAGGATGTGGTGCTCGATCACTTTCATTGGACTGTCTGTCGCTTATGCTGGGGGCTTCCAACCGGTGTCCCATTGGCTAACGTCCCATGACCAATGAGAGTGTCAACGACGCCAAAACAGCGTTCTTAACCTCGCTAACTTGAAAGCACTGCACACGATTCCGAAAATGTGCCAAGCTAAAAGCTTGGTACAATGCGCTAACTTGCCTGTAAATGATGTGGATATGCTCTAGCGCCGCGTACTATCTACGGAATGAAACGTTACTGCTGTGCACAGGACAGGTTAGCAAAATCACCGAGCGATAAACTTACTAAGCATAAGCCGCCAGTTAACTTATGGCATTTATTCATCTACTTATTCACGACAGACCTTGCTGTCCGCTGTACTTAAGTGGTCTCAACCACAGGCTGGCAACAGTCGAGTTGCGGGTTCGATTCTCACCAGGAGCCGTTGGAAAGGGCACTGCTGGCGATTCCCGAAGTAATTTAACGCCCATACAGTGCTTTTGCGGGCGTGTTATGACTGTCTGAGTGAGTCAAGTTTTGACGAATGTCCTGCAATATAATACAATTCCACCTACTAATCTCCTGTAATCAGTACACAGACCAAACTGCGTGTACTTCCATAGGTTAATTAGCGACTAAAGTTTGGTAAATTCGTCGCTTTGTGAGGGGGCCACCCTGTCCTATGCACTGCAGCAAAGTGTAAGTCAGTGGGTTGTGGACGGCGCTATATCGCATCTAGTCACTTGTTCACTATGCTGGTTGTCGTCCCACGCAGTACAGGGGGCCTCAACCATGGACTGGCAACAGTCGAGTTGCCGGTTCGTGCCCTAGCATGGTCCGATGATGTGCGCGCTCCTGGTGATTCCCGAAAGAATTAAACGCGCGTACAGCACTTTTCCGGACGTGTGATGGATGTCTGAGTGAGTCTCGACGTGACGAATTTTACCAAAGTAAAATTATCTGAAGCCTTTTTCACAAACTATTGACCGGCTTACTATTGACCTGATTAAGAAACAATGAAACTTATAATATGTAACAAAATCGATATCAGTACCGCAGCAGTTAAGTGAAGTGAAATATCTATACTACCATCTGGAGAGCACAGTTGCCGGGTGCTGGATTTTGAGATCACCATAAGATCCTTTGATCACATATCTTTGGCAAGACATTTTTATTGTAAAGTTGTGCTGAAGCTGTGAGCTTTTTGTCAGAATCTCCCCAATCGTATCGCGTCGTAAACCAGTTACCTGGTTGGCTTGTGAAGATGAATGCGTTCAACCATTATCAGCATATAATTTAAGATTACGATTATTTTGCTTTCCACACTGACCACATTTACCTCCAGGTCAAGTAATCGCATCTGCTTGATTAGTTAAAGTCATTCATTTTCGTTATGTTGCTACATACTCGCTTAATTCCGTTGTTTACTCAACTGCTCGTTATTCTTATGGCGTTAAATATATGAGCGATTTGCCCAAAGTATAAACATGCATTTGGGTGAATGGTACATGAGGTCCAGTGTCGGTCATAAAAACCTACAGGTGTCTTGGTGCAGTGCAGCCATAGCTTTTTGCAGAGTGCAAACGAGCGCATAGATTAAAGGTTAGTGCAACGTTATTAGCTAGAAATTATTTGCCTTGATATTCCACAGTTGTAAATTACTTTTGTGAGTGGATCGGAAATGGATATCCACTGGAACGTCAAATGCAAAACTAAAACGTTTACGCCATAAAAGTAGCAATATATAAGACGGACAGAAATAAAATAAGCGACTATAAAACGTTATCATGCTTGGATTAAAAGCAATGTACATCCAAAAGTTGGTTTCCTGTAACAGAAATGTCAATGTTTGTACCTTGCAACATGCTCTCCACTGATTGTAGAAATGTGTTCCGATGTTACCTAGTACTTCGGCTTACATCAAGTCAAGTTAAATGAGAGTAAGCTTTATGAATCCGGATGGTGCATTTTCAATACTTTACAGTATCGACCGCGAATGTAGTGAAATGATTTTCAAATATGAATAATTTTATAAATGACTAAAGGAAAGGGTGTGATTGTGTCACTTGCGTACATTTACTGGAATGCACTTACAATGAGCGCAAATTTATAAACAAAAACCTCAGGGTATTTTTCTAACGTCAGAGTAGAGATTTGAGAAGACATTACTTCATTACTGGTTTCAACTAGCTGAAAGTGCTGACGGTGTGCAGTATCCCAACATAGTATTCAAAATATGATAAGTTAGAGAGTCATGGTAAACTTAGGATGCGTTTTGAACAAAATTGCAGTAAAAATATTCCTGCGAAACTTAAGTATCCGCAGTGGACAAAGTAAAAATGTTCAGTGGAAAGGCAGCGGCCGATTTAAAGGCCCTTCCAACACAGTAGTATGCTAGTGGTTAGTTTCAGCAATGTCCATACTAAGTCTTTCGAATCACCATCGTCATTATGCACGTTAGCTGCAGGTGGAAAACAGCTCAGCTACTGCGCCGCAATACAAAGGAATGGAAAATCACCTGAAACAGAGGCACGCTGGCTGAGTCACCAGTAACGGATGGACATCGATCCGGAAGGCTAATAGCTGGCTATTGTGCCTCAAAAAGAAATTAGAATATCCTTAATAAATAAGATAATGTTGGGAGAAAGTGGCTAAGTAGGAAGGAGAGAGACGAAGAAACCCAAAACACAAACGCCATTGAGGTCGGCTCCTGGCCATTTAACAACTGTATCTAGCCAAACGTGTTCATCGTCCTTCGGCCTCCAACCAAGGAGCCGAAAGGCTCCAAGTGACGCCAGCTTCGAAGTGCGGATCTTCATTCCTCTTAACCAAATCATCGCCTGGCCACCATATCTCTTTTTCCATCCACACCCCCAGCGCGCAAACAACGCACGTCACGGGAATAGATGGGCTGGCATCTGCAACACTTGGCCAAGCCATCGGAGCCTGGTGCGTAAAATAACGAAGCTGAGCGGTTCACTTCATCTTCCTGCGCCATTAACAATGCGTTAAACACGCTCATTACTCACACGGTGTTCAAACCAGAAATGAGCCAAATTCCGAAGACACCAGTGGTCGAACGTAACTAGACTCCTTGTGTCTGCCGATTTAATGCCGCAAGGTTCACAACCGAACAGTAGTGACGAACGTACGGCTGCGTTGAACACTCTATACTTCAGGGTGAGAGCGGTGCCGCGCCGGTGCCATGGCTGGCGAATGTTAGCAAAAGTACTTCGAGGTTTTGCTATACTGTTTTTGACCTCGTCTTTAATTCCATCGACGCTGATAAATCTACCTAGATTGTTGAAATTTTGAGCGACTTCTATCTGGTTCCCAGCAAGGTTCAGCGCAGGAGGTGGTCTCCGCCAGTCTTGGAGGAAAGCTTTGCATTTCGAGCGTGCCAAGCATAGTCCGAAACGGGTAAAGCCAGCGCTACTGTTTCCAGTGCACTTTGGCACATTTGTAATCTTTCACATATGAGGGCAATAGCGTCAGCAAACTCCTTGTCAAATAGTAGTTCTCCTATCAACAGCACACTTTTAACGTCGTGGTCTGTGAACGTCATCTTCATGACTTCGTGAATAGCGAATTTGAATAGGAAAGATGCCAGCGAGCATCCTTGTCTCACGCTGCTGGAGATATTGAAGGTTAGCGACAGTTTGCCGTAAGCCGACATTATGCCGGAGCTACGCGAGCAAACCGTTCGATAATATTTATATAATACTCGAGTGTATATTTCCTTAGTAGACAGTACCAAAGGGCACATCTATCCACCGAAACGAATACATCTTTTATGCCGCGGAACATGACAATGGAGAGCCGCTAATCTATCTAACGGTGTTCCAACAACTGATGCAAGGTGTATAGAAGATCAATGCATCCCTGATCATGACAAAACCCTGCTTACTCATCACTAATCTTTCACTCACACGCGCCAGTCGTTCAGTAAATTGCTTACAGAGGGAAGCAATTTGGTGGCGATGGGGATCAGACTGATTACACTATGGTCTCCACATTCCAAACGTGAGCCTCCATTGAAGATCGGGACAAAATGGAGCGGCTCCAATCGGTTGGGATACTTTCCTGCTTTCACAGTTTCACTAGTAAATCCTGTAAATTATCCACAACAACAGGTCCCCTGAATTTGTAGAGGGTCGGATGAAGATCAGCTGGCATATCGGCTTTAATCAAATTCAGCACTCCAATGTCACGTTTGAATTATGAGCGACACGGCGGATCCAAAGTTATAGCCCAGAGGGCAGGACGAGCACTGGCCGTTGGAGAATCTAACAATTACAAGGGAATAATGTACTTTCAAAATGGTAAACACATGGCTCCAAGCATGTTGACAAGTTGTGGATTGGCTGTCCACTCTCATCACGTACAGGTTCACGAACACTAGGTCTCCTGCTGCCCGTTTCCAATATCAGACGGAACAACTTCCAAGGGCAGCATCCACTTCCTTCTCTGACGCACGATGTGACCATCAGAATTCGCAGTCTCTCTTCTGGTTAACACGGAGTTTTGCTCTGATGTCTTTACTATTAGCTTTGTGTGCGAATTATAAGTAAAGCTACAGAATCACAAAATATACACTATGCATTTATATGACAAATGCATTTAACACATCACTGCAACTCTTGCCCCTAACTACTGACCGCAGCTTGACATTGTGAACTTATGACTTATTTGAAAAAGCTGCTTGTATGATCCAGTGCCTTTAAGCTGCTGAAGCCTGCAAACCTCAGCCTTCACTGAAAGCGTGCATTTGCCACTGTTGCGCTGACCTATGACTGAAATGTCATGGAGGAAGCGCTCAGCATCTTTATTACTAACACCTCCCAAGTTCTCAATAAAAACGTCCAGGTAATTAGGTAGAAAGTGCATCTTAAGGGATCCCCGAGCACCAGCAGCAATGAGATTTAATAACGTCTCTGTAGTCTTCTGCTCTTGTTCTACCCATAAATGATGAACCCACTGCCTTGAATGATCTCCAGGCTTCTAACTCAAAGGAAGTTAACTAGCCTATGAAAGCACTCTCTGTCACTATCCGGGGAATATGCGGCCCACTAAATATCCCTCAGTTGAGCTTGGCTTCACTGATCCACTGAACCATTTGTTTTACGTACTGATGCACAAAACCACCTCGTTTGTCCCCTCTGACGAAGTTTATAATCAAACCAAGCTTGATGTGCAGGAGCTGGTAGAGAGATATGATCAGTTTGCACAATCAGTTTGTGATTTACATTCATTTTTCCTGCAGCATACTCCGGCCTCTGGCTACTTTTCGGCTGTGTAGTGCTGTTGACTTACTCTACCGTCTCATAAACACAAGGAACACCAATGTTTTGTGAAGCCTCCTTGCATATTCGTTAGGAGTCCAATGACTTTGAAGTCAGCACATATGGTCCAAAAGTACCTATCGCACCTCAGTGCAGCGAGTAGCTTCCGCAATTTTTCTCAAGTTTCCTTCGTATTGTTTGCGTGCATCAGAAGCACAGTTTGGTACACATTCCATTGTAGAGCAGTATGGCTTTAAGCATACTCTTGAACGAGGCGACCTACAACAATATTCTTCACTGATAAGTCTCATGCCAAGCACTTTCATCAGTCTTTCCACGTCGAGACAGTAACAATTGGTTTCGCTCTTGTCAAATAAACCGGACACCATAACGCTTCGCTTTCTGTGCACAGTAATCTTAGTGTTTGCAGCAACTAACTGCCACTATTGCAGCCGGGATGCCAACAACTCGGCCTTGTCTTTAGACAAGCCCAAGTCATTCAGCTGATCAATAAAATGTGGGTTGACATCATCAGCTTCAAAGTTTTCCCATACGTCAGAACCAAGTGAAGATAACGATGCAGAATCACCACTCATCAGTGCTAGCTCCATGGAGGCACTGGTAAGGTTCAATCATGCGGAACAGGTTGGATAACTGACTGAAAACCGGGGTAATGAATTTCGTCATGGTGTAAGTTGGAGAATTCAATGGTACTAGCTAGACAGAGATAGCAGTATGTCGTATGATCCGTCAACTCCCTCCACAACATGATACTGCAGGGGGGCATATAGCTTTTGCGCTTGAGCCACTGAGTCAACCGAAGATTTTAAAACACACAAACAATATGCTGCGCCTAATTCTTATCCTTATCTCTCAATTTCATTCCGAAACATGCCTGGTAGGCAAACTACAGTAGTAAAGAAACGTGTCTGCAATGTAACTGTGTAATAAACTGTCTAGAGACGTAACAAATATGATTTCCGTCATTGACAATGTAGCGTCTTTGAGTCATGATCAAGATATCAATTATGGCAACACAGCTCTTATTCAACTCACAGTACCAGGTGGATACCATGGCCACGAAGACTTGTTTCCCATGATTACTGGGAGCCAATGGAGCAACCATAGGTGATTATTTGATCCGTGAAACGCAATGCATGGCTGAAATGTAAAACTGAAATTAACCAACAACATGACGTGATAGGGACTTTTTGTTTCCATCTTTGCAGTCAGCTCACTTGGTGCCACTAGCAACACCTTATCTCCTTTCTGTTATACAAATAATGTTGAAAAGTGTAGTTATTATCTTGAACACATGGCTGCCGTGGGTGGCCAGATTTCAGGATAACATTAGTGTAAGTAACAACTCGATCGTATAGGGTCTCTGCAGTGAGCACTGCGAAGCAGTAGTACTTGATACATCACTCTTCGCTATCTGCGACGTTGCAAGTTTCGGCCTAGCAGGGGACAAGAGTGCTCCCTTGAACACTTTCTTCCTGTACTGGACAGCAGAACGGTGTTACTATGAAATATTGATATTTGGAGAAAGCGGCGGACTTCCTGTAGTTCTGTGACTGAGCGTAACTGTGACGGCGCCTGCATTGATCATTGGAAGTCTCAGTAGGACGAATACGCTTTTTGATTGGATATAGTCAATCATTGTGCATTGGTAATGTAAGCAGACAGTCAAGCCACACACAAATGAGAACGTACTACTTAGAGTTCACTATTGTTTAAAGGTTCACACTACTGCAGCCACAAACTGTGGATGTTTTGGAGTTAACTATAACCGAATAACACAAGTTGTTAGACAAACTAAGATACTGTAAATAGGTAGAAACTTTGGGGAAGATGCACAAGCGCTTACTCGAGACGACCAATGATATAGCTGTTTTCTAGATAGGTCACAGAGCTAAAGCCATTGATAACGGGAAACCCTAAGTTGGCGAGTGCAAACGTGGTTACTTTAACCCGAAATATAGCCGCCCTTTCAACACATTAAGTTGTATGCAGTAAATGACTTGACCGGTTAGTTGCGGCAGTGCCACAATAATTCTCATTACATCAACGCAGTCGCTTTCATTTAAATCGGGCTATGGAAAAAAATGAATGATGTAGCGTTAACGCATTCTAAATGCGTACATGCATACACCCTACATCACATACCATGGCACTTCCAAAATCGGTGTTACTTTAAACACTTGCTGCTCCATCTCAGTGTTTCTGGTGCAAAGATCACAGTTACGTGATGCATCAAGGGATGGTGTGTTCTGACGACTGCCTGAACACAACCCGATTCAGAGTACAAAGGAACCGCTATATACTGGGCGACAAATCTCTACATCAGCTTGAACTGCTGGGCAAAAAAGGAGAAAAGATCAAACGCTTACAACTATATTTGAGTCTGTCAAGTTTTAGGCGGCCGATCGTCCTAGGTAAATTCTTAAACGGTTACGCTAGAGCAAGGTTGATATTTCCCAGTTACGGAGCAAAATATCTCAAGGAGTATTTTAAAAATATGAACCAAAGCTTTTACAAAGGGAGGGCAAATGTTTTCAGACATTGAAGGCGTTTTCAAGTCTCATAATTCATACACCTAGAGGTCAAAGCGCATGACTGGGATAAATGGAGTTTTATTCGTGAAGTACTCTCACTCGAAAATGTTATCGCTAATTCGACATCAAGGTTGCCTTTCTTACCGAACTACAAAGGGTGTGATCCCCGAGTGATGAAAGTATCATTGCACTCCGAACTGATGGAAGAACATGTGATCAAAATGTGACAACAAAACAGTAAAAATCTGCCATCCGAAATATGTATAAAGGCAATAGGCACCGGGTCGCAGATAGACAATTTAACAATGAGCAAGCAACTTACCAATACAATTCTGTCACTGTGTAACTCAGAACGGAAATAATGCCAAAACAGCGACCGCTGAAGGAGAACAGGATGGTCACCCTCTTGTTGGCGCTGAGAGCTCTGCACAAAAACCTGAACTAGCCCTAGGGCATGCCTCATCGATCCTACAAAAACCGACCGGCAGCCGACCCCGCATGGGTCGGTATAGACCCTCACTGGAATCCAGCATTACACACACGCTTCTGGCCACCGATGCCGTCACCCACTTGTATACCAATGCACAAGGTCTTCTCAGCAAGCTAACCGAACCTCGTATGCGTCTGGTCTCCACGCCTTGGGACCTAGTTATGGTCACCGAAACATGGCTGAACACGGAGATCACCGAGACCGAGATTGCACTACGAAACATTTGACCTAGCAGAGCAAGGGGAGTGCTTTTGTATTATCGATCCAACCTGCATGTTGATGTCATTGAGGACCCAGAAACGCAAGTCGTCAATTCCATTTGATGTCGTACGTATCTAAGACGTGGTGCTGTGTGTTTTCTAGCAATAGTTTAGCGCCCTCCAATGTCCACCTTGGAAATGGATCAATACCAAGCTTCTGCGATGACACGAGTGCTGGCATGACCATACAGTCACGTCCTGCTGGTGGGGGACTTCAAACTGCATGCAATGGACGTTCCAGCATCGCACTGAGAACAATTCAAGGTGGATTCGCATGGTGATCGTCGTCGTACCTCTGTACCACAATGTCACCTTTCCCACGCGATTTCGAAAGGATGACACACCCTCTGTTTTGGACCTTGTGCTCTTCAACGAGAAACTAATGGTCGACACTGTGACCATAGATGCACCATAGAAGCCATCGCGATCACGTGAATTTGCTCGTACGTTACATCTGGTACTCCGAGTACAGGAGTGATAACAACGTGAAAAACTATTTCGTTGCACATTAGGATATACTGTTCAACTTCATTCAAGAAACCGACTGGTCCTTCCTTGCCAAGAATTCGCCTAATGTCGCCTGGATTTCATGCGTCACCCAATTCACTGAGCTAGTGGCAAATGCGTCAGAAGGCAAAGTCCTACGCCCGAAGAAAGTGCATTCCTTCCTGAGGAGTCGTACTAGAAAATGCATGGCCTTAAGGGATTCAGCCTGGCGCGCTTACAAAGTCTGTCCAAGTAACATGACCTGGGGTGCTTACACAACGCAAAGAAACTACTGCGTCAAGTTGATCCGAGAAGACAAACCCCAGCACCAACAGAACGTAGCGGCGTACTTCAGTACAAATCCCAAGTTGCTATATAGACACGTCAACAATCTCCGCAGAGTGCAGCGCAGGATCCCGGTTTTACTAGTTGCAGATGTAACCAACGCGCCTCGCCAACAATTCATCCATACTTTCTGTAGTAAACCATCATTTTATCCGCTGTTTGCACAGCATCCCTGCGCCAACTTAGTTAAACCACGTATCGTTAACATCAGCCAAT